>JAYKKI010000007.1:38762500-39362500 GCA_039881145.1 Druceiella hillmani | reverse complement strand
AACATAATTAAAAACATTTGGTAACATCAGACTAAGATATTAAAATTAAAAGATACTTTTTAATTTTGTTAGATAAAAGACACCAAATATTCTCATATAATGACATTTAATTATTATATCTCGATATAAGCAAACGATAGTAAACTATGTGTGTCATTCCCCGTCATTGCGATTATGCCATAAGAAAATGCTAAATAAAAATATTGATATCTCACTCTAAAGGTGATATCCCCATATCGTCTTCATTCTATCTCAACACGAGATTAGTATTAGGCTAGTGACTTAATACGCTCTTTCTGCTCTTTTATGAATTCGGTCAAAAATTCATAAATATTTATGAAGTTGATTATTAAAACAGCCTTTCGAATTTTTTCCAATAACCCACCTAAATTATGAAATGGAAAATTAATGTAACATGATACTAGAAAACGAATCATAGCAAGTCGCCTATTGAGTCGTCTAATTATAATTTGGAATTTAATAAATTAAACACGGCGTAGCTAAGGAGTTTGGTCGCACTACTGGAGTTCTCCAGTGATGAAGCCGAGTAGGTAACATGCGAACACATGAAGGAGATGAGAGCAAACACCGGAGTACAAGGAAGCAGGAAGGATATAAGCCAGCGTGGAGTTAATTGCCTTGAGTAAGAGAGTTATGAAAGATAAGCTTCAATTTGAAAGTGGTACGATCAGTGTGTAGAGGGAATTTAATTAGAATGTTGTGTTTATCTTTATTATAAGATAAACATATCAGGGTATTGAAAGAAGATGTACTAAAAGAATTGTTTACTAATTAAAGTGTAAAATAGGTAAATTTTATCGTACTGTGGTTTTTTATCATCTCAAGTGTTTCTAGAAAGTTTTTATTTTCCATGAATAAAAATTCCGACTTAATCATGGAATGTGACGTGTAGATCCGTTATTACTTATATTTATCAGTTGTGTTAGAGGGTGGAACAAAGTTAAATTATAATGATTAGAGTGCGAGTTGAATTTTATACTGGTAATATCTTATTTTTTTCTTTGGTATCTTTTTAAAAATGGAAACAAAAATTAACATTACAGCTTTAGATAGACAGAGTATATCTCAGCGTTAACGAAAAAAGAAACTGTTTAAATTATTTGTAATTATAATATTACTTAAGTCAATTTGTACATCCCAATGCTTAGTGCGTTTAAATTGTATCGAGCCTCTATTTATTTTTAGGGCTACAAAATTGGAAACGAGGAAGTTAGCTACCACGTACATACGTATACACGTACAATCTGCTATGATAGCGAGATGCAGAATTAGAGAAGTATTGTAAAATAACACGTTTGAACGCCTCATAAAGAAGTGATGAATGATTTGTTGCTATTATAAAGGATTTTATCAAAACTTTTCACGTTGTGAGCTAATTTTTATTAAAGTTATGTTACCTTTAACATAATTTTATGTCACAATTAAATGAAATTATGTGATTTAGTATTATTTCTACTTTCTTTAATTTCTTTGCCACGATTTAGGTTTCGTTGTATTACAACATCTTCAGGCGGGCTTTTAGCAAATATTCTTTACCAAGACCAAGATTTTTTTGTAATACAACGAAACCTAAGTCGTGGTAAAGAAATTAAAGAAAATAGAAATAATACTACATCACTAGTTTCATTTAATTGTGAACAATGAATTTCTACAAAATTAACGCCAAATATATTCAATAATTATATGTAACATTCCGTTAACAGTTGTCATTATTTATCATCATCTTTACATCCAATAAATCATGTTAGAATATTATTAAACAAACCAATATGAATCGATAACAATTTAATCCAAAAATATAAATATCAATTAAGTTATCGCTAAGGTTTTAAAAACGATGGAGGCCACATCCCTATTTGTGAAGTGAAGCTTGCGCAACCAATATTTCGAGACGTATTTTACAGCGGTTATTTTAATAATTTAATCACGTATTTAACAAAGCTAATGCTGGTATTCCTTTCCCCATTCTTGTTTTTATAGTCGTTAACACAACTTGACTGCACAATATGCCATAATGTGGCATTTATTTCACATTTTCTAATACAACGTACTATGATATGGATCATAGTACCACTTTCATTGCACATCATGAATATCGTTTGCGTTACTCCATCAAAGGAGGATTCACAGCTCTACGCTTTTTGATATTAAAAATCCATTATAATGGTGAAAAGCGACCACTATTGTGTTAGTCATTTCGAAAATTCAGACGGGAAATATATTTGTGTTTCCACTAGATGTTTTTAGCGACTTCTTTTGCTTCTGATTGAAAATGTGGACAAAAAAACTAAGTAAGCAAATGTTTGCCCCTACAAGTTTTTCTTTCGGTCAGATAACAGGGCTGCTGAAGGTAAGCAATAGCTGCTGATGATAAGCTCACTTTGGAGTAAGAATATATAATATTTCAACACATGGACATAATAACAATAATAAAAGGAGGATTTATTCTATGCACATGTAACTTGAATTCATGTCACCCAACATGACACATAACACAGTCATTTGAAAATAATGCTCACGAGGGAAATATAAACTATAAATTAAAAATTATGGAATACTAGTATTCTAAGAAAAAAATTGATAGGAAACATTAAAAATAAAATTACCTCGTCGTGAGGTAATAAACTAGTTTTGTTAGTTTGCTTTAATGAAACGTGCACAGTTGTTTAACTAAATATACAAATCGTAGTATTATACAACGTGAATCTCTATTTTTGCATTATCTTCACTAAAGGACAAAAAAATACGAATTTAATTTGTAAATATATAACACTGTTAAGGTTTTATTAAATTGACATTGAACAATTCCGCTGGCGATAGGTTCGTGCTATAGAACTATACATTCTACCGTAAGGCACAACTGAGATTTGTTCTTGCGAGTATTAACAAAAATGTATTTACTGTTTTAAATAAATCAAACTATTACCATTAACCCAAATTAAGTTCGTATCCATCTCGAAGTTTATTAGAAATTTCCATGATTTCCTTCAATATGAATTAACTTTTTATAGTTCATTGATTTCAGAGAAGTTACTTTTGCATAATATCAAATTGAGTTTATATTCGGTACACGTGCCAGATTGATTACGTATAATAAATTATTTTGTGAGTGCCATCGATGGCAAGAGAGGGCGGTGTATATAAAATGTGATGATTGAAATATTATCTTAAATAAATATTTGGAAGTACATAAAAATATTACATATTCATTTTCAAAACGGGATTTCGTAATATAGATTTTTAATAAATGAGGGAAAGTTATTATTAGCATATTTCAGATTTTGCTTATTATGACAACGTACATAAAAATACATTTTTATATAAATATCCACATTTTATTACCACCCTAATTTTTGGTAAATAAGTGTTTGATGGTGTTGGTTAAATACCGTTTCAAATTAATTGCTATTATACAAAATATACGTCCTAAATATTGTTTTTCTATACTTAGGAAGTGTCTTCCATTTCCGCTTCAACCAATTACTCAGCATGAAGGAATTTTCCGCATGAAAAGTATTTACGTGTGCAAACACGCGTTTTGATACAGTCTGGGTTTCCCTGTCTGGACAATCGCCTTTGTAAGCCCATTTGCTTATTTGCATCGATATAGATCCGCTCATTTATTTATCTCAGTGGAAATTTAGCTAAAGACGTTCCGTGTTACGGTGTTGTGTATTTTTATGAACTGAATTGCGTTAAGTAATGGCTACACATGGTGATAACTTTTGGGAAAAATCATAAATTTTATTAAATAATATGATTTACATAATATTTAATACAAAAATAATACGACTTAGGTTTAAACTTAATATATATCGCAATGTTAATAAACATTCATAAATAATAATATAAATATAAATTGATTCCTAATAATAATATTTAACGTCAGTAATACTTTTTTTGGGTTAGATATAAAAAAAAAATTGTATGAGTAGAACTCCCCTACGGGAGTAGTCCCCTAAGGGACTCTCCCTTACACATTTGGGCACTTATAAATATTTAAGTGTACATAGTGTTTCTATTAAACTATTCAGAAATATAAAATTTTTCAATATTGCTCATTACATTATTTACAAGCAAAGAAGTGTAGTACGTATTTGAGTAACGTTATTTCTCAGAATGTCAATATTTAAAATTATGTCTAGTAAATTCTTTTCAGAAATATAATATATATATTTCCAAATACATAGTAATTTTTTTCATTTCATTTCAGTCATTTATATGGAGTTGCTATAAACTTTTGACAAAGCAACTGAATATCATAAGTTGGTCTATATTACTCTTAAACTCAGTACGAGTCTATTTAGCTGTAATAATTTTCATTTTATTTATTTTGTCCATCATTATTGCTTATAGATTTCAAATATTCAAAAATAGTGGTTTAGCTGGTAGGGGGTAGGCAAACGTAACTCTAACAAAAATGATACGTAACTAACAAGAATGAATCAAATTTAAAGCATTTTTGTAAAAGGATTCCTTTATAGAAAAAAAGTGCACTTGATTTACCCACAATATTTTTGAAAGACCTATTCAACGATATCATACAGAATGAGGCATATAAAAAAAATGCTTGCAGTTACCTTACAAACTTTTTAAAATATTGTGTTTCACGACATTTTAGGCATTAAAATACGAATAACCATGCCAAACAGTTTGAAATCTCTATTAGTCCTCGAGTAGTTAAAACAGAAAGACTAACAGATGGACATGGCGAAAGCCTTAAAAGTAACCTACGTAAGATCACTCACGTGTCCATTTGTCAGTCCATCTACCATTTTTTTTCATAAACTATCTGACGTAGAAATTTAACATTTTTTGTAAAGAACACTAAACCGCAAATACCTTAAAAGCCAAAACTCAAAAATTTTTATATAAAAATTGATCACGGAGCAAATGATATAGTGGGATTATTTTTTTTAAAAGCTATTCGTTAAGATTCCAAAATTATTTTTTTCAAATATCGTTTCAGGTATTTTTAAATATTTCTTCAAAAACCTATATTTAATTAATATTTATTATTTATTATATATTTAAATAATGCTAATGTTTGTAGAATTTTTTAAAAATGTATTAAAAACACCTTTAATCTTTGTATGTGTATAAATGTGTACGGATTCGCGTAGTGCAATATCGGCTTGTAAATATTTATGTAGAAATTTAGAGGTAGCCAATAAAATACTATAAACTTATTTTCTTAATTTTACTATTGTGTTAGATATCATTTAAAAGAGCGACTCATATGAATTCTAAATATTTTTTCTTTAAAGTATATGTAAGATGGTTTCAGAGATTTTTTGAAAACATTCACAAAAATTAAGTTATTTCAAAGTGAAATTGTTTCATTCCTTTCTAATTTTTTTCCCTAATCTGAGGAAAACGAAATAAGCGGTACAATCATTATTTTTAAATCTACGATGAAATTGTACAATGCATAAAAAATGTAACATCACGGGAAATAATCGAATAGAAGAACAAAACGTTTTATATGCATTACATCACAAATTAATATCCAGTTTACATTTGTTATCCAAGCAATTGAAAACTGAAGAACTGAAGAACTGGTCTCGTAAGAAATTTAGAATACAGTTCTCCTCAAAATTGTTATATTAACTTTAAACTGCAGTTATATCGGTTATGAATGACAATATTATTCTTAATTGTCAGATTAAAAGTAATTTTTATTATTGTATAATATGAATAATGTGTAGCAGTCTTAGGAAAAAGTCTAAAATATATTAATTAAATAAAGTTTTAAAATGTGAGCGTCCATAAAATCCCACCATGTTTTTTTATATTTACCATGCATATTTTTTAGATTTCATAAATAAAAATGTTTATGTAATAAAAAGGCATTAAGGTTAGTGTAAAATTAAAGTACATTCTGGTAATGAACATTGATACCTACGTAGATTATTTAAAAAAATAAATAAATTCTCTAAGTTCTAGAACCACTATTAAAAGCTTTCTCTAAATAGCTTCTCCAATTTCACCCAGTGGTTCAACCAGACTAAAAAGTGATAAATTAATGTAATTTGATATTAGCAGTTCGATAATGAGTTTGAAATTGCTTGTCAATACAATATACATTCAATTATAATTTAGAATAAATTAAATACGTCGGTTACGAAACCTTCGGTCACTGTGCTTCAGCGGTGGAACTAGTTTAAGTGGAAACAAATGAAGGACGAAATGAAACAGGAAGGATATAAGGCGACGCGGAGTTTAATGTATTGAATAAGTTATGAAAGGGAAGTTTCAATTTGTAGGTGGAAAGATGAGTGTGTGCATTTAAGTTTGAAGTTGCGGGTGACGCGTTAATCTGTTTGTTATTTTAGTGAAAAGTGTCAGGGACGAAAATGTTTTTAATAAATAATGTGGAAAACTAACAAGATCCATCGCGTTGCAATTTTTCATCACTTCGACTGTTTCTGTGAGGAATACTTTTAGGAATAAAATTCATTCTTAAGTAAATTTCGTTTGAGTATTTATATGTTTTGTATAGTTGATGGACTGTCGTAAAGAGGAACGTGGCATTATAATCGTTTAAGTGTGGGTAGAAAATTTTCCAACCATGTCTTACTTCTTTCTTTGCTACTAATTTATGAACAGAAATATAAAATGATGCTAAATTGTATATTAGTGTAACAAATGTTAGATTATTTCCAACTGGGTCCACATTATTATCACTCTAAGCGACATTGACATTTGTTTCAGCGCAAATAGAGTTAGAAATTGTTTTCCATTTAGTGATTAATGAACGGAGACTACTTTCAAAATAAATTTTAATTATGACTTTAATAAGATGAAATCAAAGTTTGGTGTACAAGTAAGCAATAAATAACCGCACAATATTATTTATTAATCATATTCGAGTTTACAGTTATTTGATTAAACAAAATTGGTAACGACTAGCTACTGTCCAAGCCGAAGCCAAATAAACTATGAAAAAAAATTAAATGTTTAGGCAAATTAAAATTAATTGTACAGCCAATAGTTAACCATTGGCTGTAAAATGTCTCATACCCAGTACCGCCTACTCTAACATCATTTTATTTTTATAGTTTGATTGGGCTTTTTCAACATGCAGTTAGAAATTTCAACGAAAATATTATAAGGTCAATGTCATTATAATAAGGTCAATGAAACTTATTTCACACACATATTATTAAAATAAATTGTACGACATCACAGTAAGGAAGAACGATAAAAAAAAAATAATAACTCATCTTCATACTATCGTACCATGGCCAATATTTCAAAACTGTGCAAAAGTATGGAAGTCATACAGTGTTCGGTTATAGACTTTACGAAGTGTAAACAGGCATGCTATGAAAAAAAAATCATGGCAAATTAAAACATCAATAATTCCATCTTGTGAGATTCTAAATGTTTTAATTTTATCGTTCGGTACTAATGTAATGTGTTTAATAATTGAATCTATGATACTATACCAACTAATTGGCCATAAAAAGATAAAGATAACTTACAAACCGACGGCATTATTAAGTATGCATGAGAATATCCTGCTAATGGTATTTTTGTATTATGCTCCACTGTAACTCGTCACTGAATACTTTACTTTTATTTACGGTGAAATCTACATTTAACACATTGATTGTTGAATATATTTGGCGTTAATTTTGTAGAAATTAATTTTTCACAATTAAATGAAACTACGTGATGTAGTATTATTTCTACTTTCTTTAAGTTCTTTACCACGACCTAGGTTTCGTTGTATTACAACATTTTCAAGTGGGCTATTAGAAAATTTTTGCTAATAGCCCACCTGAAGATGTATTGCACCTGCCTAGGATTCGTTGTATTACAACATTTTCAAGTGGGCTATTAGAAAATCTTTGCTAATAGCCTACTTGAAGATGTTGTAATACAACGAAACCTAAGTCGTGGTAAATAAATTAAGGAAAGTAGAAATAATACTACATCACGTAGTTTCATTTAAACATAAATTGTTATTAAAGTTTTCTGACAATTTATGTCATTAATATTTGCACAAATGAAACTCGTATCCGTCGCAAAATTAAATAGAAATTTGTATATTGTTATTCAATATGAAATAAATTGTAAAACCTATGGAACTTACTGAAGTTATATTTGCATTATCACGTTCAAATAGAGTTTACACTGAGCAATCGTACCAGATTAATTATGTGCAATTAGTTGTCGAGTATCTTCATTCCTACGACGTATGTGGAACTTGGAAATGAAACGATTGATGAGTACGGTTTGCTAATAAACTAAATGAAACGATGGATGAGTATGGTTTGCTAAAAACTATTCAAGGACTGAAATTGATCTAACTAGCTCTATAAGGTATCAAGTTATAATCTATAATATAGCCGTTTTCTATTTTAATAGGATAAGTTTAAACCGGTATTATATGAATATTTAGTTTTATCAACATTCAACTTTGCATCTATAATTATTGAGAGTAATTTAATTAAAATTGTCCTTAGTTTATCTTGAGGAAATTGCGTGTAATGAGAAATCGACTAGAAAATAGGGAATTTTTTTGTCCGTGAGATTAAAAAGTGAGATAAATAAAGAATTTGAAAATTTTGTGTAATAAGAAAGCAAAGACAATATTTTCAGGTTCTTGTTGGATGTAAATTTCACAAATACTAGACAATGGCTATCATGGCAAGAGTGTTGGATGATGGTTAAAATACGGGTCGTCCTGGGAAATATGGGATTTCTAGCAACACAAACTTGATTTATTTCCGCCATTTTCAGATTTACCACAGATAAGAGTATAAGCAATGATCTCTTTGTGATAATGATTTACGTCACAATAAAATATAGTTTATTCAAACTTTTTTCATTTATAAGACTGTCATTTCAATATATCGAAAGAAAGTAATCACTGGGTTTGAATCGGAAATAGCGGTATGAATAACTTAGTTTGATGTTCATAATGAACATTTTCTGAAATAAATCTGATTTTTATTTTAGTACTATTTTCGTCGTTCTATTTCAGAATAACAGCAATATATCCATTGAGCGTTTTTTTGAGTCTTTGACCTTTACATGTGACCTAATGATGTAGGCGTATTATCGTCTCGATTCCCTCTCACCCTCAGCTTGTGACTAAAATAACTCTCTCTTTAAAATAAAAATAGCATGCTATACTTTTTTGTATGCTAATTTGAATTCGATCCAGGCTAATCTCCTACGATGAATTTAAACTAAATATGTAAAAATAGTTGTATAGTGTTAGTTTTAATCTAACGATGGTTTGTGGAATAATTGCATATAATTTTGAAACATTAGAGAGTAATTTAATGCTACATAGATTTCTACTTGCATTGTTAAATTTTATTAATTACATTTAATAAAATTAAAGCAAGACACCTTAATTTCATTAGTATTCAGTTCATTAAATTTTCTTTTTTCCCGATAAAAATTTATCGTTGAATTACTTAATTACTTGTAAGATACTTAATTAAATCTAGTTCAAAGTTATAAAACTGATTAACATCATACAAACTATACGTTTTAAATATTGTTATTCTATATTTACGAAACGCCAACACTAATATTTCCTTCCTCGCTTCGACTAATTACCTAGCACAAAACAATTTACCGCATGAAAAGTATTTACATGAACAACCATGTAATTTGATATAACCAGGTTTTTCCTGTGTCCCTAATTAGTCCTTGTTAGCTAATTATCTTGTTTATTATATCTCGTTGCATTACTGTTGCGGTGTTTGTGGATATATACTGTGTGACTACATAATGACCATGGCTACATACTGTGATGCAAAATCAATAATATTGCAATACACATCATATTGCAATATTATTGATCATAATCAAATAGGATAAAAAGAAGGTTTTATTGTAATTGAGGGCAATGTTTAATTTAATTGTTAAATATTATATTTTGTGGTTCAGTATCTTGAAAGGAAAAAAGGAACCATTATGGAATCACTCAATTGTTCCCCCGTCTGTTTGTCATCGTGATTTTAATAGTCTAAGTTTAAATTTGTTATAGCGATAAAAACACATATCTTAATTCTTAAAAATATTTATACGAAATTATTTCAGAGCAAATAAAATACTCTATTTGTTAAAATTTATATTAACGTTTTAATTTTATTGTCATTTAAAAGGACAATTGTTTAAAATATAGAATTTTTTTTTAAAATTTGTATTATTTTTAATTTTAAAACATTTTTTTCAAAATGTGTGAAATAGAAATACAATTAAATTGTGTATAAAAATTAAACGTAACAGGCATTACAAGACAAATGAAAACTAAATGTATATTTTTTTTCCCTGAATGAAGACTGAACTTGAACGGAAACCAGCCTCGTAAGATATTAAATGTATAATAAAATTGTGTATAAAAATGTAACGTCACTGGATATAATTTAATATAACCGCAAAACATATTCCAAGCATTACAATACAGATGAAAACTAAATTTATATTTGTTTTTTTTTCTTAAATAACAAGGCAAACCAGCCTCGTAAGCTATTCGGTGTATTACTCTCGTCAAAACCGTAACATTAAAATCATGTTGGGAACGTACTTGCAATGAAAAATATCTACCATTTCTATCTATTTCCTCAAAATTATTTTTCTTACTTTTCATTATGGCTTCTCTAATGAAAGATCTAAGGAAACAGGTTTAAGAAAATTAATTTTATTTTCCTAAAAACTGAAAAATGCATAAAATTCCACTTTGCTTCTTTTATATCAATCATGTAATTTTTAGCTATTATTTCTATAGTGCTATTATTTCTACAGTAAAACTAAATTTACTATTATTAACACTTCATAAATGAGCTGCAATACCAAGCCCGATTATTCAACTAATATTCAAAATTTATAAGCAATTTTAAAGTACACTTTCTAAATTGCAGCTCCAATTACACCCTTGACCCGCTCAAATTAGGAATCGGCAAATCAATGTAACTTGATATTGGAAAATGAATCGTTGAGTATTGTGTTTGTTAGTGCTCTTTGTGAACTAATGTATATTCAATTTAATTTAGAATAAGTTAAATATGGCGTACCGAAGGTGCTTCGACGCGCGGTGGAACTGAGTAATTTGTGTGTGGACAAATGAACTGGATGACGGCAGATGAAGGGATGGGAGAAAGGAGAAAAGGTATGCGCCAGTGTGGAGTTTAGTGTCTTCATTAAGTCATGAAAGGTAAGTTCCAATTTGAAGATGGCACGACGAGTGAGTCAGGTGAATTTAAGCGGAAAGTTGTATAAGCAGGAAGCGCACGTTGTATTTATCTTACGAGAAATAACAAAAGACGTGAAGGGCGGATTTAATAAAGCCACCGATTTGGGAGCCGCATTTAATTTTACATGGCCATTTAGTGGTCAGCATGTACATTTCTATTAGATACGTATTATTAGAGACACATGACAAAATGCAAACATTTAGAATCTCACGAGTTAATAAGTTTACTGTCTTCATTTTCTGTTAATTTTCTCCCTAACGTGCCATGTTTGCATACTTGCAACGCTCACTACTGAACTCTATAGGATTTTCTTATTTTTCATAGTATTCAATTGTGAGTAACGGTACGATAACATGCACATTATTTTTTTTTTATTTTGGTAGTCTTTTTCTACTCCTAGAATTTATGTTATCAATGCATTAAATAAGTCTTATTATAATTATTATAATGCCACATGTTAACACTAACTTTATTAAAATTTTCACTCACGTAAATATTCAGTTTAGTTCGTACTATACTCAGTATTATGAACAAATGTAATATATTTACTATTACGTAAAAAAAAATAAAAATTTTCGACAGTCTATTTTCAGGTTATTTTTTATTTTTCTGGTTATCTCTACTGTCAAACAATAATTTCATGGATAATTAAACCAAGTTACGAGTCAAATCGATTAATATTTTTATTTCAAAATTTTAATTCTAGAAAAAGAAGTTTCAATTCTATTAAAACTTTTCACTTAATAAAATAGTAAATGTCCATTTAATTAAATGAAACGTATATTATTTTCGGTATTTTATACAACATTCTAACACTAATTTCCGGTTTCCACAAGTTTACATCCACATGTACTTGTTTACATTTCATAACTAAACAAATTGGGTATCATTAAAATTTAATATATTATTAGTTCTATTCATTTACCTTAATTAACCTTAGTTTCCATTTAATACTCCTTTGGAAATAATATGGTCCATAACATTGTAAGTTAGTCAATTATAGCAACAATATCTTACTTACAATAATATCAGTAGTCAATTATATAAATAATAATTGAGTACTTGGATCGATGCTAAATATCATATAAGTTTCACTTTCTGATGCTTCAGTATTTTTAAGTTTGTCAAGTTCTATTATGTCAAATACAAGGACGTATACATTTTCTGTAATTTCTCTTTAATGTAAATCCGACTCTGTCATGTAACAGTTATGTTTATCAGTTATTTTCAAAGTTTTTACATTTTCTTCGTAACTGTCTTAAGTATAAAATAATATGATTTCGTTTTAGAAATAATTTCTCCATACCATACGACACTATTTACGCTACTGCGGTGGTAATGAGTACAAAACTTCTGGCGAAAAATGACACTGATTAAGCCATGAAAATAGGGTATCACGACTACTTTCAAGTGAACATTTTCGCACGTAATACGTAGTTACTTGGTTCAAATTACAAATGTTGCTTAAAATTATGTTTCCAAGACACTTTCATTTTTATCTATGCACTGTCACTGTAACTTGGAACCAACCCCAAAAATATCTTCAAAATTTATCTATTTTCGGCAAAAATAATATGCAGCAAATTTCCAAGTGAGTCTTTTATTTTTAATATTTTATACTCACTTATTATTTTATCGGCACGTTTCTTATTCGAAGTAGATTAATTTATTTTTTAAATTTGAATTTTTTATTTTTAGTGCTTATGCGTAACGTAGGTTATGTTACGCAAAATGTTACGAAATCACGGAGGATTCAATAATTTCTCAAGTATTGAAATCAAAACAGTATTTTGGGGCATTTAGTGAATAGCACACACACACACTTACATATAGGTAATATTTCCCCGTTTTTGGCTTCAACCACAGTCGGTGCTTGACATTTGTGTATACTTACACATGCATATTTACCTATTTTGCTATTGATATCTTAGTTGCGTCATGCACTTGTACATACCGATACATAACATGGCCTTACTTACCTTTTCTTCATTACTTTTATAACCAACAATATACTTTGTTATTTATAGCTTACGTCAAGATAAGTCAAGCGAGCCGCAACGTTAAGCGAGTCGATGAGTTTGACACCTCTTTAATAAGGAGCTCCAGTCAACACCTTATGGTTTCATCATCAGACACTAGCTATCTCTTGTGGCCAAAAAAATCATGAAGAAAAATCAGACGTGCGCAAA
The DNA here is from genome assembly GCA_039881145.1 of Druceiella hillmani. Taxonomy (NCBI): domain Eukaryota; kingdom Metazoa; phylum Arthropoda; class Insecta; order Lepidoptera; family Hepialidae; genus Druceiella; species Druceiella hillmani. The sequence goes on along the minus strand of JAYKKI010000007.1, from coordinate 39,349,068 downwards.
AATGATGAATCTATTCTTCATCAGTTATAAGTGAAGAGAGTCCAAACTCGATGAATGATGACCCCTCAAATAAGGGGCTCTTGTCAACATCTCATAGTTACGTCATCCGACCCTGGCAACTGCTTGTGGCCAAAAAATCGGACGTACACCAAAATGACGAATGTTTTCTTTGTCAATAGGTAGTTCCTGTCACCGTATTCATGATTAAATCCTGATCTTTATATGTGACTGAAAGACTTATGAAGGCCAATCACACGTGCCAAAATCCGATTAATCATTGAGGAATTCTTACATCATCTTGCACTTCTATTATCAGACCATGGTTTTCAAAATCTATGTCATTTGAGTTCAAGTCAAATTGGGGTCTTGAGCTATCATCAGTTGAGGAGTTCCTTAAGGTATTTCCATAGCCCATTACCAGATCCTGATCTTATTTATATGAACCTATCCAGAATCATTATTTTCCAATAAAAAATAATCATGAAAATCGGTCAACGCGTCTCCGAATTTTAATTGTAAAAAAAAAGAAAATGTCGAATTAATAAATCCATTTTTGAAGTAAGGAATTACCAAGTAATCTACTCAAGGAAGTTTTCTGAATTTTGGATAACAATCTGCCCAAACCAAGAAGCAGCAAATGAATATGACTCACAATTAAAAAAAACGATCAATAACAGTTCGCTAACTGAGTATGAAAGTGTTCGTTAATCCAATTATAATTCAAAATGCAATAAGTTAAATACGGCGTAGTCAAGGCGCGCAGTCACGCAGGGTACTCCAGCGATGGAGCTGAATAGTTTATCTGCGAATAAATAAAGGAGACAAGAGCAAACAGTGGAGTGTAATAAAGCAGGAAAGATGTCAGCCAGCGCGAAGTTTAGCGCCCCGATTAAGTTACGAAAGGAAAGTTTCAATTTGCTGGTAGGATGATGAGTATGTGGAGCGATTTTAAGTAGGAAGTTGGCCGCGTTGCGCCCGCTTTATTTTATGTTTATTATGAAGGTGAAGATAAAAGTTGACTGAAAGTTCTTTTATTAATTAAAGTGGAAACTAACAGAGCCCGCCGTGTTGTGATTTTGTACCGCTTTGAGTTTTATTATGAAGACATAGTTGCAAAAGTAAAACTTTTCATTTTATCATAGAACATAGACTTGAATTTTGTCATATATTTTTTATATGTACTACGGTAAAAAAGAACTCGAAATTACAATAATTCTAGTTTTTGGCAACGGTTCAAATATAAGCAAAAAAAATTAAAAAAAGAAGCCTTTTTTGGGTCTCTGTGCCAACGAAGAAGAGTCAATTCCATGTTGTCGTGTTTCATAAAAGTAAGTTTTTTAAACGATATGTAATTACAATACTACTTACGAGAGTTTATAGCTTGGTATACAAGTAAGCGGAAAGCAATACCATGACGGCATAGTATGTTTAAATTTCATTCCAACCTGTAGTTGCTTTTAGTACTATAACACTTTTAACGATAAAATTAGCTGGATAAACACAATATCCTGTGACAGTGAGACGTAGAGGGACAGATGTGTTATTATTTTAAAATATCTCACGTTGTAACATTTCGCAAGGAAGTATGGAAATTCCAAGATATTAAGGATGTTTACAGAATGTGGAATGTAAAATAAAGATATTAGATTGTTTCCTATTCTTCAATGACTATGATTTAAATAATAAGCTAAAAGTAAAATATATTATAGAATTCAAAATATATGTTGAAAGTTAACTAATAGTTTTATTATAAGAGTGATTTTCGAAATATTCTTATAATTTTAAATTTCAGGGCGGAATCTTAGAAAGTAGTTTGATATCATATATATTTTCATTTTTATTGTTTAATATTATTAAAGATATTGAATAAAACTGAGATATTTTGTAATTTAGTTACTTGTAAGATATTTGATTAAATCCAGTTCCAAACTAAGAAAATAATTACCATTACGCGAAATATATCTCCTAAATATTATTTTAATCTACTTAGGAGGCATCGATATTCATATTTTCATTCCGACTCCAAACAATTTCTCAGCACAATACAATTTCATCTATGAAAAATTGTAATATGATCTTTTACATATTTGATGGAATTGGATTTTCCATATTTTCCTAATTTATCTTTATTAGCCAATTTCATCGTTTATATTGATATAGATTTGCTTATTTACTATAAGTCAATACGGTACGTGTCGCAGTATCATATCGTGCTTAAGAATTAAGTCGCGTTAAATGATTATGGCTACACATTGTAATAATTTTGAGGAAATTAATAAATTATTGTATCTTCATTTACATAAGCTAATGCTGCTTTAACTTAAAATAAGATATATTGTAATGATGAGTGATCATTATCAATAGCAACTTTCAATATCAATAACGCTTTTTAGGGCCTATTACCTCAAAAAAAAATAATACGCGACATTTTTAAGATCAATCACGTGCATGTCAGTATGTTTATCAGTCTAAGCTATTTTTCTAATAAACCATCTGATGTTCAAACTTAAAATGTGGCATAGCGATAAAGAATTTGCACATATTTTTAAATATTCAAAAATATGATAATAGAAATTTTAAAGGAACAAACTGGAAATTTTCATATATATTTTTTAACCGTAAGTGCTATCATCTGACGAGACATTTATAAAGGCTCCTAAACAATTTTTAAAGTAATTATAATTAAAATCTTTGTAAAGATATTGTGGAAGACGTCCACAAAAATATGTTCTCATCCCTTGGTCTTTAAAGCTATTAGAGTTAGGATTCTGAGAACGTAACAACGCAAATTTTATAGTTTTCCAGATTTCCACGACAATTTCAAGCCTATGAAAGAAATACTAGGAAATATATTTAAATGGTTGAAAATAATGTTATTTTTGTAAAAAGCTTATTGAAAATATTATTCTTTCTTCTTATGAAATTTTTACTTGTAAATATTGCCATTGAAATTGTGAGGAAGCAAGAAAACTACTTGAATATTTTTTTAAATTTTTTTCGTCGTACAGGATATGATTTCAAGGAGCAATATATCCTAATTCTAGAGCATATTTTTTAATTTATATGTAAGATTGTTCCAAAGGCTTATTTAAATTGGCCACAGAAACAAGTTAATTACTTTTTTAAAAAAATTTTCATCTTTATAACGAGCAGTTGTTAGAAAATAAATTAAATAATTCCACTAAAAATTATTTTTACATTTACAACTTAGTTGTATAATGAAAATTCATGGCAAATGATTGAAAAGGGGGGAAAAATTATTATTCGTATTACATTATAACGTAATATCCAACTCATATTTTGTGTTTATCCTTATAACAGACCGAGAAATCGACTTGAACGCGAACTAACCTCCTAGGAAATTCGGCATGTTATTCTCATAAAAATATTATTAAAAAATTTGATCTTTGATCTTATTGGCAATGAAAATTATGTATTATTTGTACTTATTGAATTAAAAATTATTTTTAATAAATTACAGTATACGTGCTACGTTGTAGGTTCTCAGGAAAAATTAAAAAAAAACTAATTACAGACAACTTAAAAGTTACAGTTCACATAAAATCCCATTAGATTTTTTTAGATCTACTGATATTTTAATTTTATCTCTGATATTTTTCATATTTTCTACCTTTATGGTAAATGCAAAATCTACTATTATGTATGTACATAATATATATATATATATATATATATATATATATATATATATATATATATATATATAATTGTGCAAAATTTGTAAACAAGTACGAAGTATATTCTCTAAATAGCTACTCGAATTCCGCGTAGTGGCCCACTTAAATTAAGAAGTGGCATATTTATGTAATTTCACATTAGAAACCAAACCGTAACTGTTCGATAATTGAGTTTGAAGATACTCGTTATTCTAATATTCATTCAATAATGATTTCAGGATAAGTTAAACACAGTATAGCCAAAGCGCTCAGTTGCGTAGGGTATTCCAGCCGCGGAGCCGAGTAATTTACGTGTGAACGAATAAACGAAACCAAAGCAAACAATGGAGTAAAAGGAAGCCAGAAAATATAAGCCAGCGTGGAGTTTATTGCTTTCAATAAATTTAAAGCTGGGATTATGAGTGTGTTAAGCATTTAAGTGGGAAATTACCTGTGATCCAGCCCAGCTATGTATCTTCTTTGCAATAGTGATAGATATTAAGAGATGAGTGTTTTAAATAATTAAAAGAAAAAAAAATTCCAGATATGTTGCGTTGTAATTTTTCATTGTCTCGAGTGTTTTTGCACGTATATCTTTTATGTAAAACAGTCACAATATAGTTTTTGATTTGAGCATCGAGCGTAGAATATATACATATATATATATATATATATATATATATATATGTTTAGTAGCTATGATGTAGTGTGGAAGAACGTAAGGGTTAAGTGAGTAAAATTCAAGTGTGGATTGGAATTTTTTTTCGGGGTATATTTTTTGGCATTGACTTATAAAAGGAAACAAAACTATCACTGAAATTTTGTATCGATGTAACAACTATTAGATTAACCACAACTATATTAACATTAGTTTGGCTTTAAGTGGATGATATTTGTTTCAACACAAAGGGAGAACGAAGTCATTCTCTATGTAGTATATCATGAAAGGAGGCTAAATTTGAAAGTAACTTTAGTTATAAATTTATTTAATGGAAATTGAAGCTTAATTTTACAAGTAAGTAGCAGGTGAAACTGAAATCAGGTGTTTGAATCACCTTTGAGTCATATGTGATTTTAGTGTTACAAAATTAATAACTGTGAATAAACAAAAAAAAATAAACAATTTAAAATTCAAGAAACATGTTAGTGCTAATGGTTAAATAGTAAGTTGTTGAAGCAAATCTTAGCCTACTGAAGGGGAAAAAGGACTTATAATTTTGTCAGATTTTTTTTTTACATCATGAAGAAATTTTTGGTACCCAGTATCCCTTGAGATAAGATTATATTTTAAGTATATACACATTGTTTACAAATTTTTCCTTATTAGATTTCATTTCGACGATGAAAATAATCAATAAAATTTCACCTCCACAAACCTTATATAGTGTTTATAATAGAGATTTGTTAACAAATTTCTTGTTTTTCGTTTTAATACTAGGATTTAAGCAAGTTAACAAAATAAGAAGCGTTATAGTAATGATAATAACGTTATTTTATACGTTATGAGATACAAAAGGGCAAAAAATTATAAAAAGAGAAATTATTTTTATTCATCTACCTATTATCGTACCGTGATCAGCACTTGATTACTCTTTAATATTTAAAAAAAAATTATGAAATTCAGTTATAGATGGCACAAAGTCTAAAAACTTGGCAAACTATGTAGAAAGTTCTTGGCAAATAAATACAATAAACATGCTATCGGCATTAACGACATGTGTACAATAACTAACTCAAGGTGCTATATCCTCTAGATGGCTGCCAAAAATGAAACGCGACTTGTTGGTTGCTTGATTAAATTTGCATAGGAACATCCCATTGATAGTATTTTCCTATCATTAAATGCGTAATCCATTGTAGTTCACCATTGAAGATCTGTTATTTATAATATATTTATTAATTGTTCTTTACTTTTTCAGATAATTTGAGCTGCCAATATTTACATAAATGGAACCCGTGTCCCTCGCGAAAGGTAATGGAAATTTCTACTACGTCCTTGAACAAGAAATTATTGGTATAATTTATTGACTTTAATCAAGTTGTATTTGCATCATTATGTTTAAATAGAGTTTACACTCGGTACTCGTGCCAGTTTGATTGTGAATAATAAATTAGTTAGCGAGCACCTTCAATTGTAATAGAGGACGACGTATGTAAAATTTGGAAATGTAACGGTGGCTGGGGTTGGATAAACTACTCAAGGATTGACATCGACCTACCTAGAGTGAAATATCGCTTTATATAGATTATACAGACTTTGGTAAACATCTTGTATATTCAATTTCAGCTAGTGTACATACAATTCTAGAATTTAATAGGATTTAATTTATTAATAACATGAACTGAAACCACTCAAATACTAATGTTTACTTTCACCGACACTTAATTTTTTATCTGTACTTATTAAAAGCCATGTAATTAAAATGAAATGTACTTTTACCTAAATTCGTGTATGTGTAGTTTTTTGTCTGCAAAATTTAATATGATAAAATAAGAAAACAAGTCAATATTTATTTTATTCAAACTTCAATTGCTTTTATTACATAATATATCTTATTAAAAACAAAAATCATAGTTAAAATGAATGTTGCGTTTATTTGAAAGTTTCAGTCTGAGAGTAGAGCCGCTCTAGCCAAGGCGCTTACTTACTGCTTTTGTTCACTCACTTTGAACAAGAACGCTTCCGGTCGACTTTATTTCTGTACATTCTTGCTTGTTAACAAGTCTAAAAATACCAAACAGTCATTATTACGGCAGCTTACATACTACCGTTTTCGTTCACTCACTCTGAACAGAAGAAAGCTTCCGGTTTACTTTAATTCTATACATTCTTTCTCGCAATGAATTTTAGAAATGCCAAACAATCATTATTACGGCAGCTTACATACCATCGGTTTTGTTCACTCACTTTGAACGGAAGAACGCTTCCGGCCTACTTCAATTAAGTACGTTCTTGCTCGCTATGAATTCTAGAAATACCGATCGATCATTATCCCGGTAGGACAGTTGAAATATGGAAAAAAAATCAAGACATCTCTAGAAATACGGGATATCTGACAACGCCGCTGGGAAATGTACCACCTCAAGTTGTTTCCTCTGTTCTCAATGGAAAATATGGTAAAATTCTATTTCTATTTCTTAATGTCAGTGATAGAGGTGGTTAATTATACTTATACCATTAGTTATTTTATCAGTTATAAAAGAGATTTATGTAATTGTGTGTACAATTACCTAGTAATTTATATATTTTTCATTATTTTATTTTGTCTCAGAAACGATCGCGCATATTGTATGCGTATATTGTATGGGGTTTATATATGCGTTTAGCCTGTGCGCTACTTGTATGGGGGTTATATATGCCTGTAGCTTGAGCGCTACTTGTACCATCGAATTTATTCTAATCATATTTTTAGCAAACCTGTGATTTGAAGATAATTCTAAAACTGCGGTGACAAAATAACTTAAGTTGGCTTTTGTACGGAAACAACCGTGTTTTCTGTTTTGTAATATTTCATCCCTCTTCCAAATTAAGTCGCGTTGAATGATTATTGCTACATGTTCTGATATGTGGTAATCGCTTTATGAACTGGTAATCGCTTTACGTGACTGCTTGTAGTCAAAGTTTCATAAAGTGCAATGATAATTGATGTGATTGGTTATTATGAAACGAGATAGAGATATATAATTACTATAAGCACTAATATTTTAATTTCGTTTACACTCGCTTGTTATCCTTGAATATTTATTGTCTGTAAAAGCAACATATACAATTTTTATGTTGAAATTTTTAATTTCGTCACTATTTAAATGTATTGTATCATGAGTGTGCAGTGAGAGTATTATTTTACCTGCTAAAATAAAAACAAATAACTTAATAAATAATAACAAAATAAAAACTTAATAAAGTATAAAAATATTAAAAGAACACACAGATGGTTAAAATTTTTAGCTTGAAGTAATCTAAACTTTCAAATTTTTACTAATCTGCTATTACTTAATATGACTACATAGATGTACATTTATTTAAATATAGTTTCATTTCTATTTTATAAAACCTAGTATACTCTATTTATAATTATAATTTTATTTTATAATAACTCTATTTTTTTCCACAGTTGGAATTATATGTTCCGTTTGATTTAATCTAATACTATACGATTACTGGTCACATAAATTTGCTCTCTAGTAAAATAAGGATGCACGTAGGGAGTTGGAAGGTATTGACAGGAACTCAGTGATAAGGAGTTAACTCGTCGAATTTGGACTCGTTTGATTTATCTTGAACTAATTAATACGGGTACAGAAAATATAATTTTGACCTTTGATCCATAATTTCTAATACTGTAGGTATTCTACCTGTGTAAGCCATGAGATTTGAAGATCTAATGTTTTTAAATTAGTATTATGGGCTTCGAGCAGAGACACTTTCATCAAACTTTGATTCCAACTCGTCAGTTCTGATGTTGCAAGGATACTTACTGCCTATAATACTAATAGTAGCCTTTATTCAGATCCATTCAACATAAACACAATATATTAATACAAACATGAAACTTAAAATCTTATTCTAGTATTTGCTGCTTGTTTATTTTCTGTAGATCTGTTTGGCAATCGGCAAAGGCCTCCTTCAACCTTCTCCATTCTAATCTTTCTTGGGCTACTCTGATCCACATCACTTCTACCACTTTTCTGATATCATCATCCCACCTTTTCCGCGATCTGCCTCTTTTCCTTTTTTTTCCCTGGGATACCGTCTTGTCACTTTCTTACTCCATTTGTCATGACCTCTTATCATATGCCCTGCCCATCTCTATTTGAGTCTTCGAATTTTCAGTGTTACATCTATGGTTTTAGTTTTATTTCTGATGACAAGGTTTTTCAGTTTGTCTAATCTCTTTATACTCAGCATACTCCATTCATAGCGTATTGGCAAGTTGCGTATTTGCTTGTCATTTCTTGAGTTAAAGTCCATGATTGGTAGCAGTACGTAAGGACGGGTAGTATGCCGGTGTACATAGTTTATTTTTGATGTTTGTATGAAGTTTTTTATCTTTCATGACCTCTCTCAAGCTCCAGTATCTTCTCCAACCGTTCGTAGTTCTATTCTTTATTTTGTCGCGCATAGGTTTTTTTTTGAGTTATGAGTTATCCCAGATAGATGTATTCATCAGTGTAGTTGATTTCGGTCTTTCCTAACTGTATCGTAGTTTCGTTTCCATTTGTCATCACTCTAGTCTTTTCTGGGTTAAGTTTTAACCCTACTTTCCCACTGTATATCGCAAGGTCTTCTGTCATTATGTTGATGGCTTCAGATGTTTTGGCGAATAGCACTATTCCGTCAGTCAGCGATGCACCGTTCACTTTGATCCCGAGACTTTCTCAATTAAGTCGCCTGAAAATTTATTCCAGAACAGTCGAGAATAGTTTTGGAGATAGGGGGTCTCCCTGTCTAACGCCTTTTTCTACTTTGAATGGGTGGCCTGTCTTCTCTAACTGAATTCTGGCTGTGCTATAACTATATACGTTCTTTATTAATCGAATGTATTTATATTCAACCCCTTGTTTCACTAATGTTTCTCATATGTTTTTATGTAGTAGAGAATCGAATGCCTTACTGTAGTTAACAAATTCAATATAGTATATAAGTAAGTATCCGTTGTACTTCTCTACTATATGGATGTGGTCAATCACCGAGTAATTTACGAAATCCAGCCTCCTTCATGGGTTGATGTTCGTCTAATGTTCTTTTAATCCATTTTAAAATTATTTTAGCGAAAATTTTGTACATGTTGAACATAACACTGAAAGGGAGATAGTTTTCGATTTCATGTTTATCTCCTTTCTTGTACAACAGGATAATGTTAGACTCTGTCTATTGCTGGGGAATTATTTTAGTGTTTGTGATATTGTTAAACATATTTGTAAGGACAGATATTATGACTTCCTTGCCTTGTCTTAGGAATTCGTTGTTTATGCCGTCGGGACCTGGTGTTTTATTTATTTCTTGGGTATCTATAACTTTCTCGACTTCCACTTGAAGAATGCTAGAAATGCTTGAAGTACCGCCAAATCAATTTTAGCTTCTGTTTTTTTATTTTCGTACCGTTTCTTGTAGTAAGATATTGTTGTTCTCAATATGTCTGCTCTGCGATGATTCCATTTTCCACAGTCGATTTTCATTTTAACGATCCAATCCATTGAATTCTTTAATTCTTCATATGCTTTCTGACTCCACCCGTTTTACTTATATACTTTCCTATAATTTCCATTCTGCTTTGTTTCCTATTCCTTCTAATGCATTCTTTAATTTCTTTACTAATTTTCGTTAAGTGTTTTTGTCTATCTTGAGTATCTTTAGCACTGATTAAGCGATTCCTCACCTCTAATAATTTTGTGATATTTATTGCTAGACCTTTTTTCGGGCAAATTTAAGTATTTGTAGTTGTATTTAGGCTTTTATGGTATTTTCTATCCTGTTGTATTTTTCTTGTGCTTCTAATTCCTTTGTATTAAATTGGAAGTCTGTGAATTCGTCCCTTAGAGCTATTGTTATTGGTTCTACTACGATACTGCTAACCTAAACTGTAAGATTTAAGGATCCGCTACTATTATTGAATATATTTGGCGTTAATTTTGTAGAAATTAATTATTCACAATTAAATGAAACTACGTGATGTAATATTATTTCTACTTTCTTTAAATTCTTTACCACGACCTAGGTTTCGTTGTATTACAACATCTTCAGGTGGGACATTAATTTCCTACAAAATTAACCCTAAATATATTCAATATTATACTTCATATATTATACATATATATATATATATATATATATATATATATATATATATATATATATATATATTATAGTTCATTTATCTTACAGGAGTTCTTTTGCATTATTATATTAAAATAAAATTAACATTTAGTATTTCCTATTAATTGATTGCACATTATAATTAGTTTGCCTTCAAACGCAAAAAAGGACAATGCACTTTATGTGAAAATTAGAAATGAAATGACGGCTGACTGTATCAATGTATTATTCATGAATCGAGATCGACTACTCGACAAAATATCATTTTATATTAATATTAGAACATATATGAAAGTCTTTTATATTCGTTTTTTGAATAAAATTTCATAACACATCTTTTGGTTAGTGAGGTTCCTATTAATAGCAATATTAAATTTTTACAAAAATTACTTTTGCAAACAATTAATTTATCATATATTCTTATTAAATGTTAACTAAAACTCAAAATTCTTTCTATTAAATTAGTTCCTGTTAAAGACATTGTATTTAATTACAAATTAAATGGGAGAATTTATTAAATTTGTTTCTATGGGGATGGTAATAGAATTTTTTTTCCTTTTCTCGTTTTTTGAGTCCATAAGAACTTAGTTCACTTATTAACTCGCATATAACTAGAGTTACATTGAAACTTTGATAGTTGTTTCAAAGTAAATTTTGGTATTATTCATTGGAATCAAAACACACACATAACTGGTATTATATATTTATTAATAATGCTTTATAATTAATTCATTTTTTTAGATGCTAAAAGAAGGAGATTAATTCTCTTATTCTGCGATCAACGATAAAATAGCTTGAGTATTTATAAATGCTTCATCGTTTTGTATGTCTCAAGAGTTATTATAGCTGCGAAGAAACATCATGTATGCCTACATGTAGGTTTTACGTTCTTATGCTCTAGAAAGAAAAGAGAGTAATGTTTTTTTCTGAAAATGCATTAATAGATAGTATTGCTATATAAAACAAAAAAATTGGAAAAAATTCTGTCCTATAGACTTTTTGGAGTTTACTCCCTAAGCATCGATTTTCATGTATGTCAAATCAGAAAGTCAAAGCATCACTCTGGAACAGCTTGTAGGTTTGGATGTAGCAGGTAATCTCCAAAACTACTCATCCGATTTCAAAAATGATTTCACCAATATTTAGAAAGGACTTTTAGAATGGACACAGGTTGTATAATATCCCGTTAAAAAAATTCATATGTTATAAAAAAGTTACATTTTGGACGTTTGGATGTAGGAGGTAATCTTCGAAACTACTTATCCGATTTCAAAAATTCTTTCACCAATATTTGGAAAAAGGACATGCTTCAGGATGGACATAGGTTGTACATTATTCCCTTAACAAATTTAATGGAGATCAGTTTTGCAACGCAAGTCAACAGAACAACAGTCGAGCGAATGCGTTTCTTATTGAACGCATCCTTAACGGTAAGAGATATATGAATGTTTTATATAGAAAAATGGCAAAGCTTAAAAAGGCCTGTCAAACATTTCCAAATTAATAAAATATGATTAAAGATATATTTAAAAACATTTTATATATCTTTATTAAATATAAGTGATCAATGTAAACAAATATCAATAAAGTCGTATATATGCTTACACTATAACAAGAAATGCGTTTATTTACCCCTTTTACCTATTTTATACATTTAAACGCAATCGTACTTAAGGAGTAAACTCCAGTGGCGCATTGGAGATGACGGCATAATTTTTTTCTAAATATCTTTGTCTCCTTTTGGTAAATAGATAAGTAACTGTCAGGCCAGAATTAGAGATAATGGTGTCGAAAAAAAATTAGGTTTTCGTTCATGATTCTTCTACAATATTGACTTGTCTTTTATGCGTTCTCCAAACATTTTTTCTGCTATATTGAATGCTTCAGAAACAGAATTATGGTGTTGTTCGATAGTTCACGACTGACCAGTAGATGATATTTATTCCAATTCCTGTGTTTTCCTCTCTTATTCGTATTGTTATTGTTTTTCTGTCCTATTCATTACTGTTTTGTAACTATTTATAATTACGTTTTCCCACATGCCCAGCACTAATCAGCCCAGCAGTAATCTTTAAGATGGACAAGAGAATTTCAAGAAAAGCTTAAATATTAAATTATATATGTAATATTTTTAAAAAGATCTCTTTATATTACAGTTTAATTATTATTTTCCTTTCGGCATTTTGAAAAAAAACAGAATTTTGTTTATTTGAACTTGTGATGCAGCTGGATACGGTGTACCTTCATCTTGATTTTCTTTAACCTTTGACATTATTTTGTCTTTAATTTGTGGTAATAAAGCCATGGTTTTTTTATACAGTTTGTAACGCTTTAATTTAATTGTAGGAAAGGATGCTGTATATTTTTTTTGCAATTTTAGCAATAGGGTGGGAGGTGGGCTATTATTACGAATTCAATTATATGAAATTGAGATACCTTGTTCCATTAAGTTCTTTCTGATATTTTTTCCCTACCAAAAATATATTGCAGCATGATAGAATGACTTGTGAGATATTTGTTTAAATCTATTTTCGAACTACACAATTAATGGCGATTGCGCAATAAATACGTTCTAAATATTATTTTTCCCTACTTAGTGGGCCCTAATATTTACCTTACCCTCCCTGGTCTAACCAATTACTCAGAACAAAACAATTTCCCGTCTAAGTATTTACGTGAACAAACACGTAATCTGATACAGCCAGATTTTCCCTGTCTCTGTAATTTGTCTTTGTTAGCTAATTTGCTTGTTTGTATTGCGTAGATTGTTGCGGTTTTGTATCTTTTAACCGAATGGAGTCACATTGACTGATTGCATCTATACATAGTGAACGTTTTGTGGAAATTAATCAATTTTATTTACCTAATTGGTATTACAGATATAATTCTGTTTAAGCCTAAAATTACATATTTATAACAATGTTAATTGAGTTTTGTCAAATAAGATGAATTATAGGTATGATTATTTTCATTAGCAATTTTTAATACAAATATTTTTTTGGGGTTCAGTACCTTAAAAGGGAACAAAGTATCGTCTAAGATTTATGCCAATTCCGTCGGCATGTTCTTCTCTTGATTTCGAGATCATCGTAGATGTTTTGTTGGAAATTTTGGAAAAAAATATTATTTTAATATTTAAAAAAAATGTTCGTAATGCACACTTGCAAGAAAAATGAAATAATTAAAGTAATAATTATTTTCCAGTTTACGGTCGAATTGTACATAGAAATAGAACGGGACGACAATAAATTCAATATAAAAGTAAATTTTTAAATCTCAGGATCATTTTCGTTAAATCCTAATGTGACTACTATATTGCAGGGTCTTGTGAAAAAATCCGAAAAGACTAATTATGAAGATTTACAAAATTATGATATACTTAAAATCCCATAATAATTTTTGCTACGTCTACCGTGCATACATTTCCATATCTCATACTTACAAAGTTATCATGTAAAAAAACAAAATTAACGTCAATGTAAAATGAATTATTATATACAATCTAGTAGGTACACTTTCTATTCTGCCTTCTTCGGTTACTTAAAGAATATCTAAAATTCATTACCAATTACGAATTAGGCTCTCTAAACAGTATCTTAAACCTAGGTCCTACATTAAGAAGCGACAAACCAATAATATTAGAAAACGAAACGTATCGTAATTCCAATAACTGAGTTTGAAAGTGTTCGTGAATATGATATACATTAAATTATAATTTAGAATAAATTAAACATCACATAGTAAGAAGAGGATTACATATATGAAATTTGGAATTTAAAAAATTAGATTTGGAAATTAATTGAAGAAAATTCAATTTGGAATTATAATTTAGAATAAATTAAACATCACGTAGTAAGAAGAGGATTACATATATGAAATTTGGAAATTAAACGGCGACTGAATACGGTTTGAATTAATTATTCAAGTATTGGGATTGATTTACCTAGAGTTAAAAGTCGCTTTATATAAATTATTTGGAAATTGACTTAAGTTTTCTATATTCAATCTCAGCATGGACTATCAATTTGTTATAAAATAGAATTATTAATGTTTTTTTTTATATTAATAGCATAAGCTGAAATCAACTACAATATTTAAGATTTTGATCTAAAATTATTGAAAGCAAATTATTAAAATTCAAAGTTCCTTTCCTAAATTAGATTCTATTGTATACGGGGAATAGAACAACATTAGCTATGACGCTAACTTATCCCTTTATTCACCCATCATTAGGTAATAAAAGCTACTGGTTATTTTGTTAGCGTGAGTTATCATTCGCTACGAATTCCAGAAATATCTTAAAAGTATTGTTCTGGCAAGACAGTTAAAATATGAATATACTACGTAATGCACTTGGCGGGTCTTCTGGCAACGCTATTGGGAAAAGTGCCGTATAAATTTATTTTCACTGTTCTCGGTAAAAAGAGTGGCAAAATTGTTTTCTCTGTTTCTTAGTTACCGAGTTTGTTAATTCTATTGATGTGGAGAATACGTTAGAAGATTAATGCACGTATTCAGTTTCACGGTTATAGACATTGTTACAGACGGTTAATCAAACTTAAAAGAATAAATATATTTATTCAGTTGCAAAGACCCTTAAAGCCCTTTATGTGTACAGTAGTCTAGCTATTTATATACGTATATCACTTTGTCCCGGAAATGGTCATAGCTGCGTATAATTTATCGGATTTAGAAGTGAGCTTTTTGGGAACAAGTTCCACATGCTTGTGCACTGTGTGCATTATAAATTTTAACCAAAGAACATCCAATAATATTTTATTGCAAATAGGCTATCTTTGTGTCTAAATCAAAAATAGCGGTAAGATAATTTGTGGTGCTAATTTATATATCTTCATAATAAAAAAATGTGAGATAAAACTTTTTTTCATATTACTGTCATCATTTTAGTCCCATCGACAAGAGAGATTGGTGGAAATGCATTAATAGAGATGAGTTTTTTATTTGATAACTTTTTTATGTAATCGAGTACTGTAAATGTAACATCGCCTTGATTTTTCTTATTGCGAGATATTTTATTTTTATCTGAAGTTCAGGCTTGATAGGTCTTGCTCTTTAATAGTATGCTTTTTTTGAAAGCTCAATTGGACTCACCTCCATTAATCTAATCATCTATAATGATTTTAAATTTTGCTTTTACTAATAAATAAATAATTTTTTTTACAGCTTTCGGGATTGAAATTTAAAATGTATAGTATGATCTAAAATGTCCTTTTTAGTTTTATTTTTAAGCAATAATATATTGCAATATTATTTACTTACAATAGATTCGCTCATTTATTATGTCTTACTGCATTCTTACGTTTCATTGTCTTTCTTATAAATTAAAGTAACGTCAACTGATTAAGGCTATATACTATGATATATAATCACATTTGTGGAAATCAATAAATTTTATTCATATAATTTTTAATGTATATTTTATACATTAAAAATATTGACTAAATCTAAAATAACATATATTTCAATGGTAATTGATCATTATCGTACGGGTAAAAAGTTAGTTTTTTTTATTATTAACAAAAACGTTTAATGTTAATAATAGTTTTTAAAGGTCCAGTATCTAAAAAGGAAAAGAACTAACATTATAAATCACTGTGCATTTGTCTGTAACTGTAATTATTTTCTTAAATCGGTTAAGGCAAAAATGAATAATTTCGGGTAATAATAAAGAATACTAGCCCGCACATATCATAATATTTAGCCCTCAAAAATATTTATATGGAAATTTTCGAGGCACCAAATGGCGTATTCAAAATTTATTAGATTTTTTTCGTCATATGCCAAATTTTTTTAAGAAACTTTTTGTTTGATAGTTCTAGAGATATAGTTTAAAATTGTTACAGAAATATGTTCTTATCAGTGTATTTCTGAAGGTATTAAAATCAAGATTATGAAAACAATTGCTAAAATTTATTTGAAAAATACTTGAAATTAAAACGTGATTCTAAATTTCAGAATTTTCGAAATACCACGACACTACGCCCTTGCAAGGTGGAGTAGCTAATATATAAAAGGAGTATATCGGTAAAATATAAAATGTTTATTAAATATATTTCACACCTGTAAATTCTTATTTATATGTGTGTTCAGAACCATTGTAGCACTTGTCAGACTTATAAATATTTATATAGTAATTCAGAAAAATCATTTAAAAGAGTGACATATAAGGAATTCAAAACTACTTTTTAAAAATCGTACTTATGATAGTTCCCGAAGTTTGGAGATGATCATAAAAAATGCTATTAAAAATGGTGTTTTTCTTTTTACACTTACGATGAAGTTATTTACAGGAATTCAACGTAACGGGAAATGATAGCGTAAAATAGCTAAGTTTATTATCTGTTTTAGGTCACAAATATATATCCAATTTCTACTTTTTTGTTAATTATTCAACTTGAATGCGAGCTAACCTTGTGAAAATTTCAGCATACCGCTTTGTTAATAAAATTAGAGGGGTTTACGAAAAAACCTAAAAAATAGTGATTATACAACGCTTAAAAATTCTCAGATACGTTAAATCCCACTATGCTTTCTTCTGTCACGTATATTTTTCAGATCTTATAAATAAAAAATTTCACCTAATAAACGAAATTAAGGCAAATGTAAAATGAACCATTATGTGAATTCTAATATGTAACTTCACGAATTCGTCCTGATGCGTACACCACATACTTGATAAATGTGAAAATTTATAGTAATTACGAAATATTTTCTCTAAAAAGCCTCTCAATTTCGTCCAATGGCCCACCCAAATTAAGAAATTACAAATCAATGTAGCTTCGTATTAAAGAAACATACCATGGCAATTTGACAATTCAGTTTGAGTGTTTCTTAATTCAATATACATTCAATTAAAATTTGGAATAAGTTAAATACGACCGTAGTCATGACGCTCAGTCGCGCAGTATACTTCAGCGGTGGATCTGAGTACTTTACATGAAAACAAATGAAAACACGAAGGGAAACAACGAAGTGCAAGGAAGCAGGAAGGATATGAGCCGACGCGGAGCTTAGTGCTTTGAATAAGTTTTGAAAGCCAAGTTTAAATTTTAGGTAGGATTATGAATGTGTGATGAATTTATGAATGCAGTTGCACGCGTTGCATCCATTGTGTTTATCTTTACAATAATAGTGAAAGCAACACTTCACGTTGCGTAATATTTTTTTGCTTTTTCTGTGAGGCGCGATTTTATAGATATCTAATTAAATTAAAATATACGATTTGAGCATTGGACGTAGAAGTAAATTTCATCTGCGCATTTTAAACAGTAACTATGCTATGATGAGGAAAATGCAGTATTGCAATCGTTTAACTGTGATTACAAATTTCTTTCATGAATACATTTTCTTTGTTAATCATTTTGCGAAACGAAACAAAAAAAAACATGAAATTGCATGTTAACGTTACAACTATTAGATTAGTCATAATCGAATCAGCCGAAATTTTGCTTTAAGTTGGAGCTATAGAGAATAGGTGACAAGAAAGTGGTTGGCAAACCCGTCATAGAGTATTTGAATAACGCTCGAACCTACACTTGTTTTCGTATTACAAATTAGTAAAAAAACAGGTTAGGTGCCCTCCATGCTATATCTAAATAAATACGCGACAAATTTTTAAGTAAATTAAAGTTGTAAATTAAATTTTTAAGTAACGTAAAGTGTCACGTTGAAGATAATAGTTTAAAAATAAGCAGATGGAGTAAATTTCAGTCAAAAGAAGCTCTAAAAGAGATTTATAATATTTCTCATTTTTTTCTACATACTCAAATAACCTTAAATTATATATATATATATATATATATATATATATATATATATATATATATTACTTGCGAATTCTGTTTCAGATTCGAAATTTAGATGAGGGTCTTGACCAAAATTTAAAATGAACTAAAATTTGTCCCTAAAAACTCCACCTTATGTCGTATATAAACAAATCGAGTTATTAGCATTTACACGTACGAAACTCGGTACCTATCCTGAAGGTAAAGAGGAATTTCTACAACATCCTTGAATTTGAAACAACCTGTAAATTTCATTGACCTTAGTGAAATTATATTCGCATCATTATGTTCAAATAGAGTTTACGGTCTGTACTCATACCAAATTGATTGTGTACAATAGATTAGTTGGTGAGTACCTTTAATCGTGAATTACAATGCATGTGCAACTTGAAAATGAAACGACAGCTGTGTACGGTTTGAATAAAATATTCAAGGATTGAGATCGATCTACGTCGAGTGAAATACCGCTTTAAGTAATTAATTTGTAGACACAATTGTAAAAGGACATTTGTAAAAAGTTTGTGTACTAAAACTTAGAATTGTTTATCGAACTTTAGTAAGAGTTATTTTTTAATGTCATAAGTTAAAGTCATCCAAATGCTTATGTTTACTTTCGCCAATAATCAACTTTTATCCATAATTATTGAAAGGGACTGAATTAAAAATCAAAGCAATTTCTCCTAAGTTAGTGTATGTGGAGGAAATTGTATACAATGGAAAATCGGTTAGGAGATAGGGTTGCTAGATATATTTCATTTACAAGAGGCAAACATTTATATAAATAGAATATTTCATAATTTAATAACAGGTATGAAGGAAAAAGGATATTTTTTTTAAGTTCAGAATATGCCTTATTCCATAATATAATTTAGATTATTATTTATTACCCATGTAAATTATTGTTTGAATTTTAATGAACGTTGCTTTTATTTCGGGCAAGTTTAGGCGAGGAGTAGATTGGCACTAGCTACGATGCTTATTTGTCTCGTCTGTTTACTTACCATTAACAGACGAACGCTGCCAGCTTACTTTGTTTGTGCATAGTCTCGTTCATTATGAATTCCAGAAATACTGAAAAGTTTTTGCTCAGCTAGGGTGGATAAAACGTGGCTAAAACAAGGGACGTTTCCCCAAATATAGGACATTCAGCAAACCTACTAGAAAATATGCCATCTGTGAAAAAGTTTATTTTTTGACCATTTTGCAGTTTATACGTTTCAAGGACGAGATAGATACGTTAGTAACTTAAGCCATATATTTACTTCGATGGTTATGTGCTATTGGAACTAAACTGTGTTTAGGCTATTGAAGATTTTTTTGAAATGTTTTTCTGTAGACATTTAAAGATAAGCATGACTTTTATATTAGAGATGACTAATCGTACCTTAATATCCACTTTATTATCTGTAAAGAAACTTAGTACTATTTATTTGTGTACAGTCTGGTTACTTATAAACTCTTCACCATTTTTAATATTTCAAAAATGGTCGCAACTGAGTATAATGCATTGAGTTTACTAGCGATTTTTTAAGGTCTAGTTTTACATGCTTTTAGATAGCTTGTGTGCAATGTGTAACATTGATTTATTCTGATTACAATTTAAGTATGAATAATTTGGCTTTTTATTATAAATTTATAAATTTAAGTATGAATAATTGAATAATGGCGCTGGTATGAATAATTTAGGAAATAAATCTACTTTCAATTTTGCTGTAATCATCATAGAATACCAGCAGTAAAGTATGGTAGTATAGATTTATTTGGTCAATTAGAAAAAAATTGTAGATGTATGATCATCTCAGCTTAAAACGCTTTGTCTTTATGCAATATGGTTTTTTGAAGGCTGCATTCAGCTTAGTTGAACTTAGTAGTTAAATTAATTGCAAATGTGAAAATAGGTATATCTGGTTAATTTTGCTAGTAAAAAATTGTAGAATATTGTTTTTCATGTAACGAAAGTTTAAATATTTACTGTATATATATTATAAACTCTTTCTCTCAAAAGGGCACTATATTATATATATAGAGTTATTTTATTATTATTTGATGCATTTTATATAGCGATATGATGAGAATATTGTTATTTATTATTGAGATATCGTTTTTACCTACTTCAGTCATTAAATATGCGAATAAATAAAAAAACGATGTAAAGTCCACAGACGAGCGTTTTCATACTGGTACATTAAAAATGGCTAACTTTTATTTTTGAATATTTTTTATTAATTGGACATAAAATTTGAAACTTTAGTAACGATTATAGCCTCCTCTAGCTAAAATCAATACGCTTAATCTGCTAGGCATGCTTTCGACGACGTTTTATTATCATTTCCTGAGGAATAAGTTCCCATTCAGCAACGATCACATTTTTAAGGACCTGAATGTTTTCTGGAGCTGGTTTTACGACTCTGACACATCTTTTGAGATTATCCCATACGTGCTCAATGGGACTGAGGTCGGGACTTCTAGCTAGCTAGTCTAACCGACGAATTCCGGCCTTCTGCATATACGCATCAACGTCTCTAGAACCATGGGCGAGAGCGTTGTCGTCCATAAAAATATACTAGCCTCCAATTGCTGTTAATGCGGGTTGGGCATGAGGAATAAGAACCTATGTTATGTACCTTTGCGCATTAAGTATGATATTTTAAATCAAAATTAACTCGGGACGGTCTCATCTGAGTTAATATCTGCCCCAAAATATTACGGAGCCTCCACCGTAATGGGTGATTACCTCAAAGCGCACTTCTGCGAAGCATTCTCCAGGTCTTCGTAAGACTCGCCGACGTCGATCCTCACCACTAATAGATATACGAGTTTTATCGGAGAATAAAATACTATTCCAGTTTTGTTGAGTCCATGACGAAAAATTTTGAGCTAATCTCAATCTGATAACTCGATGCTCACGGAGCAATATAGGGCCCGGAGCTGGGCGATAGCTACGTATATTGACAGCCTGAAGTCTCCTTCTGACTATCCATAGATTCCTCATGTACCTCTGACGTCCTCGAGGTTCTGTTTGGGATCCACGTAAGTAACTTGACGATTTCATAACACTCGACTGACTATGAAGCGGTCGTCCCGTGGCTCAGTGCACCGTTTTCTTCCGGAACCGGGCCTTTCTTGGTATCGTTGCCAGGTCCTTTGGATGGTGGAACGGCTCACATTATACTGCTGAGACACAACATTGGCTACAGCCTTCTTCAAGCAGCGCAATATTTTTACTAGCTCTTATCGTTTTTGCAACCATACTGAGAACAGCAAACAGCAGAAATTTATTCCTTAAAATAAAAAACGTAACAAATGAAAAAGAACTTAATAAGAGATGGATTTCATTTATCGCCAAAAATACGTTTTTGTCAGTGAAAGAGAATTTTCATTGAAAAAGAATAAATTTCAAATTTAGAATGTTCGTTTTTATCAATCAAAACCACCCATTTTTATGCAAAATAGTATATATATATATATATATATATATATATATATATATATATATATATATATATATATATAATTTCTTCCATCCTCCTTGTTTCTTCTACCTTCGTACAAGAAATGCTGTATTCTATAAATTAATCTTATACTATATTCGGATAGGTTTAGTAATTTGATCTTAATAGTTTTCAAAATGTTTTTCTCAAAATTATGTTTTAAGGTATTACGAGAAAAATTAAATCTCCATTTAACTGTTTACCGCAGTAAAAAAAATCTTATTTCTCATTTCGCTATGATCTATATTTTTATTGACGTTTATTAGAAAATAAATTAATACAACAAAAACTAAGATAATAATACGAAAATTTAAATAGTCGAGTGATATTGAATGGAAAGTCCACAAAGCGTTACGAAAAGTTTTTTTTAAGATAGCTTATCTAATAAAATTGTATCTTAATTGCTATTGCTAACTAGGCAAGTACTTCTTTGTGTCCAATAAAGATATTATTTAACAGAATTTGATTTAGTGAATAAGGATGTATCCATTTATTAGTTTTACAGTGATGAAGACTTCAAGGCGTACGGCTATTTATCTTCAATTCTTTCTCATAGATTTAATTTAGGAATATTTTACTGAAGTTCTTTTTCAAGCGCAAATTGCTCCTGTATATAAGTTTGATCATAATTTTTTATACCAAAATTGCCCAATAGTTGATCGCTCTCGATATAAATATTAATAACTGGAAATTTAAATTTAAATATTTTTGAGTTATTCAGGTTCTATTACCATGCCCTTAGCTGATCGTTATTGTCGTGGTTTTTTATGTCATTCCAAATGATATTCTTTCTATTTATAATCGACTTGCATAAATTTAACAAGACATTTGACCTGACTAAGTTTCTCAATTATGGGTGTAAATAAATAAAATATATCGCTATTTATGTGAAAAAATTGTTTAAAAGAATCGTTTTAGTAAATTGATGCTATTTTAATAAATGATTATTTAAAAGGCGCTTCATTATCATCGATTATTATGTTAATAATATATTGGAATACTTATAGATACTAAATACTAGATATAGATATAGATACTTATATAGAATACTGACGGGTCTTTTTACGAAATTAAAACCAAAATATGTAAACAACCTATTTATAATCTGTGAAAGTTTATTAAAAGTAATTTAGTGCGTGTAAATAAATGAACCCAAAATCTCGACGTTTTGGATACAGCAGATTTGGGTACATATAATAATATAAATAGAATATAAGGATAAAAAATGTAGCATCGAATAAGGACCTTAGCTTCAATAATATTACCGAGTAACGTCACAGACAATGTATTTAATTGGATAGGAAATTTAGGAAGGCGAAATATGACAGCTTAAGCCATGTCAATCAATGGTTTATCAGAGAAGGCTGGCGATTTTTATTCGAATATAATTAAATGCAAGATGTTTTACACAAATCAAATTATATCTGCCGACCAATATCTTTTTTCAAGTCGACAAAGTGTTTTTATTATTGAATTTTATGACCGAATATTCTAGCAGTTTAATTTTCTACTATACATGTATTATTATATCTTACAGTGAAATAACTCAATGTATACATGAAAAGGAACTTATTGTGGTGAAAAAAGTCATATCGCTAAATATCTCTAAAATAACAAAAACTACTAAAATTGTAACAAAATAATAATAGAAAAAGTATATTCAATGAAAATTTAAAAATGTCTTCCATGATTTTCCAAACCAATATCGTAGGAGCAGTATCTGTAGACGGTACCGTACTTTGGCATAAAGAGGTCACTAAATTGTAAAAATGTGAACGTCAAGAGGTATTTTAGATAATACGGCATTTTAGATAATAAAAAGACTTATTGAAAAATATTATGATTGCGTTTAATACTTAATAATAAGCAAAACCACTAATGATGACTTCGTATAAATTATTTATTTTGAAATATTTATTTTTATATATGGAAAAAAATGGCATTATGTTTCATAACGGAAATATATATCAAGGTAAATATTAATTAAATGTTAGCTGTGCAGGTTGGTTTTTGAAATTTGGCAAGAATCATCAACAATTACGTCGTGCGTGGATAAAGAAGAAACCAGATCGTCCGGATTTCCTTTTCCAAATATTTGACTAATTTTTATTTTTATGTTACTCAAACTGGTAAAAGTTTCCTAAATTTCTGCAAGGATTTCCCAGTATCGATTTTAAGCTACCGAGCTAACTTCAAAAAATGTTAATATGCTTTTATGTTGAACGTCTTCATTAGATTTTCTTCTAACATAAATATTCAGTTCACTTGGTTACATATATATTCCTTTTAGTAACACGTTTAGTTACTATATAAGAAAGTTAACTTTTTCAACAATCGATGTAAAGGTATTTTTGTTAGAATCTGAATCAAATCATATTAAAAGTATACATTTCAGCATATAAGCAATAAAAAAAAATTTAAAAATTAATTATATATTTAATTTAAATTTGAAAATTATTAGTTAGTTATTACTGAATTGCTATATTTTAAATGATTTCTATAGAATACCAATATTACTGAATTGTATTTGTCTGAAATATATTTGGTGGGTAAAAAACTAAGTGGTGACAAATTAGAACCAAGATTTTTATTTTCACATTCCAGTAAAATTTTTGTCCCCTAAACGCAATCACAATTATTAAGCTAGTGAAATGAATCATAAACTTTATTATGTTGAAATTTGTACATTTTTTTGCCTGCGTCTTTAAGCTGTAATTCAGTGTAAAAAAATAATTTCATCATTACTTTAGAAACAAGTTTTCTATACTGTCAATTATGATTATCGAGGCAAAAAAATAAATACACAATGACAATCACGCTGCTGCCATGGCGTTATGCGCAATTGTCCCGGCGGAAAGTTGCAAAGATAAAGGTGTTAAAATAGGATACAACGAGTATTTTTAAGGAAAAAGGATATTTTATAGAAAGTTAAAAACGCGTAAGTGTGGAGTAAATATTTTTTATTGTATATTTGGGTAATACTTCCGGCGAGTGATAGTTGCGGAATATGATCAATTTTGCTAATTAAACTAAATTTTCGGTTGGTTATATTTTTAATCGCTGATTCAAATTTCATGAAAACATTCTTTTTTCCTTAAATCAAACATATATTTTGTTCCTTTATTAATTTACTATAACGTTTCCTATGCTTTTTTATTTTAACGTGATTATTAATTTTACTATACATTACTCAATTATTATGTTATGATGCAATAAATATTGTACGCTAATATATAAAATGAAGAAAATTTATTAGAAACGATCGATGACGAAAAAAGGAAGAACTCCCCAGTCTGCTGTTTCTTCTTGAACGGAAGCTGGCGTATGATGTAGATAGTGCAATAAAAAGCGTATTATTTCCATGATATAGCGATATATGTAAGAAAAATGGAAATATTTTTTTAAGTTACGATTATTTTTTTTCAATATTATTATAGTTCGTAATTAACAAATATCGTCTGCGATTTTCGCCTAAGTTTGTAATATTTCTATTATTAGCATTTGATGTACATTAATGGTAAATGTACAAGTTTGTCCAAAAACTTTTGCGTATTTACTCTGGTAATAAAAAAAAACTATAATACTCGCTGGATATCCAAATACTTTCATTCTATAACTTTAGGTTGTTTTTTAATAAAAATGCCAAACAAATTTTAATTCCAAATTTTTTTTAAGCGTATTATAAATACTCGGATTTTTATTTACTACTTAATCTAACTCGCTCGAACACGAACTGTCAATAATTTTATAAGTACGTTATTACCCATGATCATGTCCTATTATCCTATGATCCGGTGTTTAATTAGCGATAGGGGAGACATAGAGTATTACTAATTATATTGCGTAATATAAAAAAGAGAAATATTTGACGAATGCAAATAAAACCGACAATTATTTAAGGCTGTTTCGATATTAACCATGAAGGGGTTTTGGTTTTCACAAGTACTGAAGTTTAAATAGACGTAACATTAACGATTCTATTCATTCTTAGATATTCTAGCAGATAGAAGACTTGGTAAGTGAACTGTCATAAATATCTCAATCACTTAACAAATGTTCAGAATTATTAAACAATTATCAAGTAGATTCCTAAAAGGGCTTCTCAAATTACGCCCAAAAATCTGTTCGATCTAAGAAGTGGCAAATCAGTGCAACTTGATATTAGAAAATGAATCGTAACCGTTCATTAATTGAGTTAGAAAGTATTCCTTAATGCAATATAAATTCTGTTATAATTTGGAATAAATTAAACACTGCACAGCCAATTAAGCAAAACAAAGCCCGGTCGCGCAGAGCTATCTAATGATAGAGCTGAGTGGCTGAATGAAGGAGACGAAGACAAAAAATGGAATGTAAGGGAAGAATATGAATCAGCGCGAAAAAGATTGAAAAAGTTGTGGAATACAAGTTTAAATTTTTGGTGGGATGATGAATGTGTGGGGTGAATTAAAGTGTAAAGTTACGCGCGTCGATCTCGCCATGGCTGCCTTTAGTGTGATAGGAAAGATGTCAGGGGACTGAAAGCGGTTTTATAAATTAAAGTGAAAGACTAGCAAGATATACCGTGCTGTAATTTGTCATCGCCTTAATTGTTTTCATTAAGCTTATTTTCATGGCTAAAGCTTCTTCAATTGTAAAGTACACCTTGACAGCGTACCACAAAAGTTGATTTATTTGCGTATTTATTTGTTAAATTGGTTAGCTTGTTATGATAAAAGATAGGTAAGTCTCCATATAGTGATTTACAAAGGTAAGTCATTTTTATTTGATTAAAATATTAAATAGGCGTAATTGAACCTACGTGCAACCACGCAATAATACGGTTGAATCAAAATCGACTATACATTTGTGGAGTGCTACAAAATTTGTAACGACGTGGTTAGCTTCCCTCCAGTCGGTGTTTCGTGTAAGTAAAGTACAAACAAGCTTATGAGTTGTAATTAGGGGGAACTACTTTAATATCCTACAATCTTTGGTCTTACTGGGAAAGAGAAAATTATTAAACAATATTATTAGTAGTTTAACTATTAAAAACCTATCATATTATAGTGATATATTAGACTGACTGCTGGTTTTGAGTGAAATTAGGCAAAAATTTTAATAACAAGCTGAGACACAGGTACATTACCATACATTTTATACAAAAATATTGTGAAAGAAAGCTTTTCTATAAAAAAAATATTTTAATCTGGAAGTAAACTGAATTTCAAACATCGTTACTACTTTTAATTATGATTAAAAAAGCCTTAATGCTGAAAAAGTGGAAACTAACTTTCTTTGCTTGTTTTCGGTCTCTGCTACATTATAACTCCTTTTAGTCAGTCAAAGCGATACATAGTATTACCCAATAACGAATTTTAGAAAATTCGTTTTGGGTCCAAATTAAAACTGGCCCCATCACTTTTTCAAAGGATGGAACGCATTTCATCTTTTTCGGAGCCGGTTTACCATTTGCTATCCACTGTCTTGACTGCTGTTTTGTTTTCAGAATAAAGTGGTATATAAAAGCTTGTTCATTGTTTTGAAAGATGTAATAATGTTATTACTGAATTCTTTTCAAAAATTTTCAAATTGTTCATTATACGAAATAAAACTAATCTTTTTATTTGACATGGTTGTGGCTTCTGCCAGCTTACGTATTTTCTCTGGACTGTCAGCTAAAATTAATATTTTATTTTATCGGAGATTTTGGAGATTACAGATTATTTCTGTACTTCAGTATTTGTTGCATTTATTCAAAGATGAATAGTTTTATAGGTAGTACATGAGTCACTCAATAAAAATAAAATCCTTTTAGGAATTTCTCATTCAAGAAAAAAAAGTAATTTACATCGTCAATTCCAATTTAATGCGACGTTCGCTGTTACACGAAACACTTCTATTCGAAAAACAGTGATACAACGAATTACCATAAGAAATATTTGTGGTCAATTGAGGTAAAGCGTATCCACAGGCAGGAAATTTTATGACTATATAACATACAGAGGATGCTAACGTTATCTATTAGTTTGAAAAATAGACTAGCGAGTGCAGAAAGTGAGCGGAAGAGTTATTTCAAAAAATATGTATAGAAAACATTTTCAAAGTTGACTAGATAGTCACAAGTCAAACGCGAATTGATTTTGATTTCCAAATCTATTGTCAATTATGTCGGCATAAAAAAGTTTCACTACCAGTACATTTGAAATATAGGATCGCATGTTTAGTTTTATTTTACCATTGACAGTTAGTTTGTAAACATTAAATAAGTAATGCTCTGGTGACGCGTAGTCTGTTACATTTAAAGATATAGAAATACTGGATGTATTTAAAAATAAAATACAAAATAAGAGGAGACTCAATATACTTCCACAAAAAATAGTTTCAAATAAATTTACTAATTTTTTGGTAATAAATTTGCTAAGGGCTAATAAAAATAAAATGATATAGATTTATATGTCCAGAATGAATGAAGAAAGAGATTAGTTTAAATTAATGAAGACTTTTAATGATTAGTTTAAATTAATGATATTTTATTTAAAGTTCTACGTAAATAATAAGTTTATATGTATTATTTACATTTATTGTTATTTAGTACTCAAAGTAAATCGTACTATCAATATTTTTAATTAAACTTGGATCCATATCAGAGTATAATAGAAATTTCCATTATGCCTTTAAATATGAAATAACTTATGTAGTTCATTGAACTTACAGAAGTTATCTTGGGGTTATTTCGTTCGCATAGAGTTTACAGTCGGTACTCGTGCCAGATTGATCGATCTTAATAAGTTAATTTACGGCACCTTCAATTATTTCAGAACACGAGGCAAACTTTACAAATTACGGCTAAGTACGGTTTCAAAAAATTATTCGAGGATTGCGATCAATCTACCTTGTCTGAAATATAATTTCACAGGATTATCGTTGTTGTTGAATTGGAGTTATTTGTAAAAGTTTTGTGTACTGAATCTAAGGGACTATTTGAAAAATATGTATGTATAATATTAACATATATAATATGTATTGATATTTAACTTGTTATCCGCAAATATAGAGTCGTTTAATCAAAACTCAATGTCGTATTCATTAAATTAGTGTATATATATATATATATATATATATATATATATATATATATATATATATATATAAAGAAAACTGGATGTGATTCTGTTTGAACGGGGAAACATGAATAAAATTCGACCAAAATCTTTTCCCCCTTTTGTGAGTGGAAAAATTATTTGCTCTTCTTTATTACAGAGATTTTTTCAATTCCACGAAGATGGAAGGCTGCTTTAGAATGTTAATCGCCTTATTTGTTTCCACAGTTCTGAAATTATGGGCTATTGCAAATTAAACAATATTCAGACTATAAAAATATTGATAAGTATGCTATTATTGTATTATTTATAGTAATTCAAAGACCCGAATAACTGTTATAATAACTTTTTGATTATAGAGAGCTTATTAATGCCACGAACTAGAAAAATACTTTAGAAAAACCATATTGAGACTATAAAAAATGTTGAAATGTGTACTTTGGTTGTGTTGTTCGTTAGAATTGAAAGATATGAACAACTATTATTGTATTGATCAAATTTATATACATTAATAACCCATTTGTGGGTTATTGATGTATGTAAATTTATAATTATAATATATCAGTGGCAAAAAGCGTCTTCTTGTGGCCTTTTCTCCTAAATAGGTTGGTAATCAATATGGCTATTTGAACTTTGGATGCAACTGCGCGAAAAACAAAACTGTCATCCTCATTTTTCCATTGGCGTCGGTTCTTCGGCCAGAATATACTCTAGGCTTCCTTCTGCCCAGTATCTTGCCTTATATAATGAGGTGAAGGAGTTGGATTTCTTCTAGCGCACGATAAGTCGAGGTTTGCGTCTTTTTATGATTTCATAAATCATTATATTTTTGTTGATCCACTGAAGTTTTGTTATATTTCATACTTTTTGACCCTGTGAGATTTGCAATATTCTGAGATACACCTACATTTTAAAAGTCTAAATTTTTTTGTTTGCTGCTTCTGTGATAACTTATTCACATACTAGTATTAAGAACGAAAATAGGCAGCAACAAATCATATGTATTCGCAGTTTCTGAATTACTTACGATCACAGATGATACTTTCATCTTGCAGAAAGTCTTTTGGACTTGCTGAATTCTGCATTGGTTTTTAAGACTGTAATCACCTGACGAAATCAAGGCATTAATATTTATAGTGATGGGCGAGTGGAGTTCGGGTGTTCGGTTTATTACCATGTGTTTTGTTTTTCGTAGTCAACGTTTATTTATAAGATATTAAGAACTAATTCTGATTATAAAGTCGAAATGTACTGGAAGTCCTTGGATACTGCTAAATACCAAGGTAATGTCGTCGGCGTAAGTCCTTCAAATTAAGAGTGGTCTAGTTATTTGAAATATGCTACATCACTTTGTATCTCTCAAAGGCAATTTATCTGATTTTTATCCTAATTTAAGTAATTATGGTAAATTCATTAATACAGCAGACTATTTGGAATACTTTCAATTTACCTGTTTTGCATATTCATTTACCTTTATACACGATCAGGGATTGCGGTTTTCGCTTTAATTTTCTCTCAACGAGAGATACTTTTGTTTTCAGATGATACTCATGATGAATAGGCTTTCCATTTTAATAACATGGTTATTTCGTAAGCTGAATTAGACTTGGTGGTAACTGATGGTCTACAAAGTATTTTAATTGAAAACATAATGACAATTTCAGCACGTTGGTGTAATTATGTTCATGAATATGAGATTGATTTTTTATGGACTTTTTTTGTTATTTTTTGACGGGAATCTCAAATATAGTTTAGTATCTCATATATTTTCATTTCATTACTATAATTTATACTTAGATTTCACCAAACGTGCAATAAGATATTTGATCAAATATAAGTCTAAGTTATTAACCAAATTTAACTGCCATTGAAAAAACATGCCTTCTAAATATTGTTTTATTCTAGGAAGGAAAATGTTGACGTGAACAAATACGTAATCTGATGTAGCTAAATCTTCTTTGTCTACGTTATTTATCCTTGATAGACAATTTGCTTGTTCATATTGATATCGATTCCGTCATTTATTATATCTCACTGCATTCCATTCTCACCTTTCTCCATCATTTTTACGAATTAAGTTGCATTTAATGATTGTGACTATAAATTTTGATATATGGTAAATATTTTGGGGAAATCGGTAAATTCTACTAATTTGATTTACATGATCGATCCAGTAATTTATTGTATATCTCTGCGATAGGTGTTCTATATTTTGTTATCTTGCATCATTCCTATGACTTATGTCGTGTTACAGGATTGTGGGTATGGCATGTGAAAAAAAGTAAGAATTTTATGAAAATTAAACTGCGGCAAAAAGGTATCTTTTAGGTTAAACTGAAATATTTTAGACAATTGATATTTTGAAATTAGAAAACTTATATTAAATCTAAACTTTGTTTTATTAAGACTCTGAATGGATATAAATAACTGAATTTTTAAATATAATTCTAAAATTTAGATGCGTTTCTAAAAAAAATGTTATAGGCCTTATTAAACTATTATAATCCAATAAGACACGTCAACAAAATCATACTTTTACAAAAAAAATACAATTCTGCACTAATATTTTATATAGAAACTAAATTTACGTTTAATAAAAAAATAGTAGAAATTCAGCAACTTGGCACAAATCAATATACATAGAAATGTTTTCATAATGTTCTTTGTTTTCATTCATTTACTATTTTTTATTTATAAAATTAAAACATAATCAAAACTAACACTTCTAAGAATTTGAAGGGACTATTAAAACCCAATTTTAAGGGTTTAATAAATTTAAAGAAAAATTGTAAGCACTAAATTTTTGTAAACGAAAATTCAAACAAAATAAATCCTAATGCAGAAAAGTATTACAACGATCAAAATATACGTGGGTTTTTGGCTTAAAATCAGACAAAATATTGGCTCCAGCAAGTTCCTAATATGAACATGGCCATACAGTCGAGATGGCAATACAGGGGACTTGCGATCATTTTGTTATCATTAAATTGTCCCATTTTAAACGAGTAGAAAATATCGAATGAAGTAAACTTTTTTCAACGTGTTTTCTGCTTTTTAGGCTTTATTTACCGCAGTTATCTTATTTAGTTAATACTGTTTTAGCATAAAATAATATATTGTGCTATGTTAACTGTTCAATACTAAATGGGATAACAAATAGTTATGATAACAAATAATAGCGATATTGTAATGTGTATAACCCTTAGACTTCGGTAATTATTGTTTTTGAAACAAATATTTACACATTTTATGGTTAAGTTTCATATTTTATTATTAGGAATGTAGATTTTGTTTATTATTCTCATATGAATTCTTTTAAACAAATTTTGTGTCTTGTAATAATCCTAACATTATTTATAAGTAACAAAATGTATTGGCGGTCATTAGAATTCTAGGTTATCTCAGTGTTTATTAACGCCATGCGTTCCAATGATAATACATGGAAATGACATGAAAACTAGATAAGAAAATCTTATATATATTTAAATATATCCAGCAAATTTTGATATATCCTGCGAATATCAGATGCAGGATTAAAATTTGAAGTTTTAGGATCTCTCTAAGAAAAACGCAAAGGGCCGGCAAAGGAAAATATTATTTATGGACTGATTATCATCATTTATTTATTTATTTATCATCTTTTATGTAAAGTATATATGGCGGTCTTATTGCTACATGAGCTATCTCTTCCAGTCAACCATAAAAATGAAATAGACTGTAAGAGATTTTACAACGAAAATTCTTTACAGTACAGTGGATAAAAAAATTTAAAAAAAATACAAAAGTATAAGTAAAACAAACTATTGACATGATGTGGGAATAGAAAGTCAGGAAAGGACAAGGGCTCAAGGGAAAAGTTTCAGGAGAGGCAGGACTTTTTCACTCGATCTTTGAAAATATTTAAGAACGTGATTTTCCAGATGTTACAATGCAGGTGATTTACGGCATGATGAAAGAGTGCTCATTACAGTAATGTATGTGTTGTCCATTTTCACATTTGGTAAAGTACTTATGCATACTTAGTAAAGTAAATAGAAAGAAATAACGTTACCGTGGCAAATATTTTCCATTTTAAATTTCAATTTTTAAATGTACATTATTTTACACAGAAGGTCCTAAATATTGTATTGTCGTTTTTAATAGGTACAATTTGTAACCATAAGACCGATAAATTATCTTACTTTATGAGTGTTTCAAAACATGCTTCGTCCATTTTTTTATATATATACATACACACACACACACACACACACACACACACACACACACACATATATATATATCTATATATATATATATATATATATATATATATATATATATATATATATATATATATATATGTATGTATATACATACACATTATTTTACACAAAATATTTTATCACAGTAAATAAGACATAACAATGGTCATTAGATGTGAAACTCCTGTTTTCTGAATATTACATAACTAACTTGAACATTTATTAGATTCTTAATTTTCATTGTTCTTTTTATTTGTCGAATCTGATTATAGTGTTACATGATAATTTTTATCATGATTTAGAATTCTCCTTTATTTTTTATACTTATATAATATTCTAGCATCCTTCAACACTTTTCTGGTCGGTAAATGTGTTTGTCTACCACATCATTCTAATATGGATGTTAACGTGATACTATTTCATAACCACACGTTCTTTTTTAACCCAAAATTAGGAGTAAAGTAGAAAAGTAAAAAGGTACATAAATTAATTTGGGCCGTCTCGTCATTAATACAAAACATATATTTAATGGTTCCACAGTTCTGCATTTGAAAACTGGAGCCCTCGTGATAAGATTTATTTTTAAATTTTTCCAACTGCCTGTAGCTTCATAATCCATAGTAACATAAATCCTAATCCCTTGTTTACATTCCGAAGATAATATTACTTGGTTTTTCAATAAAAGTAGTTAATATTTAGATTTATTTTAATTAATAATAATGATTGTAAATTTAGAATGGAATTACTTCTGAGCGTGATCGAATTCCGATGATAATTAATTGAAATCGGTGTGTGACAAGAAGGTCGTCTATCTGTGCTGGTTTTTTTTATAAACTCTGAATTGGGAGGGTTCTGGTATTCACAGTCATACCAAACATGATCCATAATCATTCGAAATGCATTCAGCGGAGCCAGTGTACAAAGAATTGAAAGTGAGTAGAGTCAGCGCTTATTGTAACGACAAACCTGTGTCACTGGATCGTCATATAAAATGTCAAAACAAAATTACGAGAAACGTAGAAGCATCAGCAATTGTTGGAACCATTGCCAGATCAAAAATTATTTTTATTAAATTACAATGTAATTATTTTATTAAAGCCTAAACAACTATAAAACTATGAAATCAATTTAAATATATTTTGATTATATGAAATGACTTCATTGAATATTAACGTATTACAATTAAATAAAACTACGTGATGGCAAAGAAATTAAAGAAAGTAGAAACAAGACTACATCATGTAGTTTCATTTAATTGTGAATAATGTATTTCCATAAAATTAACGCCAAATATGTTCACTATTAACGTATTAGATAAAGATTGGAAAACATATTTAAGATAAGTGGGTTACTGTTACTTCAGTCATGCTAGTTATAATAAGATATTGTAAGAATACTTACTATGTAGATGTTTTGAGGATAGTATAAAAAATGTAAATTATGGCTTAATCCGCTATAGCTACTTTATCCATAATCACTAGTACACTATTTACACGAAGAATCAAATGACCTATTACGAATAAGATTATGATGCTTAGATACAATTAGGTATATAAAAATGTTCAAATGAGGCATTCCATTAATTTGCAAATGTTCAATTTTCCACTAAAATTTGTAATAGTTTGCTTCGTAAATATTTAGTACAGTGATCCTACATTATTAATATACAATTTAGGCTATTAAAAAATAATTTCTTTTCTTGGTTGATTTAATTTATGGCATATTTTTAAAATTATTACTTATTTGAAAATAATTGTTTAATTTATTATCATAAGGTATAAAACACATAAGTGCTTTATAAAGTCTCTGTTCCACTTTAATAATTAATTATTAAATATTAGTTATCGGATGCAAACATTTTTTTCTGACAAAGTAGTAATATTGAGATACGCTTTAATTTAATTACTAGATACTTGTTTACTTAGATAAGCTTGTTCATCTAAGAGCTGCGAGTGTTTAGGCAATGCCTATCTTCATTATTTTTAAAATTTAATTAAAATTTTTAACCGTAGGTTCGTGCTTGAAAACTTAATGCAATATCTCGTTTCTAAATTTATCGGTTTGTTGAAGAGGACAAGGCAAACAAATTGTTGTGTATTTTTAAATTGATTTAGTTTTATTTTTTGGATTTTTTTACAAATAATATATTCATTTTATTTCAGCGTGTTAATTACCTAGACTATACTTTTCGCGTAAATAATCATAGAAATGGTAAAAAAGGCATTATGTCATATGCAACTAAAATGAACTTTCAAAATAAATGACATCGCCTCGCATTAATGTAGATAGTGTCATCCCAAGGTTTACAATACCCTTTAAAGCTATTAGATTACAATAACTTTACAAGTTTCTTCTTTAATAAAAAGTAAACAAGAGTTACACAACTTTTTTTCATGTATTTATTACGTTGAGAACTAATAAATTTGCCCTATCATTTCATGAGTTTCAGCTATTGTGGTAATTAAATAAAATATTCTCATTTTCGCCCCAAAACTTAAAGTTGTATTTTTATTTCAGTATAGGAGCATGACAATAGTTTTGCCAGATAACACAAGCTTGAGATATATCTCAATAAAGCTTTTCAGCTTTATTTAATTCAATAGTGTACATCAAAATTTTCTTTCATGTATCTTTTAGGAACCAATGTTTGGCTTTACAGCAGAAGAGTACACGTTTAGTCATCGTTATGTATATATTGCGTATTGTTCCGCTCTCCTTCATTCTGAACGAAATTAATAAAATAATAAGACACTAATTAATTTTCGTGAAAGTTTCATATTTTGTTTGTTCTTTACTCGTCGAAACTCTGTCGTTAACTGAACAGAAATGTCCAATACAACGCTCTTTTTCTATCCTATCAGAAATGTTAGATACATTTCTATAAGATTCCAGAAATCGCTGGAGAAGAGTCCAACTAATTAATCATTATTTATTAATTTTTTTCCATTACTCATTCGCGGTTTCATTCATGCTTTTTTATTTTCATAACTAATTACATAGATTTTTGTAATTAAGTTAGTTCGTTTCAATATTTTTTTCTGGGCATTTTTTTCCCTTTGTGGCTTTAAAATGTTTTTTTTGGTTATCATTTTACAATTAATAATATATTTTAATTACATATACGAGAATTTCCTTTTTTAGGATATCGTTAACGAACATCAAAAACAAAACCCTATAAAGGTTTTATTGTACGAGTATGTATACCTGTAAAGATTTCATCGCTTTACGCCTGGTCGCCAGTAGTCCAATATCATAGATAGTAATAAATAATTTACATACTTCTTAACATTCGCATACGTATTCGCAAAATTTATGCTAATATTTTGCTAATATGAATGTCAGAAAAATAAATAATGCATACATTCTGTAAATACTATTAATTAAATAAAAAAAATTAGTTTCTTGTCATTTTTATTAGAATACCTTGACCTTAACTTAATCAAATTATTTCTGTAAACAGCAATCAGTTTAATATTTGGTATTATCCTCATTACACACACATACACACACACACACACACACACACATATATATATATATATATATATATATATATATAGCTTTATACTTAGTACTAGCAATTATAATAAAGAACAAACAAAAACGCCATTCTTCAATTAAACTCCTTTTAGAAAACAAATTAAACAAATAAAAAAGTTATTATTTCCTTCTTCTCATCAAGTCTGGAATCTTTTATAATAATATAATTATCATTTGACAACTTTTAAAATAAAAGCTTCAAAGCCTTTTCTTCTTCGAGTTTATTTAGATACGGTGTGCAAATAAGCTCAGCACCACTCTCGGATTACTAGTTGGTGGCGTGACTAAATAATTCCTCGCTACAAGACCAAGAAGAACGTACTTCTCTTTATTCATCTTCCACCACATTAGAGGGTCGATCACCTTTGCCATGCGTTTTTCCGCTAAATATTCTATAATACTTTTTCGAATTAAAAGATGAGCAGTGTCACCAATGTATTCATCGGATGATCAAGATCATTAGCACTTCTTTCCAAAGTGGCGAGTAAGGGAATAACTGATTATACAGAAACATTCGCTGCATTTAATTCATTAATTATTTCTTCAAATGGCCTTAATAAAATGATAAGTTTTTCAACAATAATACACTCGTCGGAAGTAAGTTTCGGAATTTTGTTTTATTTGGATGCATAATAGCATAAAGACCCTTTGTCTTAAAAAATACACTCTAACATATAAACGGTCTCGTATAATATTTAGGAGTGTTAGGTTAATCCTTTCCTGTAAAGTTCCAAGCTCGCCTTGAGCATTATTTTAATGATGAATATGTGTTGTTATCTTTTTATATCTTGTTATAGTAGCCGCGACAATTTCCTGAGCTTCCAGTCCTTATTTTTACAAAATTTAAATCATGGGTGAAGCACGGTCAATGCGTTGAATATTTAATAAGGTGAAAAAAAGGTGTTTACCTTTTTTCATGTTTACGCCTACACCCCGAACTACACATTTCACTTTTCCTTTAGGTATTTCCCATGACGACAAGGTGCCTTCAAGTTTATTAGCAATATTTTCCCCGGTGTGGCGGATACCATTGAACACACCCTCCTTTAACACTTTTATTTTCCTTTCGAATTCTTCTGTAATTTCATGATAAGTCAAACTCACTAGAGAAACACAAGAGTCGAACCAGATGTCAGTAATATATGACATTTTTTCAAAGAACTTCAGCAATTTAAGGATTTTCTCGTTCACTTTACTATGTAATTCATCGCAAAAAAATAAAAGTAATATTGATGAGAATTTAAATTACAGGATGGATATAGACGCTGTAAAAGTTTTACTAATCCAACGCATTCCTCGAAACTAAATGCCCAATTTTCCAACGCGATCATTTAATTTATTGATTTATCAACTGCCAAGAATCTCACAGATTTATTATCCCACTGTTTCGTTTTATCGACACATTCTTGAAGGGACATCTGTTTGTTGTCAGATTTAGTACTGTTGTGGATAGATGATATAAGTGCAAGTCTCCTATTTGCATCCCCTTTTCCTTTTTTGCATTTTTCAACCATATTATTTTTCATAGCCATTTTAGTACTTCCTTTTCGAGAATATTCATTGTTAGAGAGCTTGCATGTAACTCGTTTAGCACCGCGAGTCACAAACTAAGTCCATGTTTCACTAAAAACTGATTTACTAATGTTAAAAAATCACTAATCACACTCAAATTTCAAAGTTCATTTGTTACTGATTGCAATATGTTGGTGTAAACAAAGAACCGTCGGTTTTTGTTGGATTAACTCAGAAATTCTCAGAATAGAATCTAAACGATGAAAATGTGTGCGTACGAATCCCGCGGCAATTTGGCTGTCAAATTTGAGCCATAGTTAAATGGTGTCAGATTTATAAACTGAATATTTGCTTTGACATACGCATTCGCGAATATCGGCGGCTGATATTCGCATTCACACTCACATTCGCGAGTGCTTAAAATTAATGTCCCTTACATCATTAACAGATAGCTCTTTTAATTTAAAACGAAGGTTGTCATAAAATTTACGAGAAGACATAGTTAAATTACATAAATATATATAAACTAGCTGACCCGTGTGAAGTCTTCGCACTATATCGCCATCTAGCGTGTTCGAAGTATACAATTTGGCTATGATATTTGATGTGTCGCCCACAGATCACGCTCATGCCAATTGTTATAAAAATTAATTTTTTTATTAACAAAAAGATTTTTTTCGAATTTTTTTATATTTTTCGCCCAAAGTAGAAAACATAAGCTTTAAGTGGGCATTTTTTTATTTTTTTTGCTGCAGTAGTTAAAGAGATCGAGCCGCTCGACCAAAAAACACCTTTTAGAAATAATATATTTAGATTAAAAAAAATATTCGGCATTTTCTTGAAGTACCTTCCCATGGATCGAACTCGAGTATAAAATATATTTTTGTTATAAATTCTATCGAGAAATTGCATTTCGAAGTTTTCTAAAATTCAATAAAAAATACCCAGTTATATTTTTAGTAATATATATGACAGTCAAATAATTTATAGTCTTTTGTCGTTGAAATTACGAAGAAATATAAAAGATCATTCCGAAAATCTTGGTTATACAAGTAACACAATACAAATATTTTTACACTTTCTTAGATTAGCTTGGATGAAGTTAAACACGAAAAAATATGTAGTATGATTTTTTTAGAAGGAACGGACTTAATCACAAACCAAAAAAAAACATATCCAGACGCGAGACAATCCACATGACTATACGTCTACGGTATATATTATATATAAAGGTTAAATATACCAAAACGTGCTTAATGGATAAATACGTTATTTTGAAGTACCGATAGGATAACGATAATTGTCAAAAGAAAATACAAATTTTACACTATGAAGGCTAATTTAATTCTTGAGATACCACTGTTTCTGATTCAAAGCGGACAACTAAATGTTAAAATGTTATATATTATGTAGTACATAAAACGCGGCAGAGGTTTTCTTTCTCTATGATTATTTTTAAAAATTTAATTTGAGAAAAATATCAGTTACTTTTGGTCAAACAGCCAAGCGTATGAAACACCTGAAAAATAAAAAGTGTATGTCTCTAAAAGAAAGTCACCAGTAAATCTAATAGAGAGATATATACAAAAAGATGAAACATTTATTTATGACCAGGATGCAACTGATAATATCAATTAATAGTATTAGTACTTCAATATAACAACAGTTATTCGTGTCTTTCAATTCCAGTCAGCAACACTACAAAATTACATTTCCAAACATCTTTAAAATTTTCAATACAACTCTAATTTGAATAGTCCGTAACTGCAAAACGGTGAAAGTGAACATGTGAATTAAAGTTCTAACTGACTCCTATATCCTTCGAGTTGAAAAATTATCTGAAAATGAGCAAGGGAAAAAATAATTTCACACGTCTTCCATCTAGAACTCTTGAAATAAATTTATTAAATTCTCATTTTCCATTTATGAGTATTTGTATTGTACATACATTAATGTAAGAGAAAGAACTTCGAGTTTTAGTACTTTGAATGTTGCCACTAACATAAAATTCAACAACCAAAAAGCTATATTTGGAAACTCCGTTCTGAGAATTAACTTACAAGTATTTTTCATACGTCCAAATTGTTAAGTAACACGATACTTTATTCGAGGTAGAATAATTTAAATTCTTGAATAATTTATTAAAATCTTACTCAGATGCCGACTCTTTTTGAAGTTTCACATACGTCGTCTCCTGTTCAATAGAAGGTACTGGCTAAATAATTATGCACGATCAATCTAAAACGAGTATCGAATGTAAACTCTATTTGGACGTAATGATTTAAAAATAAATTCTCAAAAATCAATGAAGTATTGAAATTGATTCATGTTCAAGAATATAGCCTACAAACAATTTTCTATGAGTAAGTAATATCAATACTCTAAATGAGGAATCTCAGTTGTCAGTTATAGTAGAACATATAGTTGCCAATGGGGGCTGTTCCCCAATGGGGATGTTGTAATGTCGATTTAATGAAGCCATCGATTTCCAATTTTTGTGACCATTTTGTGAAAGTGGTGAAAGAAAAGATAGATTCGTGACACAAAATTCAAAGTACATGTGCGTAGAATACATGTTATAGTTACTATTAATAATAATTATAGTAATTATTAATAATAATTATGGCTACATGTTAAATTATTATGTATTCTTGCTCAAAAGTAAACTTGTCAAGCAGCTTGCACAAAGAAAAACTAGACATGTTCACAATTCAATATTATAAAAGTAATATGAAGTTTTTAGAGGCAAAATTTTGCTTAATTAGTTTCTTGGTCCATATTTTGGATTAGACCCGAAATAGTGAACACAAGAATTAGTTTTTCATTTATATTTCACAAAACACTAGTTGGTCGCTTTCACCATTTTATTGCCTTCTTATCCTCATAAGCCTTTCAAATATTTTTTATGGAAATCGGATTTGAATATTGAGAGTTGTAAATTTGACCGATGCCAATTATCAAAACAATTATCATAAATTATAACGGGTGATACGACAAAATACTCCTTTCAGTTTTATTAGACGAAAATATTTTAACATATCATTTATCTACATACCTGATTCTTGAATAAGATTTGTTGAGAAATGCTTAACATTAACTCTCTATATGTATTCATATTTTGATATCATATAGAGCTATATATACTTTTACTATGTTATTTAAATTATAATTGTTGAAAAATTGTCATCAGTTAATTTCATATTGTGATATTTTATCCTTTATAAATATTTTATATAATCTGAGAAATTTCCAATTTTCATTTTAGGTATTACGACATGAGGTATTACAATAATTAATCCTGCCACTTTGCGTCATGCTATTATGAGACATAGTACGTATTGTAGCTAATTCCTTCATTATCAAACTTAAAGCACTAAAAACGAATGCAGGGTCGACTATGAACTTAAACGTACCAAACCTTCGTGATTTCGTCTACCATTTATTTATATACTAGACGAAAAACTTATTTTATTAATATTATAATTACAAATTATTAAAAAATGGGAATATTTTTATGAATCATGACATGAGATTAAATTATTTTTCCGTGTGTACTGAGAAATGTATTATCTAATTAAAGCAATAATATTATTATTTTTTGTTTCTTTTTATAAAAGGTCAGTAGGAAAAAAATTAAATTACATAAGAATTAAATTACTACATGACTCAAATTATTATAATTATTGTCACATTTTTCTTATTATAGCATAGCTACTATATATAACAAATAAATACGAAAATAAAATTTACCTTCCACGATTACTTTTCAGAGAGAAATTTGACACTGGTAAATAAGCTTCACACAAACATTAAAGGCGATTACAAATCAAAACGCAGTGGATTTTGCTACTTTTCAGCTTTAGTTAATAAAAACTCTTTCAATCGCATGAACTCTTCACAATCATGATATAGATAAACACAGTAGCCTCGACGGGCGCAACTTCCACCTTAAAGTTGTTCCATGCAGTCATCATTCTACCATCAAATTAGAACTTATCTTTTATAATTTATTCAAGCCATTAAACTCCGCGCTGGCTAATATCCTCCTAGATTCCTTACACTCCATTGTATGCCTCGTCTTATTCATTTGTTGGCACATGAATTAATCAGAACCAACGCTGCAGTACCCGGCGCTACCAAATGTTTTGGGTATGCCGTGTTTAACTTACTAAATTTCAAACTACAATTGAATATATTTTGCGTTAAGGAGCACTTTGAAATTAAATTAATGAACTGCTGAAGTTGATTTTTTAATACCAATTGATTTGCCGCATTCTAGACCTGGCCTGCCATTGGATGAAATTCTCGAGAGGATGTCTTGAGAATCTACTTTGTAATTGTTTACAGACTTTTGACTAACTTTATAAAAGGAACATATTAAAGCGATGTCCATGTATTTTTTAAATATGTATTCATAATTTTGAGACGCATTGACATTATTTAATGATAACTTTTTGTTTGAAAGAAAAATTTTGTGGCCAGAGATTGAGAATGAAACCAGGATGTGGCAATAGTAGCTTCTTAGCAGTGAAGAGTAAACAGATTTGTCTTCGCGTAAGTAAAAAACAAACAAAATAAATTGGTAGTTAATTTTATATATATATACATATATATATATATATATATATATATATATATATATATATATATATATATATATTTTAATATGATACAAAGGCACGAGACAACTAACATATTGATGTGAAGGCAGGTAAGTATGTACAAGTATATATAAACGCGTGTAGCACTGTTTATGGTGGAACCAAAAGAGGAAAATGTTTTTGGTATACATATATCCGTGCATTTTTGCGTGTTTTATAAGTTAGTGTTAATTTAATGCCTCCAAATTCTATTATGATTTCAATAAATGAGGTAGTATTAAATTCTTCGTAAGTCAATAATATAAGATATTAAGCAACTTGACACAGAATAGAAAAATAAAATTAAAAAAAAATTAATTCACTGCTTATAAAATTGATATTTTTAATAATTTATGTTAAAAAGTATAAAATATTTAAAATACGACTACTTAGTTGCAACTTTTTCAGTCATTTTTGGAGTCGGTAAACAATAGCTGATAGAGATTTTGGGAGTCGGTGCTTAATTGAATATTGTGCTCATTTTTGTGTGAATGAGTGTGTATGTGAGTAAGATGGAGAGAAAAAGGCATCTATTTGGCACCTATTCCCAAAATCTATGATAGTAGTAGCTTTGTTCAAAAGCTCCAAATTATTACTCGTATTTTTATTATTTTACAGTTTTCAATGCCTTTCTCGTTCAGTGCTTTTTTCAAGACAGTTCAATTTTTTTTTAAAAAGTTTTATTAAATGACAGAGATGGAACAAAAAATATGTAGTAGAGGATATGTTTTTTTTATTCTCTGTCCCGTTTTTTTTTTAATTTTCCTGAATTTCAAATAATATAGTTTTCTTTAGTTATTTTTTAATTCTTTGCTTATATAAAAGGCAGAAAGTAATGCTTAATGTGTGTACTAAAGGAGCTAACAATGAATGTAATCTTTAATTTTACATCGTATCTCTATTTACATGATAATTTGTAAGTTACAAAGGATAAAAAAGCAAAAACTACAAAAATAACTAATAAACAAACATATATTTCAAATATTTGTTAGATATTTGTTAGAGAGTTTTTTTTATTTAAAATTTATATGTCCTACTATTTGCTATTTTAAAACTCAAAAAAATAAAAAAAAACTACTGTGGATTAAAAAAGGCAAAACATTAAGTAATATTTTGCACCAATTATTTTATTATGCAAATATTATTGCCATAATTAACTTACTAACGGTTTTCGACAATATTAGATCCAACAGATATCGAATGGAAACTTTAATAAAATAGAGTACACAGTGATAAGAAGGAAGTTTTGCTTCAGTTCTGAAATATGTAAAAAAGTTGTATACTTGTATATTTAATTGTGTATTTTTTTGCAAATAAACTTGAAATTAATTTGTGCTGGTTCATCGTATGAGATAGGAAACAAAGTCACGCTTGCTCATTAAAATTTCAATAAATGTTTTGGTCAATTTGCTAATGTTTTGGTCAATTTGATAATCTTTTGTAATTTACTAATCAATTTAATTCATCACCTAAAATAAGGGTTGAAATAGTTAAAGATCAAATAAAAATAATTTCCGGTTCGTCGTATAAGGTAAAAAACAAAGTATGTATTTTATTTCGTTAGCTTGGTCATTACAATTTGA
Organism: Druceiella hillmani; assembly: GCA_039881145.1. Classification (NCBI taxonomy): domain Eukaryota; kingdom Metazoa; phylum Arthropoda; class Insecta; order Lepidoptera; family Hepialidae; genus Druceiella; species Druceiella hillmani. The sequence continues at coordinate 39,304,677 of JAYKKI010000007.1, read as the reverse complement.
ACAAATGTATTGGTCGATTTGATTTAACATAATTTGTATGGGTCATCCATTAAATATATATAGAACAATAGAGTTTAGTAATATTTAAAAAAAATACAGAAACTAATTTTTAAAAAAAAGTATTTTTAGTTTTTTAAACGATAAAAATGCGTGTTTTAAGAAAAAAAGTGTTTTTAGTTTTTTTTATTCCAATTTATTTTATTTTAATTATTGTATTGATATCTGCCGACATGCATACAAGCACACATGCACGTGAAGCTAATAAAAGCGTGGTAATGAAAAATTTCACATGTTAATGAAAAAAAAAACTTTTGCAGACAAATATAACTTGAATATATGTAGCACTTATACATTTGATCAGAAGCAAATAAAATTAGCCACCCACAACTGACAAAAAATGAACTGGTAATGCTTGAAATATCTTGGTTCGCATTCTCAATTATTCTGTCCAATTAAGTGCTTCGTTTACGGTGTTATTCGATAGTATTGTCGAAGCTGAGGTCATTATCAAGTGCTGCGTCATTGATCCTTAGGTTCCACTTATCTTAAAATATGTTTAAAAAACTCATTTTTTTTAATGCTAATTATGATGTTATATGATTATTCAATATGATACAGGAGCACAATAGGCTCGTTTAGTTTACGCATGTTAGTTATAAATTGTATGTATAGGGTAATATCACCGGAAAGACAAAAAAATTACAATACAAGACCAAATTAAGCCATTATAATTTTATGTGAATAATTAAAAAAAACACGTGGTATAATTTCAGTCAATTTGGTTAAAAAAATTGTCAAAACCTGAAATATAGGCTAGCACAAAAATAACACTAACAAGAAGAAATTAAATTAAAATATAGAATATCAAACAGTTAATATTCATTTGATCGAACTATAATATTTAGGACGCCAAAATGAGATCCACTTAACCTTAAATTTGAGGACGTCAAACTAAAACAAAAGCAAAAAGAAATGATCAGGAAATCCACGGCTTTATGACCAAATTTATATAATATACTCCTGAATTTAATTAGTGACAAATATATATCGATGCACCTTGAAATATAAAAATGTGAATTTGGAATGGAATGATGCGCTTATAATGCTATGCAATCGCGATAAAATTTTCATTCAACAATAATATTAAATTCGTCAACTTAAATTATCATAATTTAATTTGAATTTGAATAACAAACATTTGAGATATACTCTTCAATTCCATAGCCAACATCCACTTTCCAAATATTTGAATTTCATTTTGAATTCAATTTCAAATTCCCAAATAATAAACTTCTCAAACCAATGACTCCTAAACCGGTATACAAACTTATATTGCTTCCTTCATAACTTGACCAATTTTTGAACTAAATGAATTAGAAATAACCCTGCCCTCAAGCAAAAAATACGTGGTATTACTACTTAGAAAAACTCATTGGAATGTAACGTGAATTTTAATTTTACATATAGCATATATATATATATATATATATATATATATATATATATGTATATATATATATATATATATATATATATATATATATATATATATATATATATATATATATACATATACACAAAGAGGAAAGTATCGATTATCAAGTATTGAGACTCGAATACTCAACAAATGTACAGATAATATTAGCAGCTAATAGACAATTGTTATAAAAACCAAAACAGTCTTTAAATACGTTTTTTAAATATTATAATTTACTCCTCATTTCTTTTCTTCTTATACTACGGCGTGTATTCTGCAAACTCTATCATCTATTGAAATAGCAGAAAATGTATTCAGAAATATCTAATGCTCATTGATTTCTTCATAATATTTTCTACTTTTCGTACATTTTTTAACTTGATTTCTTTAATAGTCCATTGGTAGAAAGGAATACTTGAAGTTTGTCCAAGAGATTATACCGCAAAAGTGTAAGTATATCAAAAAATTACCATTAAGGACGTTATATTTACACCACCTTTTTCCGTTAATATTAAGATGTAATATAAAAATTTAATGCTAATTCAATTGACTCTAACCATTAGAGATCGAAAAATAGTACAAGTAAAGAAAATATTATGATATTAGCAAATAAATATATTACGGTTATTTGTAACTAAAAACTCGATCTTTGTGAAATAGGAGTGAAAGTATGTTTAAATACAGATATAAATAAATACTAAGTATCAAGTATTAAGCAAGTAAAAATTTGTATCTTTGCTAATAGCCCACCTGAAGATCTTGTAATACAATGAAACCTAGGCCGTTGTAAAGAACTTAAAGAAAGTGAAAATAATACTATATCACGTAGTTTCATTTAATTGTTAATAATGAATTTTTACAAAATTAACGCCAAATATATTCGATATTCAAGAATTTGTATATTAAAAAAATAATTTTGTTCTATAAATAGCTATCTTTGGCATTCTGTCTTATTTCAATATTTTTAAGCAGTTATATTTTACAATCACAAATGATGGTATTCAAGTTATGACAAAATCTAAAATTTGGTTGAAGAAATATAAATTGCATATTGATTGATCTAAATACACGTTAACAGCGACGAAACCTAAGATATGTGTATGCGCAATAATGCGTATAGTGTATGCGCAATAATGAGTGTATGCGCAATAATGCGTATATTTCGAGAACAGTAGTTACAAATTACAACAGTAGTTACAAATAACAACAGTAGTTACAACGACAGAATGACATACATGAATAAAACCACAACTAGATTTATTTGGAAACTAGCGGGCAATAGTGCGGTGTTTTGTATTGTAGTATGTGTCGTCGGCCATGTTTGTAAATCTGTGAAGCTGCTAGCGCGATTGGTCACTCTCGCCGATGATAAAAGTACGAACATGTTTGTTGCGCAGAATTACTTTTCATTTACCAGAATTTCTGGTATGTTAATGTATATTTTTATTTAATTCGGTACAGTAAAGTAAAAAACTGCATAATAATTATTTTAATAAAAAAGCTTTTTCTTAGCCCTTGTTCATTTGTATGTATTTAGATTTAATATTGGATAAAATGACATACTAACACTCTGAGTAAAATGATATACGTATGTCTTTTGATTTTCCGGGAAGTAACTAATAGTATTTTTTTATTTTTAGATACTTAATGTTATGTCGCGTAACTACAAGAGAAAAAGTGATCGTCAGTATTGGGATCATGAATCTAGGAAAAGCCAATTGAAAGAAAATGGAATGGCAGTTGGAATTGAAGACTTTATGTCCTTCAAGCCACATTTAGTTTCAAGCTACATCCTTCAAGCTATATTTAGGAGACACGCATTGAATGCTAACAAAAATATAGAGCCCAATACTAAAGGCTTCGGAAAATTGAAAAATACATTCCCTATTGAAATTGAAAGGCAATTGGTTGAGCATTTGAAATTTTTAGAGACACTACTTTTTGGTGGTATAACACGTAAATCAGTATAAGAGCTGGTATTGCAGTCGGCAGGAAAGAACGGGTTTGCTCATTATTTTAATAGAGAAGAAAAACGTGTAGGACAAGAATGGTAATGGATGAATGGTGGTGATTAAAGTAGATCAATGGGGCAACACGTCGCAACCGCTGGTAAAACGTTTGACGTCTCTACGAAGACCAAAGTCTTTGTTTGTGAATTATGCATTTAAATTTTAGATGTGTCGTCATACCCATATATAATGTATGTTTTTTTGTAGGAGTTTAAAATTTATTTTATCTTATGTTTGTTATGATTCCTGTTTCATTATAAGACTATGTAGCTTATATTCGATGAATCAAAGATAATTAATATTAAAATAACAAAAATTAATATTAAAATCAAATTGTAACTGCAATAATTAAAGCTATATTTATTAAAAACTAAATAGTATGTCTTTTTGTCCATACACCCTTACTCATGGTTAACCTTTTTTCATTTATTAATGATCTGTCATTCATAGTTATTATGTTTTATATTAATTTGACTTCAAGCAACATAAACACAGTTTAAAAATTATGTGAGTGAAATCATTTTCATAAAATAATTACCACATGTCACAGCAGGTAGTGACAATCATTCTATGCGGCAATTTAATTCAATAATTAATAAACGATGAAACGTAATAAAACGGAGAAAATTTATCGCAGTGAGATGTAATAAATTACAGTATAAAGAAGCAAATTGGTTACCAAAGACTGATTACGAAGAAAAATTGTAGTTTTTACTTAGACTTGTGCTGCAATACAATGATTTTTTCAATAAATAACACTAAGACGGGTACGTAATCTCTTAAAATTATTTAATGTAATTAAAAGATATAATAATGGCAATGGAGACCTATTAGAGAGTATTAAACTGTATTTTAGGATTTCAGCGCCAAAGTTACAATAGTAGAAATAAGTCGATTTAAGAAATAATTTCAGTTAAAGTAATGCTAAAAACCCTTACTAAAGGACAAGCGCCGATAAGTCTAATTACGAGCCAAAAATGAAATATCTGCCATGACGAAAAATTAAGGCGATTGTACATGTATATTAATTGGTCATGTATAAAGTTCGATAGAGCTGATAAGCCAATCTATATTGATGTATTTTCATAATTGTTTAAAGAGAAAAAAGTAGAAAGCTAAAAATTATTAAGCTGAAAAAAATTCAGTTTGATTTGAATTAAGCTAAAAATAATTCAGTTAGATCTGATAGTGAAACATTTATGAAGTAAGTCAGCTTTCTACTTTTTCAGAAAAGTAGAAAGCTGACTTACTTCATAAATGTTTCACTATAAAATCCAACTGAATTATTTTGATATCGATATATATTATGTAGATAATGATATAAGAGTAAATTTTTTACCAAAATTATTATCAGACAGATACTTACTGAACAACTTCCATGATACACGCAACGCATAAACTACTTAAAAGCATATGCATACATAGTTCCTAAAAAATCTTACTAGTAAAAACAAAATATTGTAAGCAGTTGTGATTACTTGTGAAACATACAAGGTGACGAGTTTATAAATAACCAGGCAAACATACCTATAAATAATGAGTTTAATTTATCCTTTGTAATAATATTTATATTTATTTTCAAATTCCATTTGGCCCGTACCACAAAAATATATTTGTGAAAACCTTTAATAATCTCAATATAGTCGTAGTTGAAATAACTCGTAATCATGAAAGTGAATACATGGATTAAGTTTCTAATGTACTCTCCACATAACAGGAATTCACAATCATTGTAAGTAAGAAGTAGAAAACGAATTTTACCGCCTTTCTATCGAGAATAGAGGAAAGAAATTGAAATGGCACGTTTCCCAGTAGCTTTGGCAGCATTCCTTATTTTCCGAGACGGCTTGTCTTTTATTCACCTTTCAACCATCCTTCCGGAGCAAAAATTGTTGATGTTTTTGGAGTCCAATCGAAAAATTAAGCTGGTGGCGTACGTCTGTTAATGGTGAGCGAACAAAGTTGTATGTAAGCATAATGGCTAATGCTATTCTATACGCCACTTGAATTCCTGAATTAAATAAAATCTTCAGTAAAGTATGAATAATAGTTTACGCATTTAATTAATATAATATGAAATATATTATACAACACAAACAATTACCACCGAAAATATTTGCATTGTTTCGTAATTATCCCATACGGGATTTCCCGTATTTGTTCACTTTTGAATCATCTGTACTTTCAGACCAAAAAAAATCATATAACATGTCTCCCAGTCGATTTCTCATTATACACGATTTCTTACACCAACATTAGTTTGGGAAAAGGCTCTTTAGATTTTATATAAATTGCTTTCAATAATCATGGATCAACGATAAATATTAATGAAATAAATAAAAGTCTGTGATATTAAGGGTTGTTTATCTTAATATCATAGCTTATGATATTAAGATAAACAACCCTTATTAAATGATATAAATGGATATACCTACTAAGATTGAATAGACAAGATTTTATGAAAGTCCAAATCATTTATATAAAGAGATATTTCGGTCGAAGTAGATTGATCTTAATTTTTGAATAATTTACTCAGACCGTACTTACTTTTCGCATACATCATTCTCTATTACTAATGAAGGTGCTCTTTAATTAATTTATTTTATGCAATCAATTTGACACGAGTACCGAATGTAAATTCTATTATAAAATAGAAATGGGAAAATAACGTCACTAAAGTCGACTAAAAATACAATTATTTCATATCCAAGAATATAGTGGATATTCCCGTTAAACTTTCGGATGAAAACAAGTTTAATTGATGTAAATGTTGGAAGGTTGATTTTCAAATAAATAAACTAAATATCAGTTAATGTATCTGTTGTAAATAACAACTTTTTAGTGGTTAGCTAGAGCAAAGCATAAAATTTTGTAACACCAAAATAGTATTAGAAAGAAGTTCCCATGCAGAATTTATAAAGCTATAGATTTGGAAATCGGACTTTTCGTGGTCATATGGGAGGTATGGCATCTTTATGTCAATTATATATATGTGTGTGAGTGCGTGAGAGCGTGCGTAAAAAATCTTGCATATAAGAATTCCTTCGAAGTCAATCTTTTAAATTATATTCAACGGGATTAAAAAAAGTATAATACAAAAATTTTAATTCGGTTCTCTCCGACTTAATTCGACCAGCTCGCTTACATCGGAGTATTATATTAAACTGTCTTAAAACATTAAGCGTTAAACAATTTACATAAATGAAGTCGGGTTCCTCCGGGATTTGAACCTAGTACCTCTCGCACCCGAAACGAAAATAATACTCCTATATCAATGAGCTGTCTACTACAACAGCTTATATTCGAAAATGTTTATACACATAGGTAAGCGCGTTTTTTAAAATGTAAAATATGTTTGGAAATATTTATCGACATATTTTATTTTTAAATGCAAAATATGTTTGGAAATATTTATCGACATATTTTATTTTTAAATGTAAAATATGTTTGGAAATATTTATCGACAGATGGCCCTATACTGATTCATGGTTCTAATCTTTACTTGCGCTACGGTTTTTATTAATATTTTAATACGATAAGGTTATTGTATATAAACAGTATAATATTTCAAGTATCACAGTTAGTATTTGATATTTTATTTGAGAGTGGTTCAATGAAATATGCGTATATTATTGTATTTCAAAATAAGGATCACGCATTGCTCCTGATCGCATAACAAATATAATTATGTACATATATTTTTAAATTAGAAGTTCACTTCATACGTGTAGTTAAAAGAATACACCAGAATTATTTATATAAAATGTGTGATTTATAACAATTCTGTGTAAATGATTTTCCTTTACTCATTAACATTATCGACATTTTGTTATTATTTCTTTATTTTAAAGCCTTCTACCGATTTCTTGATTTTATAATGGTTATTATTATAATTTTTTGTATGCTAATCAATTATAATGTTATCTAGAATAAAAAATAATATTCGTTATTAAAAGAAATGAAATTTATTTATTAGAGTCGATCGATGATAAAAAAGCAAGGTAAAGCAAGATATGCAAAGCATTCTGCTTGAATGGTTGTTTGCGTATGATAGATATGAAAAACGTGTTATTACTATATTAAACAGATATCTTTACGATTTTTTTTGTAATTAATTTTTAATTACGAATAATTTTCTCTTACTTTTAACAAAGTTCTTAATTAACAAATATTCTCAGCGATATCGTCCTATCTGTTAAATTTCTGTTATTTACCTACAATTCTGAACAATACTAAGTGTACGATTTTGTTCAGGAAATGTTATTTCTTTTTAATTAAGAAAACTGTAAAACTCATTGTATTTGCGAGTGTCTTTAGTTTTGTAATTGAAGGTATTTTTAAGGAAAAAATGTGAAAGAGTCTTCAAAACCTTTTTTAGTTCCAATTATTGCAAAGATATGGAATAACAAATGCGCTAATCGTATTGGAAATGGGAGACACTTTTATGTATTAATCAATCTAATTTACTGTAAAGGGAAAAATAAATAATTTCATAAGTATTTAATAAACTTACAAAAATAGAGTTCAATTACCCATTGGAAAAAATATATGAAATTATTGGATTTATTGTGAAATGTTATATAAAAAAAACCAATTTATCTGTGGAATACAAACCCGAAAACAATTTTTATAACGTTCAATAAAAATTTAAGGCTGTTGCGAATTTTTAACTTTAAATAGGAATTTACAAGAAAATCTGTGAAATCTAAAGACTGAGAAAGTAGCAATACTTGTCGTAAATTCAGAACAATCTTTTAAATTTGGTTTTGTAACTTCCATAAACTCACTTATTAATATATTTGATTTACTTTAATAACATTTTTGGCATAAAAATGTTGAGAAATGGAATTTCAGACACCATAATTCGAACAAAATTTCTAACACGTATTTCGTAGACCCGAATGAGAACCTATTGAAGTGGCGCCAACATATGTGCGTCAGCCAGTTTATTTGTTAGTCTGTCATGGGGTTTTTACCTTTTAAAAAAAATTATAGGGGGTTGAAATTTGCACAAAATATTCGCACTTAATATACAAATGCCAAAATTACTTCTCTAGTGGGCTGGTGATTTAGAAATTATTTTTCCAGTGGGTTTTCGTACATCTAGAAAAAGGCTGATTTTTTTAGTATTGACATGTGTGGGGAAAGAGAGGTAAAGTTAAAATGTACTCTTTGATTAAAGAATAAATTAATTTTTTTTTATTTTTACTGAAAAAGAACGATATGGCGAAAATAGAAAATTTTAATTCGACTCAAGTGTTTTTCATATAAGGTATTTAGACAGCGTAGTAGTATTTAGTATTTTTGAGAAAGTCACGATATTTTACAATGGAAATAAATATTGTAAAAAAGAAATTAATATTTTCTGTACTTTAACGGGCACACTAGCAACCTTAAGTATTATTTGTTATATGTACCTAAGCGTATACGGAACCTTCGTAGTACTGGTTTTACTTGTACTTGAAATATCTGTTGTATATAGATATATTTAATACCAATTTTAAAGTATTTCACAATTAGAATCTCTTTCTCGTGGGATTTTTGCTTAATGATACAATTTTCACCACGCTTTATCTATAATATTTGTACTTATCTTTTACAGAACTTCTATACACAAAGTTAAAGTTGATGCAAAATGAAGGATTTACTATTAGATTTCATAGTTATTTTTAGTAAATAAAATGCCTGGCAAATGAGCTATTTTATCAATCACTGAATAAATGTTCAGAATTCATTAAAAAATTACGAAGTAGATTCTGAAAACAGTCTCTTGAATTTTACCCTGATGACCCGCTCGAATTATAAAGCGACACGTCAGTGTAACTTTACGTCAGAAAACAAACCATAGCTGTTGGCTAATTGAATTTGAAAGTGCTCATTATTCCAATACATATTCAATTATAATTAGCACTAAGTTAAACACGGCGCTGCAAAGACACCCGGTCGCGCAGGGTTTTCTAGCCATGAAGCTGAGTAATTTACGTGAGAACCAATGAACGAGACAAAAGCAAACAATGAAGTGCAAGGAAGCAGGAAAGATATAATGCGGAGTATAGTGGCTTGAATAAGTGGTAAAAGGTAAGTTTGAGTTTGGAAGTGAACTGATGGAGTCGCGCTTGACCGTCGCACTCGCTGTTTTGTATGATTTTTATTGTTGGGAACATGTCAGGGAACTAAAGGTGTTCTTAATAATTAAAGTAAAGAAAACTAGAAAGACTCGTTGTGTTGTAATTTTTCATCGTGTTGAGTGTCTTCGCGGAGCATATATGGGTGAAATTTATTGAATTGAAAAGTATGACTTAGCTGCGGCACACAGAAAAGAATTATTGCTTTAAGTGGATGAAATATACTTCAGCGCGATCGAAGAAAGAGGTCATTCTCAATATTATTCCAGAAATAAGCCGCAGCCAAGTACGTAATAGTAGATTGGAATCACACTCGCCTCTGCAGCTGTGTAGTGATACAAAAGTAGTAACGTCCAGGTTTCGTGAAAGCGAGTTTATGATATACAATAGGAAAAAGTAATTTAGAATACTGCTAGTTATACCGGGAAATTTGAAAATTATATTACGATGAAAAACCATTCAAAACCTGAAATCTCAAAAGGTTTTATTACAATGAGATACAAATATATAATTAAATAAAGCACTATGTAGTCAAAATAAAATGTCACAGAAAAAAATTAAGTCTGTAAGTAAATTAAAATTTAAACATGGCCAAAAATCATTTGAGAAAAGTCCACTGGAAATCTGAAACTAAACTTTTTTCTGCCTGATTGTTGCTCATAATCGCTACGAAGCAATTATATATATGTATAATATATGGTATTATCCATTAACAGTTCTATAGAACTCCTTTTGCCTCCAAAAAAAGTATTAACGCTATCGCTTTTTCAATGAATTTTATCTTTTTTGGAAAAGATGCATCATGTGCGATCCAATTAAATGCAGTTTAATTTTTGGAATATAGTGGTATATTTAAGTTTCGTTCATTGTTATAAAACAACGTAATAACTTCATTGGATCCTTTTTAAAACTTATCAATCGTGAATTATGCAGTATGAAGTGAACCTGTTTAATTAAAAGAAATGCCTGCGGTCTTTAATAATTCGTGTACATTCTACGGTATGTTGACTAAAACCAAATATTCGATGTTATCAATAATTTTGGAAGCCGTAGATAGTTTCGGAGCTCAAGGCTTATAAAAAATAGAAAAAAATTGTGGGAATACGTGAGTTACTCAAAGCAAGTGATTTTTCTTCTAGTAACCTTATATAACCAATTTTAATTTTATTCATTGCTGTCTGTTCTGCAACTGTCGAACAATAAATTTTGGGTGACTTGTGATCACAGAGTTTATATTCGTAGGAAGGAAACTTTATTTCTGTAGAATATATATATGACTCTAGTGCCATCATTACTATGCGTACCAAGTACCCTTCAAATCTTCGTACCTAGTCGAATACTGCGCGAAATTTGTAATAGTTTTATAAAATATGACATATACGCGAGAGCATGGAGTGAGCAGGTGATTTTTTTTAATAATGCACAGTTGAGAAAACTTCTGTTACACAACTGAAAAACAAATTTTATGAAAGAATGGTATCTTTTTAACTAGAAAGTATAGAAACCTGTTAAAATTAGTAGAAATAAAAACAGTCAACACACCGTCCCGTGGCGTTCTAATTGATTAATCTTTAATAATTAGCACTTCAGTTACTTATTTTATAGTAATTTAATTAAAAGTTCATACGTACAATTTCTAATTTCGAGCAAATAAATCCATATTTTGCGTGACTTTATTAATATTGAAAGTTAAAGTCGAATTTAATTTGATTTACAAATCATTTGCCAATAAGGCGGCCTAAGAATATTCCATTGACAGTATATTTTTGTTTACAAATTTTAGATAATACTATTAATGTGATGCTGTAACAAAACGTAATCTGTTACATCTCAAGTTATAATAAATTAAACGTACATATAACTGAAATAGAAAATAAGCAGTTATTTTATATAGTTAAAGTTTTTTATATAGTTAAAACTAAATTAACCTGGATTCAGTGTTTCCAAAGATTATACTTAATTAATGGAGATACTGACATATTGTTTAGATACTTCGCATTAATTGTTATTTACTTCTTGAAATAATTCAAACTAACAACTCTTATACAATGTACGTATCAGTCTCCGAAGTTTAATAGAAATTTTCATAGTGCACTTAAATGTGAAATAATTTGTATAACTCGTTGATCTTAAATCAGTTATCTTTGTATAATTACAATTTCAGATTACTTTCGAGTGCCTTCAATCGTGACTTAGAACGACGAATCTGAAACTTGGAAATGAAATAATAACTGAGCGCCGTTTTAATGAATCAGTTGATAATTGCAATCGATCTACCTGAAATGTTTTCACCCACTTATTTAATTACCGTTGCATTGAATCGTTGGATATTTGTAAAAGTTCTGTTTATTCAAACTGAGTATGGTATTGAATTATATTTATAAAAATACTTTTGACTTTTCATCAGCAATTAAATAAAAAATCAAAGTTGATTTTGTTTAATTAATGTATGTACTGGGTTGGCTAATAATTTTCCCCGAGTTGTTGTAAATAATTTTTATTAAAAAATATTATAATAAATAATTATATAAAATATTATATTAAATTATGTTACACCAAATTTAATTTATGTATGCACAATTATTATCTACTATTTGTCGCTATCTAGTTGGCAGTGACAACACGCCTTTCTTTTGTCAAACTTTGCTGATTTTGATTTAAAAAACTGTGCGAGGTTGTTTTGGAGATCTCCTCCAACGTCGAATCTTTTTTCCCGTAAATGGTTATTTACAACCCAGAATATATGGTAATTAGAGGACTCAATGTCCGCCGAATATGGTGGGTAAGTGAGTAGAACCCAGCCAAGCTCCTCTTATTTATCACAGGTACATTCTGCAACATGTGGTCCAGCATTATAATGTAGAAAATAAACTCGATCCTTTTGACTACTCGTTTTGTTAGCTAATCGATCCATTTGTAAATCCCTCTGGAAGCAACTGCCAATGAATAACGTCTTTGATATTCCACCAGCAGCTGAGCATCACCTTTTTGGCCCTTATTTCAGGTTTGGATACTGAAAAACCTGTTTTGTCGACACCAAGCCTTTAACATTTGCGTATTTGATTAACGTATGTTACCCACTTCTCATCGCCACTTACTGATTCAACCAGTCGAAGTTACGTTCCAATTACAATAACTCTTGACAAGTATCAACTCTGCACTGAAGGTGATGTGATGACAACTCGTGATGTATGCACACACAATATTTTGAAAGTTTTTCCAATTGGTGCAAATGTGTTTCTATGATACTATGACTGCATTGTAGCTCATCTGCCAATTGACGAGTCATTAGTCGAGGATCCTCCTCAATTAGGCGTCGTAATTGTTGAACATCCATTACAATAGGACGTCCGGTTCGTTCTCAAAATCGTAGTCCTCATTCCTGAACAATCTAAACCAAATCTTTGCCTTCGCGTGAGACACCATAGACTCGCCCATCGCATGGCATATATTATTTGTGGCAGTCTTTGTATCGTAACCCAGACGAAATTCGTAAAGTAATAGAATTTGTAGTTGATATTAATTTAAATCCATTAACTTTTATGTAATTCACTTAAAGCTTCTGCGCTAACTGATGTGAAATGATTGCACTTTGGCCTATTTATACCCTACAGTAAAACCTTCTAGAAGTTTAGACTTGTCCCGAAATTGTGGCTAAAAACTTACTAGCCAATCTAATACATATATATATATATATATATACAGACACACAAACACATACATACATACACACAAACACATATTTACATACACACAAGCACACACACGCACACACACACAAGCGCACAAGCGGCCACGCGCACAAGCACACAGGCGCACCCGCGCGCACACGCACACACGCATTCACACACACACATATTGTGGATTAATTAAACCCAATCCGTGTTAACAGCGACCTAATTTAAAAGTTCGATAGAAAGCGTATCTGGGAGTTCCTAGACAAATAATATAAAGTTAACAAGCATATATGGGGGGTTTTAAAACATTAGTCTTGGAAATAATTACATCTTCATTCTCACTATATAAAGGTAAATCATTCATTATCATTATATTTTACATTGTTTTGGCCTCAAGCACTGTTACCACGATGTAAAAATATATGACCAAATTACTTTATTTTTGTATTAATTTCCCTGAAATGATTATCACGTACCACAGCACGTAGAAATAATCACTCAATATAACTTAATTCGTAGAAAAGATGAAATACACAAAACATGTTTTCTACATGTATCTCAAGAAATATGATCAATGAGTGGACCTACATAAACATGCAAATTGGTTAACAAAGACAAATTACGAATACAGGGACGATCCGATTGTATCTGATTACGTGTTTGTTCATGTAATTACTTTTGACATGTGAGTCAAAAATGAAAAAATCAAGGCGATCGTACATTTAAAGTACCCGGTTTTTTTATAAAATTTATCTCATAGGTTATTATTCAATTATTTACTGCTGACATTAATTACACTATCTTGATACCGGTATTTCTGATGTAACGAGAATGACGTTAAATAAGATCTTATAAGGATCAACCATTCTTCAAAAATTATAATCAGATACCCACCAATGAAAAAAAATGATATACTTAGCGCATAAGATAGTTCCTAAAAAAAGTTTACCAATAAATTAAATAAATTTTACGTACAATTAAATGAATCTACGTGATGTAGTATTATTTCTACTTTCTTTAATTTCTTTACAACGATCTAGGTTTCGTTGTATTACAACATCTTCAGGTGGGATATTATTAAATCTTTGCTAATATCCCACCTGAAGATGTTGTAATAAAACGAAACCTTGGTCGTGGTAAAGAAATTAAAGAAAGTAGAAATAATATTACATCATGTAGTTTCATTTAATTGTGAATAATGAATTTCTACAAAATTAACGCCAAATATATTCAATAAATATTACGTTGTTTTGAAGATATGCAAGACCTACCAACTGATGAAACGTTTATAAATATCCAGGTAACTATGCACACAAAGGGCATTAGGCTACTTTGCAACTAATAAGATTGATGTTGCTATAAGAATGATTAACAATCTCTTACAAAAATAATGCTTATTTTTAAATTTCAGTAGGCCAATGCTACGAACGTGTGTTTAGGAATATCTATAATAACATGACCACAATTATAGTTCGAACAGCTTAGGAAGTGAAACATAGGAAGTGATACATAATTACGAAGTGATACATAACTTAGGAAGTGAACATTTGAATTAAATTTATAAGTATTTTCTACATTTCCGGAAGCAAAACTTTTAAAGAAATATAAAAACTATTTTTATCACTTTCCAATCGAGAACAGTAGAAATAAATTGAGGTAGCATCGTTCTCAATAGTATTGCCAGAAGTCCGGTATTTTCTGGAATGTTAATGAACTTGGTTAGCCAAGAAAGTGTTAACAAGTTTTGAAGTTAGTAGAATAGACTGAACATTTCAAAACTCATACTGTGAAATCCTAGAAGGGTTCTTTCATTTTGTCACCGGAATATAACTTTTCAAACTTATAGTAATATGAGAATTTCATTTTTTATATTCAAGGACATGGTTTTTCAATAATAAAATTTCGTATTGATATTCTAATAGTTAATGCAAAATTGTCGTTGCTTTCTGCTTATTAGCAAGTAATAAACAACAATAAACCTACTTCAACATCGTTATTCGATGATCGCATTCTGAAAATTTAGTAACTCTTTATGCCTATATAGAGTATTGCCTTTCAATGCTTCTTTAATGCATGTTCGCAAAATTATGGAAGAAATATTATATTTTTATTGTCATTGAACATTATTTTTCTGTCACTATTTTTTTACTGTCCTTATGGCTTTGTTATTTTGCAGGGACTTAACAGTGTGACTTTTTCCTTTTTCTTTGGAAACTGCATATATACTACAACATATACATTGAAAACTACAATATATTTATTATAAAAATTGCACTATCAGTTATAAAAATACAATTGTTAATTCAAACAGAATATTGCTACATGGTTAAAACTTCGGTACGTAGAAAACTTTAAGCACTTACTCTGAGAATAGTAAAAATCGCCACAGACAACTGATAATCAATTGACTTTCAAAGCTTAGACTATCGAATTTTTTTCTTAAATTTCCTATCCAATTAAATGCTTTAGATTTGGCGTTATTAAATTATGTTTTTGAAACTAAGGTTATTACCAGATTTTATCACACCGATACTTTTCTTCTACTTATCTTGTTTTATGTTCATAAATGTGCTATATCCGATGCGTTGAAAGTTTGGTGTCTTTGTGTCTTCGCACATAACATTTAAAATATTCCTAACAGAGATACTCATTCAATTACTTATCTTTTATAGTATACACGAAATTTAATCATGTTTTATATGTGAATTTTATAAAACTTTATAAAAACCATAAGTATTTATATATTTTTAAATAATTCACTTGGTTGTTTGAACATATTTTTTGCAATTATGAAAAAAAATGTTAGTTTTTTAGTATTTTAACCCCTAGTATCTTAAAATCCCTTATAGAGGAAGAAATTTTTTTGTATCTTCCCAAAAAAGTTTGTACCTTTCTAGTATTTTAATTTCTTACAGTGGAAAAGAAACATCTGGCAATCGCGTCTCCCAGCCAATTTTTCATTATTTACAATTTCATTTTCTTAGTTTTTATTTAAACGTCTTTCAATAATTATAGATAAAACGATGAATATTTGTAAAGTAAACATAAATATTTGGCTTGTTTCAACTTAAAATAAACAACTCCAAATAAATGATGCAATTCCGTACCCCATTTTGAGATGGATATAAGACTTTAACAGGTGTCTAAATAATTTATATAAAGCGATCTTTCACTTGAGGTAGTTCAATCTCGATCCTTGAATAATTTATTCAAACCGTACTCAGCCGCGTTTCATTTCCAACTTTCACGTACGTCGTCCTCTGTCATGATTGAAAGGGTTAGCCAACTAATTTATTATACACAATCAATTTGGCATAGTACCAAATATAAACTCCATTTGAACGTAATGATGCAAAAATACTTCACTAAAGTCAATGAACTATAGGTTTATTGTTTATATCCATATTCAAGGACATAGTAGATATTTCCATTAAACTTCGGGATGGGCATGAGTTTTATTTGGGTGAATTTTGTGTCTTGACTTGCTTAAAAACTAAACAGTTAATTTAATAAAAAAATTGCATTGTTGAATATATTTGGCGTTAATTTTGTAGAAATTCATTATTCACAATTATGAATTTCTATATAGGTATTACAACATCTTCAGGTGGGATATTAGCAAAGATAGGTCGTGGTAAAGAAATTAAAGATAATAGAAATAATACTACATCACGTAGTTTCATTTAATTGTGAAAAAAACTGCAGCTGAGTAAGCGTTTCTAGTATACTAAAACATTGTTCACGGGATGTGCTTACCCAGATTTAATAAAGTCATGGATTTGACAATCGTGTTTAAAATTTTGTGGTACTTAGGAGAGCTGGCATCTTCGGTTCAATATTATATAAATATATTTCATTGAGGTCGAATCTTATCGAAATGAACTTTTTACATTTAGAATCTCATGAGACAATATATTTACTGTCTTAATTTCTCTTGAATTTTTTCCATAGCATGTCAGATTTCTATATTTGGCGGCGCCTATATCTAAAAAAATTAGTTATATAAGTATATTTAAATAACCTGGGATAATCGCTAAAGTTTCCTTGTAGTCTTTTAGTCAAATTTTACCAATCCTATTTTTGATGATATTCAGTTAAGTAGTTTCGAAAATAGGAGGAGGAGATATTCACTATTTTCGCTTATTTTTTTGAAAATATTTTTAAAGAATTATATAAAATCAGGAAAATATTTTTGTGTTCCTCCATATCAAAGCCTTTCAAATGATACATATGACATATAAAAGTGAATAAAAATTGTTGGGGTATTCTATTTTATTTTATGATTAAATGGCACTTTACGGCCTTGGATTAAAGATTAAATTATAGAATGAAACAAACGAATAATACTTGACTTGGACTGGAATAAATTGTGAGAATACTATTACTAACCATTGGATTCTGAGAATCATTCTGTTACTCATTTATAATCGATTATAAGAATATCTCATTAAAAGCTCATTCGATATTGAAATAATTCGTAATCTCCCGCCAGTAACAGAAATGTTTTAGAGTCTATAGCATTTCTATTACAGTATTTACAAATATTAATATTATTTATCACCATGTCAATATATTACCTTGGATTTCTTCTAACACAGGCATTAAAAAATCGTGAATACCTCAAAAATTATAAAATTTTGAAGCTATGGTTTTCCGGTAAATCTCTAGTAACGCTGTATGTCAGCTGTGTTTTAGCAGTACCGGATACAGGAGTGAAAGAGGGGAGCGTGCATATGTTTTTGGACATTTTCAACATAAATTTTTGAAAAAATATTCGGCTCCCTACAAATTGCCTTTTTCTTATAATTCCACATAAATTTCCTTTTAAATTAATATCCTATGTGACATGTAAAGTAAAAAAAAATCAATTATTTATTCACCGCCCCAAAATTGTTTCTGAAAGTTATCAATCTAAATATATTCACCAAATTTCCAATTTCTCCATAAGCGGATAGGTAACAAAAAATGTGTACTGCTCTTCAATTCTTTCTTTTTCAGTCCCTGTTTTTCAATTCTTTTTTCGCTCCCAATTTTTTCCTATAATTTATTTCATTCTAACAATTCTTTTTTCCTAACAATTCTTTTTTTGCTCCCTGTTTTTTCCTATAATTTTTTTTCATTTTATAAAATTTTCATGTAAATATTTTAAGATTATTATCTATTAATATACATGCTGATTAACACGAACCTAATAATTACGTCCAGATTCAGATTAATATGTTTTATAACTGTCCACATTTCAAATTTCGACGTAAAATTGTTTTTAATAAAAATGGCTGTGACGGGCTGACAGGCTGACAGACGGATAGACGGACAGACAGACGGATACGTGAATTATTATAGTATATAAGGATTCATCACTGTGTTATCCGTCTGTTCGTCTCGCAAAACCCTTTTCATAGAAACGGCTCAAGGTCGAAATTATAACCCTTTGAAGGTTCGAAATTACAACTCTTTGAATCGATTTTTTAATTTTTATACCATGTCATCAAAATCTATAGTGTACTTCGGGTCGACCTACAATCTTGAAGGTCGACATAATAGGAGGTTTTATAGCAAAAATAAAGAGAAAAATTCAAAAATCAACAACTCTTAATTCTTTGTATAATTATACACTTTTTTTTTAAATATGTGTCTGTAAGGACATGGCATACATTTACGATTTTCTATATTTACAGACGATTTTTTTTCAAAGATGAAGCGACGTACAAATTGGTATAGTAATACAGTTAACCTGCATATTTTGCACTAGTTTTTTAATATGTTTTTAAAATATTAAAATAATATTTAAAGAGAGTGAAAATAAAGGAATAATTTTTTTTTACTTTATATATCATGTGGCGTATTATTTAAATGGGATTGTTATGAAGCATTTTTTTATAATTTTTGAATTGCATATTTAAACCCCACCTCCCATATTTTTGAAACTGTTGAGCCCAAAATCATCCCTTCTTTAATTCTTATATGAAGATTTTAAAAAGTCAGTGCAAATATGTGGAATAAGAAAAGTTCCAACTATGCCTAAATTTCTATTGTCAACGTGGGAAGATGATACACACACACACATATATATATATATATATATATATATATATATATATATATATATATATATATATATATATATATATATATATATATATATATATATATGTATAGTGTATCGTTATTGTCGTCGTCATCCTTATTATTTTTCCATCATCAAAACAACTACACAACTACAGTTGTAAATAAAGTCAATTGTAATTGCCCTGAAATCAATGATAAAAGAACTATACGAACAATGAATACTTTCTCCCTTTGCGCTGAGACGTACACTGTCCATTTACAGCTACAGTAATGCTAGTTTATCGGGGCTAATTTAGTATATACTATATTAATATGCTATTTTAGTTTTATTTTTGTTCTTTTCTCAAGATGAAAAGTAAGTCATACCTGCACAAAATTCCTACACAGCTTCTACACAAAACATATAAGAAGGCAAAAGAAATTCGATGTTGCGTTTGATATTTGAATCGTACATTTAAATGTGTTTACTTTTACTCATAAAAATATGCTTCTCAAAATGCGTCTTGCTAGTTTTACAATTTAATTATTAAAAATATGTTCAGATTTTCGATAACGGAAGATATCGGATCTTCCAACATCGGGCGCGTTTTCTGCAAACTCCCAATTAAATTCACCCCATATATTCATTATCCCATTTCCAAATTGAAACTTCGCAAATTGTTCAAGCACTTAACTCCACGCCGGCTCATATCCTGCTTCCTTGAACTAAATTATTTGCTCTCGTCTCCTTCATTTGTTTCCATGGAAACTATCCAGTTCCGCTGCAGGAGTACCCTACGCAATCGAGCGTGTTGGATGCGCCACGTTTAACTTATTTAATATTATAATTGAATGTATTGTAGTTTAACGAGCACTTTCGATCAGTTATAAAACTTTTGTTTTCTAATCAGGTTATATTGATTTACCACTTCTTAGCTTGAACGGAATTCAAGAGACGTTTTGGTGAGTGTACTTTATAATTGCTTATATATTTTCGACTTTTGTCAAGTAATCGCAATAGGTATGACAGCAAATTTGTGAAGTGTCGATATAACGATATTTTATATATAGATATGTGTGTGTATATGTTGTGTGTGCGCGTGTGCACACGTGAGGGTATATGTATGTGAGCGTGTGCGCATGTGCGCGTAAGCGCATGTGCGCGTGTGCAAGTGTGCGTGTGTGCGCGTAAACGCGTGAGCGCGTGCGCGCGTGTGCATGAGCTATGTTGCTTAGTACATATTGTTCAAGCTTAAGTATTTTTCAGCAGTTAATTATTTTCCTAGTATGCCTTCATCGGAATTATTTATTTTTTGTGCGGTATTTAAACCGCACAAAAATTTATTTATGGACAAACATAAAATTACCTGTATTTTGCAGTCGTTACCACTTATGATGACATAATGTAAATAAAAAATTGCGTATGCATATTGTTATTATTATTCTGCTTATATGTATAATGCATTTTTGCTTACTAGTGAATATCTACAGCAGCCTTGTTGATCCAGGCTAAAAGGAAAAGTAGATATATTAACAATGAATACTATAAGAGCAATGTGAGGTTTGCAGAAGCAAACTTTTGCTAATTAGTATCTTAGTTTGTCTTTCGAATCGACGCAAACGAAGCCGCGAAGAACGTCCAGCAAATATATGAATCTATTTTACGTTCAAACTTCAGAAAGCCCTACCACAATTTCATACTTTTCACCTTTATATTTGATGTTCCTTTTCAAAATTTTTTCATACATTTTTATAGAAATTGTTTTACAACGTTGAAAATTGCAAATGTTACCGATGTCAATTATTGAAATGTGGGGTGATGATGAAAAAGACAGGTATTGTAAGTTTCTTTTTCAGTTTTATTCGACTGAAATTCTTTGTTGTGTTATTTAACCAAAAATAGGTTTAACGAAAATATACAGAAAATAACAGAAAATATTTAGCAGATATAAAACATATTTTCTCCATATGTACGTACCTGAGATTTTTTAAACGTTTAAACTAACCACATGGATAAAATGTTATTATCACTTCAATTTAGTCATAAAGTTCTATTTTCACATTTTCATCGTTGCATTGGCATAATTGGCGTATAGGTATTTATCGACCAGAAAAATGATAAATAATATCATTGAATACTTGCTAGTTCCTTGTTTGGCTATGAAACCCTAAAAAAAGACAGCAGTGTTAAAAAAATAATAAATTAAATTATGTCTATCACCACCTCAGTTATTTGATTTTACCAATAGTATTGCCATAATTGAGTAACTAACGTATTGTTCACAATATAAGTCTCAAAAGAATATTAAAATGAATATTTCCTTACGAAGAGCAAACTTCGAAAAATCTACGAATATATAATAAGTACAATTTTTAATACAATCCAGGAAGTTTGTATCCGATTTTGAAATAAGTACTAAATTGTATATATTAATGTACTTTAGTAGCATAAGTTAGTGTACTTTAGTTGTATAATGTACTTCAGTTGTACAAAAGTTAGTGTAACTTTTTGCAAACAAACTTGAAATAATTTGCGCTCGTTTGTGATATAAGGTACAGAATAGAATTGTTTTTTTTATTACAAACGAAATTTTTTTTATGACAAAAAAAATTGTACTAGAATTTTAAAATAAAAATATTGGTCGATTTGATTTATTACGTCTACATGTAATGTAATGGGTAACGAAACCAAGTGGTTTCGTAGATACTTTATTTAAATGTAGATACATTAGACAATAAAGATTAGCAGTTAAGAAAAAAATCAAGGAATACTTACATCAAACCCTCAACATTAAATGTTCCAACAATATTTAATTTTCAGACTTGTAAAATTAATTTTAACAAAAAGTTAAGAACTCTTCATTTAAATTAATTTTGTATTTAATGTATTATGATATGCAAAAATAACATATTTATGATTAAGTTACTACGTCCTGTTGCTAAATAATTCAAAATATTGCAAATTTATCTCTTCTTGTTATTTATTACCAGCTTAAAATAACTTAAATCTAATTTGATATTCATAATTTTAAAAGTAATTGATTCAGGACCCAGAAAGATACATTTACAATTTTCAATTTTCAATCTTTAAATTTTCTTGCGTAATACTAAAGGTACTTAAATTTAAAAAAATAATGTGAGTGAAAAATTTAATGAAGACGTTTAGCCTTATACGTGTTGAGAAATTTTGAAGTCGTTTCAGTAGATTGATAATTATGTCCAGTATGGGTTTCTTAACTTTTTGAAACGTTTACTAAAATGAATAATATATTTTACACACAAATTTGTCCAATATACGACATACGAAGTGCGGATACTTCGGAGTCATATTTTTAAATTCAACACAAGAAAAACGAATTTTAAAGATTCTTGTCAAACCAGCCTGTAGAGCCAATACTTTATTAGCATTGAATTTACTTTGCATATGGAACATGACGACGATTTTCGGTGCATAATATAATGGTTTCGTCATAAATAGTTAATCGAAAATATCGTAGCTTTTTTCTTTTATAATAAGTGCACGATCGTAATATTCTTCAAATTTCTTTGATTATCTATTATAAAATAAAGGAAGTAACTTAGCTTACGTCATTTCCTTATTCTTTGCCCGCGTCCTGAAAATTTGATCATACATAGGGTCACCACTTTTTGTTATAATTCCTATGAATAAATGTCCTGCAATATTCTTTTGTAAAAATATAGTAGCAAGTTTTAAATTTTCTTTAGATATTATTTTCCTATCGCTATTTAGTTACTATCTTGGTGGATTTATTATTTTAGAGGAATATAATAACGTGGCCTTTTTTTTCTTTGATGCATTTTCTCACAATTTTTTTTTAAATTTACTATGATTTATTTGACTTTAAGACATTATAATATGCGTATTATATAAAATTGAAAAACTAAAATAATAAACTATCATAACATTTAATAATAAACAGGAATATTATTCAACCGATAAAACTTCAATAGGTCTGAAACTTTATCCGCTTAATTAGAGGTAAACAATAATCATCACCCACAACTGATACAAAATCAACTGATAAAGCTTCGGCTATCATACTTCGCCTTCTCAAATTTCCTATCCAATTAAGCGCTTTGGTTTTGACGTTATTCGATAAGGTTGTAAGGCCATTACTTGATGCTACAATATCGATTATTTTGTTTTACTTGTGTTGTTTTACATGAAAATATATTTTCTATGTAAATATATTCTCTATTTGCATTTTACGCAGATAATTTTGAATGTTTCTTTAACCGAAACACGCATTATATTATTTTTCTTTCATAGTATGTTAATACATGATTATATTTAATATACTAACTGTTGGTTAATTGCAAAAATTATAAGTAAGTTGTATGAAAATATGTTGTATAGTTACAGAAATAAATCTTCTAATATTTTAGTATCTGTGTTTATTTCTCTTTTCTATTTAGATTAATTTATATTTATGGTAATTCTGTTTAAAAATTACGGTAGGAAAGAAATAAGAAAGTCGTTCAATTACCAAAAATGCAGAAATCGCTTAAAAATATTTAAATTTAAGATATAGTAATGCGCTATTGTTATCTAATTAGCTGTGCCCGCGTCTTCGTTTGCATGAAATTCGGAGTAAGAAACTTAAAAAGTTTTTTAAATTTTTTTCTTTTTTCTCTCAGAAATCTATCAGCATAAAGTTTACTAAAAACGCTTCTAGATGGTGTTGGCAGTCAAGTCGGTTCCGCCGGTTCTGATACTCGTATTAGCGTGCGCAACGAATGTAAAGTAGGACTAACGTATCTTTTTTAATTGTGAACCGATTGAAAGGAAATAAAACATAATGTTAGCCCAAGTTAATTTAAATATACAATTGAAAACCGCACCCAAATAGGTTCAGCCCTTGCTAAGATTAGCAAATGAAGGTACACATAGACAAATAGACCGACAAAAATTAAAACAATAATCTGTGGTTTTAGGCTTAGCAGCAGATTTTTAGTAGTTAGCAGTTAGTTTTACTTAAAAATATTCATCGTACAGACTCAGTTTTTTAACAAATGTTATTGTAAGTATGTATAGATTCTTAAAAGATCTATAGTGACTCGACATTGTTATATTTTTAATTAAGGATTTTAATCGGAAAAATTGGTTCTTTTAATTTATTAAAATTAGTCATAAATCATAAAATTATAGTACTTAATATTGCCACAAGGGGATTAAAAACACGGTAACTACGATAATATTAAAGCATTATAATAGAAGAGTAATCAATATAAAATTTCGAAATTGTGTTTTTGTTTTATTGAATTTTATTTAAAAGTGAAATTACCAAATTAAGTTCAATTCTGTTTAAACAAATACACATCAAGTACAAAGTCTTGATTTATCCGTACGAAATACTGAACTAATTGAATTCCTTTTGATAAGAATATCACATGCAGAACGCGAAAGTAAGATCCATTTCATTTTATTTCTAGGGATATTAAACTAACCGAAAAGCAGTATTGGTCAATATTACTCGATAATTTATGGTATTAAAAATATGATTTGATTATTATCGAATGTAACAATAGCTAGTTATGGTTATAGTTAATAGCAATATTTTAACATCGCTTAAATGTGATGATTATTTTTCAAACAAACATCTACACATGTTAGAGTTTTAGACTTTGTCCCCATGAATATGGTTTATTTTTAATTAGAAATTGAGTTGAAAGTCATCAGAATTTTGGATTATCAAAATATTTATTATCATTATGCCATCCGCTGACAGTCAATCCTATAATAAACAAATAATCTTAAGTTTATTTAAATATATCTTCGAAATTTTGCAAACATAAGGAGTAGAAATGGAAAACAAGTGAGATTTTCATGTTTTTGGCTCTTTAAGAAAAATAAACGACAAGCCATTGGACTCATGTATTGTATATCACTTTTATGTTAATGTCACCACTTATCGGTGTTGGATAAAAGAATCTTGGCTATACACGTGGAGGTCAAAGTTCTAAAATAATCCTGATTGCTAACTACAGTAATGTTTTAAGCTGCTTAAAATAGTTTGATTATATAAAACATAAAACCTTTGTTTTACTTCGACTTTTAGTGAAGTACTTACGTCCTGATATAACGTTTTGCTTCATGTTAGAAGATCAACTGTACATAGTCCAAATAGCTAAACTGTTCCACTTACAAGATTTTCGTAATTATTTTGAATACTAAAAGTCTCTTTCAAAACTTAAAGCCATGAAAATATATTATAAAAAATATATTAGACACTTGAATTTACCATCAAAACTTAAATTTTTTTGAGGTAGCTAATTATGAATATACCCCTGAAACTTGAAACTTTTGACTACTAATATAAGAAGGCGGTTGCCATATATATCGGTTATTAGTTTAAAATATATAGTCTTGAAAATCGTTAAAATTAACAATGTCACTATTTTCCAGTAAAAAATGCAACCACGAATTGAACAGCAGATAGTCTTATAGGCACAAAAGACAATTTTTAATCAATTTTTTCACTAGGTCTTATGAACGAATTTCGATTTGTCGTCGTCATAATTTTAGTGTCTTATCGCATCCTAACCATAATTGTACTTATAAGTGCACTCTTTTTGCACACTATAAAGAAACATGTACTGTAGATAATAGTAGATGCTTCTATAGAGCATCAATTACTAAACTAAAAAACTACAACAAAGTAGGCTGACACAGGTCCTTTTATATGCAGATTTGATAAAGGTTTCATACCCAAATATATTTACATCCTTAGCAATTTTCAACACGCCGTGCCAAAAAACAGGTATTGCGGATTTCAAAATATTCGTTTTCTCTACGTTTGTGTCTATAAACACCTTATGGGAGCATCTCTCAAATCTGAACATATTTCAAAAGTTTTGATAATTTTTTTGAACCCGGATTATAAATGCTGAAAGAGTGTAGAAACAAATCATATTCATTACATTTTGATAATGTTCGTTTCTTGCTTTAAAACAAATAGAGTCTCCTAGAATCAAAAATACCTGAGATATATTAAAAATGATTAGATAGGTCATAAAAAATAAATGATTGTAATATAATTATGCTACAAACCAAATAGTTAAAATTTGTGTTTTCTTAATCTTTGATAAATGAACAGAATTTTAATATTATATAATTTCTTCTTCTCAACACTTTTACGTAAAAATAATAATAAACTCCAAAAATATATACCTAATGACTTAAAAAATAACGTTTTACGTGGAATCTAAAGCAAAAATAAACTACTGTTAGAGTTAATAAATGTCAAGCGCTTCACCTTTAAGTTTCCCTTAAACATATTTTAAATTACAGTTTTATCTGCGTTTCAAAGATTTATACTCTCCCTAAAAGTACTATAATAAAAGTTTAGGTAACTTTATAGAAAGGAAAATAAAATTAACAACTAACATTGTTTTCTCCTAACAGTGTCATTTATAGGGAAACAAATCATTAGCAGAATTATTTTAGGAGGAAAAAAGAAATTCAAATTTATTTCACAGATCGGAGGTTCACAATTTCTTTTTTCTGCTGGCTTTCCATTATAAACCAATCATTTGCCAGACCGTATATTTTTATTAATTTAAATTTAAAACTAAATTTTATTTATATTTAATAATTCAAACACTATTTTCAAATTAAAATTTAAGTTATTTTAAATTTAAATTAAAATTGAAATTTATTTTGACATTAAATGTTATTCTATTTTTTCATTATTTATTTTCTTTAAGAAATCAATCAAGTTAAATCTAAATTTAATTTTATATTTAAATAAAATTATTTATTTTTTTACCTTGCTTCAACTTTTTAAAGTTTAATTTTGTGGTTATTAAATTAAATAAATAAAATCTGAAATAAATTTTATAATGAAATTTAATTTCTTAACAAATTAAAATTTTATTCTTTTTTACTATAATTATTTTAAAATTAATTTTCAAAATACATTTAACTTTACTTACTTTTTAATTTTAAATATTTTTTATAATTATTTTATCCTTTGTTTAATAAATTAATTAAGATAAGTTTAAAATAAATGCTAAAATTAAATTTAAATATTTTATTTTAATTATTTTAAAAATTTAATGAATATAATGATCTGTTAAATAGACTAAAACAATCTAAATAAAGTTTGAAAAAAATTAGTAATGAAAATGAATGAATATACTGAACATTCAAACTGATTAATAAATGTTAAGTAATTAATAAGTATTAAAATAATAATGAAAATAAATTATTATGCGGGGAATTTATAGTAATTTATAAAACTTAATTAATTAATAAATCATATGCTGATAATTTATTATGCACAATAACATATCGAATTGGAAACGGTCTGGCAGATGATTAGTTTACAATGCAAACCTTGCAGAAAAAAACATTGACATACGCTTATACTTATACTGTAGCAAAATTGTTCCAAATCTTATATTTTTTTCGGGCTGGTTCTCATTCGCCAAGCGTGTAACGAGCCATACGGTACTTCGTTCGAATAATTTACATTAGCTTTTTATCGTAGGAGAATAAGTTGAATTTTTGTTAAATTATAAATATTATTCTTTCTCTTACGTTATACACAAACATAATCCAACACTTGTTATTTGTTTGTTTTTCAGGCCTTTGATAAAGTGGTGATTATCAGTGACGTTACACGTCACTGAAAGCGGTTAAATATAAGAGCAAAACTTTATTATCTGCACTATTTTCTAAACTAACATCCTATTTATATTTGTTGTTTGCTTACCGAAATAGACCGACAACAAATTGAACGCAAACGAAACTCGTAAAACGTTTAGTGCGTTGCTCCCGACGACATCGTAATATTAAATTTGAATTTCGACCGCATTGGTAATGAGAAATATATTTCTTTTTGTCCGCAGATTTATTTTTTTTTCATTTCATTCATATAGGTATTTATTGAAAAAAAGTATTACTTCATGCCGGTACGTAAGTAGTTATTATGGGATCGTTGAATAAATTATAATGACAAAAATATACTACAATTTTTGGTCATCCTATTAGATTGTAACGTAAATAAGCGCACTCATTTTCATTTTTGAAAGAATAACTTTATATTTTGTAAAAAAAACGTAAAGAAATCGCAATATTTTTTGACATTCAATCAGCGTCGCTAACGCCCTGTTATTGATTAAAAGTCAAATGACGCCACATGTTTATGAAAGGGCTGATTGTAGCCATTTATTTAAAGCCTTAATTTACGGTGCTTTTTTATTTTTTTGAAATTTATAATTATTACGCTCTGCATTTAGTATATTTTGTTATAATATGTATTCATTACGTACTGTGTGTTATATAAAAAGAAATATATTTGAAATGATATATTTAACTAAAATAATTTTCGGTCATAACCAATGTATTTAAAAAAAATGTAAAGTGCAATTAAATACAAATAATTAATAAAAATGATAAACATTTTTATGTTGATAAAATTTTTTATTATATGTTGATAATATTACTTAAATTAATAAAATTATCATAATAAGGGAAAAAATATATGAATTTCAAATATAACTTAAAAAATGAAACAACCGCAAAATTATACAAATTTTCATATTAATGAAACAACCGCAAAGTTTAAAACAATTTTAATTACGGTTAAAAATATTCAAATATTTGGACAGGACTCTTGAAAAGGACTCGAAAATCAGTCAAACAAATATCATCAGCTGTGATTATCCGGAAAACACTTCTGCAAGATTTCATGCTACTTGCGATTATATAATTACTTAGGCGATTTCAGGTAAGTGAATGTTCATTTATTTCCTGTAGGATTTCATTTATTAATCCGTTGTCGTTAAACGCCCAAAGGCATTGATAAGTGTTGCTGCGATTTTAATTTAACCAAATAAATGACTCAAAGTTCTACAATTTGCTGTGTTTCTAAATATTTTATATATATTATTAAGGTGCCCTTTTATCATGCCTAAAAGACCCAACGACACATGATTACTTTTCAGGACTCATTCCCCTTTTGAGTAATCAATTGTATGTTGCTTCTTCGGGTATGGGTTACCGGCATTTTAACGTTATATCCCGAAGATACCATTTCCTCCACAGAGTCTCAAAGCCTTTTATCTAAGGATAATACCTTGTTGAACCACTGGAATGACAAATAATCAACAATAAGCAAGCGTACACAAAACTTTGCCGTTAGTTGACTGACTTTCAATTATCGTTGTAAAGCAGTTTCGACGGCGAACGGATGGCTTCTGCATTTTACAATTAAAACACAAAATTATGAGATATATACCACATATATTATTGCTTTTAATAAAATGTATAGCATGTCCGTAAAATAAGGGCTCTAAAGCGCTGGAGCCGCAGGGTTCTAAAGTGATGGAGTCGTATTCTAACGCGAAATATGTCAACACTGGCAGAATGGCAGAATTTAAAAAAAAAATAAAGAAAATAGAGCAAAGCCCTCAGCAGCATCAAAAGACAAAAAAAACAAAAGGCAATCAAATTTAAATGTTTTCTTTGATATTGCTCACTTAAATGCCCTTAATATGATAACTATTGAAGAAGATAAGCAATTTCTTTTAAAGCAAAGAGAAATGAGTAGTCCAGGAAAAATTGGTAATATCGATAGAAGCCATGCGAAACAACTTAAAAACATTTACAAAAAGAAGCTAAGTTGCAAAAGATAGAAAAGGAAAAAGAAGCAATCAAGAAATTAATTGTGATTTACTATCTTCTTCAGTTTCTTCTGCAGGGAATGAAAGTGATAGCGATATAAGTCAAAGTCATTCTATATCCTCTCAGCTAGGGCTTTCTTCAAGCTATGGTATTACTACACCACAGAAATGAGGCCGAAAAAGAATTTTAGATTCGAGTTTAGCTACTATTCTTGATGTCGCTAAGTTGACTGACCGAAAAGCAACTATTGTTTTGGATTCTACACTCAAACGTTTGGGCTGTGACGTATCACAATATAAGGTTAGCTATTCTTCTATACGTCACCAAAGAATAGATATTAGAAAACAGATTGCTGAGTCTATTAAATCTGATTTCCAACCACTAAATACACTTACTGTGCACTGGGATGGAAAAATGTTGGAGGACATAACGGGACATGAAATAATAGATCGACTACCAAACTTGGTATCTGGAAAAGGAGTCGACAAGCTCTTGGCTGTTTCCAAGTTTCCAGATGAAAAGGGAGAAACAATGGCTACTTCTTTTTTCGAGACTATTTTATCATGGAATTAATATGATAAATGAAAGCGGTATCTCATTTAAAGCCCCTGCTGGAATGCACCGTGCACGATGAATGGCAAAAGCTATATACGCACTGAAAATGTTTTTGTTTAAGCATCTCGGCTTAAAATCACAATTAAGCAAGCTAAGGACATTACAGATATTTGTATATTTGTTGTAGTTGTTTACCCAAAATACTAGTTTATAGCGCCAGTGGCTCATATGGCCTCAGTGAATGACTTACATATATTAAAATATTTGGTTGATTTCGAAAAATATAACACAGTTGCCAAAGTCGTCATCAAAAAAATATTAGGTCATCTTTGGTATCTTTCCGAAAAGCTAATTGTTTTAGCTTTTTTTGACAAACGAGTTTCTATCGAAACAAAACGTAATATGATTTTGGCTCTGAAAACTGAAGGAACAGAAAACAATCCGAAAAAGGCATCCTTGGAATATGATGCAATCGTAAACAGAAACATTGAAGATTTCATATCAACGAACACTATGATTTTTTCCAAAATCACTGGAATTTCTTGCGACTTCATTCAGAAAGATACTTAGGTATGGGAAGAAGAAGAAACCTTCAAATCGGCTAAAGAAATTATAAAAAATATGAGAGTTATAAACAATATAGCTGAGAGGGGTGTTGCATTGACGAAAGAGTACAATCAATTACATACTAATGAGGAAGAGCAGGACCAATATTTAATGTTGTTAGTTAAGAATTATAGGCAGAAAAACTACTACAATTTTTATCTTTTTCCTTAATAATATAGAGGAACGATAGTTATTGTTATTTCGTATAATATTTTTAACCTAATCTAACCTATGCATAACACTCATTTCTGGTATTGATAAACTTTTAAAAATCAAGGCTTTTTTTCGAATTTCAAGTGGGTAGCGACCCTTAAATATAAGTTAAAAAATTTTACCAAACTATTATTTAAATTTCCTGTGACAAAGGTAGCTGAGATGATCTGTTGATTAAATTGCGATTTTGCAATAACATACACATTAATTCAAAAATAAAATATTTCAGTACTTAATGTAATAAGTATTTACATAATTATGGTCTAAGAATTGAAAGAGAAATGAGCCAGAGAGAAACCACAAAAATTTCTATCTCAAAAACTACAAACGCCCCGCACTTTATTTAATTTTTCCTGCTATTTATATAAGAACTTAGATTAATCTAAATTATAGGTGTATGTTTTGTTATCTTGCAAATTTCGGAGACAGATAGAAGGGAGACGGTGGAAGCTATATGGCTTAAAATTTAAAAATTAATTTTGGATTGTATAAACAAGCACTTTTTGTGTGTTGCACTACTTGATATTTTTGTCCTACTTTTATATTTTAATTATTCATTTTAATAACCTCCCCCCATTTCGAACAAAAATAAAAATAGTTACAAAATTGTTTCACTTTAACGAGTTAAGAACTAGTTCTACATTCTACAAACGCATTTTGAGTCGATTGCAATATTAGTTGTTGAGACAAATAACCGTGACCTACGGTTACATAAACAGCGAAGTCTCTCCGTAAAAGTTACTGTTTAGAATTTTCGACGAGTACCTCTAAAATTGTAAGAACCGGGATAAAATTGAATTACTTAATAATAATGTAGTAAATACGTTCTTTCTCTTCTCAAACTTTAAGAAGAAAGAAAGACGAATTATTGTAAAAACCATTTATTTGTGCGGCTTAACGTTTAGAAAAAATAAAATACGAGATCAGACCAGAGAACCAAATTATTGTTGACTAACGCTTGTTTAAAGTATTGGATAAGCTTTTATAAATAGTGAAAACGACAATGGTTTCAAAGTGATATTTAAAGATCACTTTGAAACCATTTGTCGTCGTCGTATATCTGATTAAATAATAAAAAAAACAAAACTAATTAATATTTAATACAACAGGCAAGAAGTAGTTATTGTATTTCTTGTACAACAGGTAATAAGAATTAAGTCACGAAAATCAAAAGTCTTTGTGTGTCATTATTTAATTTGTATTGTTTTAATTAAAGCATATAATATTGCTTTTCTATATTATATCCATATTTAAAATTTTATTTTTCTTTTGTTTTAAAAGAAGTTATATTTACTAACCTATAATAAAAGTTTATATTATTGATATTTTTAATAAAGTATTTATAATGGATAAGCTATAAGTTATTAATATTTATAGTTTCTAATATATAACAAATTATTATAAAATTGAAAAAAATATCTCAGTTACCCACCCACACATATAGTTGATGAAAATTTATTCGAGAATATATTTAGAATTGAGGTTTATACTCTATTCTCTATCCTTTAATTTAAAAACACCTTTTGAAATGAATGTAACTATAAAAAGATTCATTATATTTTAAAAACCGACAAATACGGTTGTTTCTGTAGACTATTTGTCGAATAGTAAAGTCGTTAACTAGTGTGTACATCTCTAATAGCAATGCCCAGTGTGACATGTGATAGCAAATAATTCAACTAAAAGGTAGTTAAATAATACTTTAATAAAATTAAAAACGTAAAATGAACTGCTTTCAAAATATTATGCTTTTTAAATGTAGTATACCTGTACAAGAGTCAATAATTTGTAAAAAAACTTAAAAACACACAAATTCCATACGCCTGAAAGTTTGTTAAAAAAACTTAAAAACACACAAATTCCATACGCCTGAAAATTTCTTAACAAAATTTTAAGTTCAACAGTTTGAAAGCTCATTAAGGAGCAGAGTTCTGTATAAATTGTTATTTGTTAGCTCAAGCAAATGGAGCCATTGAAGTCTATATTAAAGAAAGTTTTATTATCGATCAATATATTGCTTCCACCCTAGTCCCAAAACTTCCAATGTGTTTTTGAAAATGAAACAACTTACTTTGTTTGCAAGTCTTATCAAAGTTACTTTCATTTCATTATATTCGAATAAGCGTCACATCCTATATTCATATTGTATCGAAGATTGTGGCCAATAAATTATTCGGGGAACAATTACAGTGGGACTGTGTATGTGAAACTTGAAAATGAAATGTGATTAAATATATTTCAGAAGTTGTTTCGATAATGATAAGGATGTACGTAATATTTGAACAGAAATATCGTTTTATATGCTGTTGCGGATAACTGAAATATTTGCATATTATATACTGAAAATCAATTATCATAATGAGGATAGCATAACTGAAAAAATGATTTGTGTTAATTTTGAGATCAGCACGACAGTTATAATTTTTTCTATTCTTTAATTTATTTTTTGATTTACTTTGATTTACAGTAAATTTTATGTACTACTAAAATTAAAGTTTCATCAAAATGACCCACTCCAAAAATGCGATTTATAATAGCTGCAATAAAAGTGCGCGACGATCTTTAAACCTTGCTGTTGGATAGTAGCTTACAATAATTAAATATTGGAGGCACATTCAGAATTTCTATATTATGTATGAAAAGTGAAGGAGAGGGTTAAATAGTTATATAGAGGCCAGACTCAGGAATAAGAAGAAATATAAATGTTTTTATTGAAATATTGTTTGAAGCTAACATGAAACCAAGTACAGCTTCATGATGGAACGTGTTCAAAAGACGTTCCTACGATATTTCTAAACGAGACAGCATGGTTACTTTCTTTTCCTATTTTTACCAATTTCCCACTGCGTATGTTAAGTTTCCGTCCTTTGAAACTCACAAGAGATAAAGCTCTTATAAAATTTATCTTCCAATTGATAAAAAAATCCTATGGCCCGTACTATTGAGTAAACTTTTATTCTTCGTACCCGACAGTTTTCTGCTCTCCAAAACGAACTGTACCAGGACTCTCTAATTTACTGCAATATTCAACATCTCACCACCTGATTGAAGTCACATTAGAGTGTGATTTGTTTATAATGAGTGAAAGTAAACTAGTCAAAATGTGTTATCTTTATCGTTTGTAGTTATTGTGAAAAAAAATCATGTATAGCATGCCTACAGTATGGTTTATTTAAGTAATTGATTATGCAACGAAATACTTCAAAATTTAAACTATCATGGGATGCCTGCCAGATGTGATATATTTAAATATTTTTATTTTTAAGTATTTTTAGGATATTCTACGTTTGTAAACGCCGATATAAACGAGTAGAGTTGTAAGTATTAGTAAAGAAGAAACAATTTTGATACACTAACCCACACGTAATATAGCGTATGTGTAGTGTAATAAAGAAGGAAGCATTAAGTCGGGGAAAGCCGACAAGACGCGAAGTTGGCCGAATTAAGTCGGAAAGAGCTGATAAAACGTGAAGCTGGTCGAATTAAGTTGGAAAGAGCCGACATAATGCAAAGCTTACCGAATTAAGTCCGAAAGAGCGGACAAGACTAGAAGCTGGTTGAAATAAGTCGGAAAGAGCCAACAAGACGCGAAGCTGGTCGAATTAAGCCGGAAAGAGACGTATTAATTTCCGTCCAAGCGCGCCATTAATATTATAAATAAAATTTAGGAATATTTAATTTAAATATCGTGTTTTAGAAGAACTTGTTTTGTTCTAAGAGCTTCTAATTCATGAAATTTTAAAACTCACACCCCGATTAGTTTCAATTAAATATTTTTTAATTAGCAAGTTCGCATTAATACCTACGATAACATACCACGTACTTGTATAAAATAATGCAAATAATCCCTAAATAAAATTTAATTTCTGTATGTGACAAATTGAATTTGAGGAAAATTTTTAAAAATCCAAAAGTTCAAAGTATTTCAGACTAAAAAGTAGACGCCGATTGCTTTATAGATGTTGCACTACTTTATAATGATATCTTGGATTAATTGTTGAATATATTTGGTGTTAATTTTATAGAAATTCATTATTCACAATTAAATGAATCTACGTGATGTAGTATTATTTCTACTTTCTTTAAGTTCTTCACAACTTCTTTACCACGACCTAGGTTTCGCTGTATTACAACGTCTTCAGGTGGGTTCTTCCATTGTGTTACAAAATCTTTGCTAATAGCCCACCTGAAGATGTAATACAACGAAACCTAGGTCGTGGTAAGGAAGTAGTAAAGAACTTAAGGAAAGTAGAAACAATACTACATCACGTAGTTTCTTTTAATTGTGAATCTTGGATTAAGGGTTTTACTTATCTGCCTATATAATTAATTAATTGTAATTGCATCTCCTGAGGATTATCGATCCCTAAAATCCTCATAGCTTCTCTATGAGGATTTCACGGATCTTTGTTGCAAAAGTAAAAATAGAACCCTTAAAGGTGAACAATTGCCTTTTTCCAAAAACGTTTGACCTAGAAAGTGGTATAGTGAAATAACTTATCGATCCACGTATTAAAAGTTCGAGTCGGTATCAAAAAAGTTTTGAGGCTGAAAATGTCTGTGGAAAAGGCGAGTTTAAAGATCCCTAATCTTTTCTTTTTAACTTTGATATTATTTTTGAAACTATTACCGGAAATATCCTCAAAAATGTGACCGTCTTCTCTGAAACTGCTTAAATAAAATTATGTTATGAATATTTTTATAAAACTAGGAGTGAACCCATAGTTTATAGGAAAAGTATGGTGATGTTGTAAGAAAGGTAATTTCCAAGGAATTCACGATATTTTTATGTCCTTGATCTATATATATATATATATATATATATATATATATATATATATATACACACGCGTGCGTGCGTGTGCGTGGGTACGTGCGCGTGCGCGTGTGCGAGCACGTGCGGATGTGTATGCGCGTGTGTGTGTGTCTGTACTCTTACTTTAAATATAATTAATTGTATATGGATACTTCACAATACGAGTTTTATTGGTGCATAACAGGTATTTTTACAGTGATTAAGTTAGATGTTAATTGTAGGTTTTTTGAAACGAATTTTATATGAAGAATATCATAGTATTATATAAATTGCTTTTTATATAAACACAACAATCCTTGTTTGCTAATTATACCATATTTTGACGTAAAAACCTTAGAATGATTGGCGATATGTCGGTGAGAAAATACTCGTTAGAAGCGCAACCAATAAATGCTGTGGGAATAATATTCCGGACACCCGCCGCGGTACAGTCGTTTTATCATTGAAGTCTCCACTACGTCTTATTTAAAGGATCGATGTATTTATATAGTTGTGTATGTAATATTGTAAAAAAAATAAATAGTGAATGAAGGACATTGCTGATTGTAGCTAAATCTGTTCTGCATAAAAACTGTGTCTATTAATTGTCACGATAATCGATTATTTAGAATTTATTCGTTCATTCTCTGCGTAATCTATATATTAATACGTGAAGAGGAAACTGTATCTTTTCTTAAACATATTGCGCGCATGAAGAAGTGTAAAATTTGGCATAGTTAAAGATAATATGGGGAAAGAGTGCAGAAAGCAAAATATATATATGAATATTATGTGTTACAATTACAATAAATTATATATTACAAATACATTAAAGATTCATTGTTTACATTCTACAATAAAAGATCTATTGTTTATCTTCATACTACCAATATCAAACACATAATAGTATGTGGTCAAATAGTCGCACAGAGTAGAGATTGTAGCCAAAGAATTTCAAAATGCCAGATTGATTGCATAGTTTCAAGCTGTGAAGTTTTTGTGATATCAAATGTTCTTTTTTAATAGCATATGGAGTGCATGTCAAGCAAAACACATATGTTAAATATTTTAACTGATGGATATTTTTTTATTATTTACTAGTGAAATACAACTTGCTTAATATGCACCTATTTTAAAAGAAAAAGTCTGTCTGCTTGCTTAATACACACCTGTTGGAAAAATAGAATTTTGTAGCAGCAGTTTGAATTGATTTACTCCCGCCTACCTATTAAAGCTTTCAACAAAATGAGTAGATAATTGCACTTTATTATTTAAATTAAAACCTGTTTTGTAATTTCATTTCGGAGTTTCAGTAATTTTATTACATATTTTTTTTACATGATGTGGTTATAGAAGTATACTCTTTCGGAAAAGAAACTCAATAAGGTTCAAACTGAACAAAATAATAAGTTACGGTCGAATTTCCGCCACTGGGTGACCACTAATTTAAATTTAATTAACGAGAGACTAGAGACAAGAGTTTAAATTTAGAAAGAGATGGAATTTAGAAAGCGTGATTGAAGTGAATTTTTACAGTTTGAAAGTTTATGAAGAATTGTTTATTTTTAAATATTTTTGGATACTCGTACGTATATATGCACATATTTTTTGTACTGGCACATGTCTTGTATGTGCTTTAAAATGGTACATGATTTAAATTAAAATAATAAACGCTGTTTTGGAAATATATATTAGTACAATATTTCCAGTTCACCACTTCAGTTTAAAAAAAATCACAATTCATACGGATAATGCCTATCTAAAAATTAAATACAACAATTTAAAAAATAGAAAATTCATTTTGTTCAAAGATGTAAAATAAAATTATTGAAATTCGCGTTTTCAGGAAATTTTTAATATCCAATTATACAAAAAAATAAAGCCTAGAAAAAAGGAATTTGGTTAAAACCATCTTTAAAGATAATTTCCAGGACCATTGCAGGAAAATCCCATTGCGTAGGAAGGAAATATTGGTTGCGTGGGAAGCAACTCTAATATTTCTCATATTCTAAATATTAAAAAGCACAAAATATTAAATATTCTAAAAATAAAGGACGATGAAAACAAAGCATAACATAAGAAAAATTCACAATATTTTTACTCCCATGAAAAACACACTATGTAGACTCTGTAATTTCATATGAAAAAATAATGTTCATATTTACCAATAGCTTAATAAAAATATTACGTAGCCTTTTGTGTTTAAATTTGTATACGAAACTGTGTAGCCCTCGTATTCTACTCATACTGATTGGTTTATTTATAATTACAGTTTAACGAACTCAAGTATGGCAATAAGTGATTATATTTTAAAAGTATAACCTACGGTAGCGGTAACTGAAATAAGGTCAATTTTGTACCACTATTATTAGTAGTATATTAAGATACGGGCATTATAACAATTAAACAGTAGATTTTGTTGGTAATGTTTTCAATAGTTTTTTGATAATATTATATGTTTGAAAATAAAGTAAGACATTTTTTGTTAAATTAGTTTTTCCGGTAGCTTAATGTGTTTAAAATGGTTAAAGAATTTATAATTATGCATAAAATTGATTTAAAATATTTAAAAAAAAATAAAAACACATTCTAAAATACGATTTGTATATCAATATGGCACAGGAAAATTGCTATATATTTTTTTATGAGATTATTCATTATAATGAAATAGCTATTTTATTAACTTGCATGCTTCTACAACATTTCCTTTTGTAATTAAAGTATTCTTCACTGTTGTTTCTAGACTTTTTAATTCTATTGAAATTTGATAATTAGAGACAGATGCTATACTAACTACCCTAATCGGAAATCATTTTCTGTTCTATTGCAAATGCTTTTATGATTAGAATGGAAAACTATCAAGTAGATATGGGTTAACGATTCGTATTAGCATCGAATTGAAATTATATAGCGACATATATGCTGTTTGAGAACTGTCTGAAGGAAACTGATATATTGTAAAAAATACTTTGCAATCAACGGTCTGTTTTAAAGGGATATCGAAATAAGTAACATAAGAATTTTGAGAATATTATAGTGTAAAAAATACTTTGGGTGAATAATTCTATGAATAATAAATGGATAGGATGTGTAATAAATAGATGTGTGTCTGATCTATTGAAGAATTAAATGATCGATTAAAAATATTGATGAAACAAATATAAGGTAAGATACCTTTTTTGGCTTAATATATTACTTTGTAGAGAAGGTTCAAGTGTATAAATAAATCTGCAACATTTATCACTATAAAAGCTAGCAATTTTTTTAGAAAGTCCCTTTAGCAATGAAAGCAATGAGCTTATTCCCTCATCGTCAGTCTCTCGGGATCAGAACGGCAGTCTAGGTGTTGGGTTTCCAGGTTTATTACTATAAACTTAGGGGGGGTTTTAAATAAAATGTATGTAAAAAAGTTCGTTGTGACTTGTTAATTGAATAAATCGTTAAGTTTGTCATTGAAGTAATTTTTTTATTCTTTGGCATACTTATTCACAGCATATTTGCTTTGAAAAAAAAATTACTGCCATTGAAGTAAAGTTTTTTTAATTTTAGAATATTTACGAACGTATTTATCCAGGACCTGGAAAAAAATTATTGCAATAAATGCTATTAAGCAAAATTAAATTGAGTAATTTTTAGTAAATTGAGAAATTTAAATGTCCGAAGACATTGCAGCAGTAAAAACACATATTTAATTAAAACTTAACTTTAAATTTATTTTTTCCCATATTTTCCCTCTTCTATTTTTCCATATAAATGAATTGGTGCATTATATAAATATCAGTACGGTAATCTATCAAAGACCCTTCCGTGTGTTAAAGTGGAATACATCGTAGATATTGGTTAGCTTCGTTACTATTGATAGTTTATATGCTTCGTGTCGAAAGAACCCAGTAAGTGATTATGCTAGTGACTATGATTGTGACTTGACTTATAATACAAGCCACAATCAAAGAATACTATTACTGCGTAAAGAAGCGACACTCAACCCCCGCTCCACTAGTTTAACGTCACCCGCAGATAAGGTGTCGATCACGGGTACGAGTTCCTAGATTGCCGCTTGCTGTATGCGCGTGTAATTTATTAAGTTTTGCGTCTTAATTGATAACTATTTATAATATTTCAATATAATGGTCCATTATTGTGCTGTGTGCGAGTGCTAAGAGAGCAATTAAATCACTAAGGAAAGGAGATTGTTTTGTCTCCCTTTTTTATTCGTTGTAAATAATTTTGTTTTGTATCGCCATATATATTTGGTTAGTACCTATAATTTTGTGTCTACAAATATGTCGTGAAGCAGTTTTAAATTTCAAACTGTTATTAAAAGTCATTATTTTATTTCATCTCAATGTGGTTAGGAAATGTATCCTTGTAGTGTCAGCCATATGGTTATTATATTGTTTATTAAGGGATCTTTCACGTGAAGTAAATCTAATTATGTCAAAAGTTTAATGAAGACAATATTTCAGTATATCACATTTATAAATAAACTAGATTTATTTTCATTTAAAAATTTATTTAATTTTTATCATCTATACTAAGTACCTTTTTCCAATTTCTATCTTAATGTTATCATTATCAAATGACTTTCACACAATATAAAATATAGTGTAAAATATTTATTTATATAATTACATTTTTAGAAACAAGTAACAGTAAAGACGTGCGTGCCAGTATAAAGTTATTGCGCCAGCGTGCTAGCGACACAGTCATTCGACAGACGATATTGGTTAGAAAGAGAAATAGCTATATTATTGACAGATAGCGTCAACTTGCTCGATCGGCGCGATTGTCCGCAACGATTGAGATCGATATTTAACATTAGTAAATATTCTTTACCTGCACACTGCTGATAGCCCTACATTAATTTACGTAGACACACAAATGGATACGAAGAGGCGAGTACCTATGTAATAGTGTAGGCAATTAAATATGTTCGCTAGTAAGGAGTGTCGGGGGTATGGCATCATGAGTATTATGAACGACGATGAAGGTGAAGAAACGTTCGTGCGCAATTGGTTACAGAAGCAACCAGATTCATACTGTGATGACGGAATCAAAAAACTTCCGATTCGGTAGGAAAAATGTGTGAATAAAAAAGATTATATAAGAAAAGGTGTATTTAAAATTTTATTTACGGTACCAATAAATCTCCTAAAACAAAAATATTGTTAATACTTGATTTACCCTCGTACGTTGATCCGAATTGTAATTACTCACAGTTTGATAAGTGCAAAAAAATTATAAATTTCAAAAGATTACTTACATTTGTGGATCATCACTTATTGCTTGAGAGGGGAATTATTGTGAATTTAATTTTTGGACATATTTAGCCATATTACTTGTAATGCGCCAAATATGTCCAAAAATTAAATTCACTTTGTTCAATGTCACTTTGAAAAAAATCTGTCATATTTTTTCTTGGTATTTGACCTATTTCTATCAATTTATTTTCATATATTTTATTTGTCTCTTATGTAAAATATAATTACGGCTCCACTCTTTTTGTTTGAGATTTTGTAAACAAATACCATCGAATAAATTTAAAATTTTTGCTGCATTTTAATTTAGATTGGTGTTTACAAGAGTACATATTTGTACATACGATTAACTATGGTTTTAGTTTAAAATACGGTACGTTACTTATGATGTCACAATAGAAACCTTCAATGAATCCCAAGTGACACTGTTTTTTCATACTAGTCAGGAAGTTGTTGAAATAAATAAAATTTCCCAACGCAAACTTTATAATGTCAATAAATCAGCTTTATCAACAATCCAATGACTTTAAAAAGTATTTCCTACTACAGGACGGAAGTATATATAACAGTTGTTTGTTATAAGATTGCCAATGGACATTTTGTCCCATCGTGTGTAATATACATCACAAAATTAATAAAACAGGATTTGATTAATGAAGAACCGACTGGCAATTTTGGTAATGCACAGAAATTAGGTTGGTATTTTCGAAACTGTTTTTTTTTCATTTGCAGAGTCATGCAAAAGCAAATCCTAACAATAAAATTGGCCTTGATTGTAGACGGCCACAAAAACCATAAAGGAATCGAGACCTTTATATTTGCAAAGGAATACGAAATTATTTTATAGTGCTTGCTACCATACTGAATCCATTGGATGCAACTTTAAACGTCTCTTTCTATGGATCTATAAAAACATATTCTAATCAAGGAATTACAAATTGGTCCAAAAGTCATCCAGGCAGGGTTGTAACCGACTTCTAAATAAGTCAGATATATAACAAATCCTATTGCAGAGCTGCCATCGTTCAGAATCCAGTTAATGGTTTTCAAAAAATAGGTTTGTAGCCTGCTGATCTCAATATTTTCCGTAACCATTTACATCGGCAATAAACAACCAATTCTTCTACAACAGGGTATGGAAAACAATCTCCACTGGAGTATTCAGGATTCCAGTTCCCCATAGATTAAATTATCTTCGTGATGCATTATTCGTGTAGTAACTGGTAACTTATATGTAGAACAATGTTTTCGCAAACGGATCATTCCGGAAAAATTCAATAAATGCAGTTAGGGTCACAATGACGGATTGGTTGGCAACTATTCATGGTTACTTGTAAAATACACTCGTTGTCTATTCTCAATATAGATTGCTAAGTGAACCACTGGCTGGATCTCGGTCGTGAATCGCGAAACTTAATATTCGTCAAACTACCTCATTATTGAATATATTTGGCGTTAATTTTTTAGAAATTCATTATTCACAATTAAATGAAACTACGTGATATAGTATTATTTCTACTTTCTTTGATTTCTTTACCACGACCTAGGTTTCGTTGTATTACAACATCTTCAGGTGGGATATTAACAAAGATATCTTTGATGATGAAAGAGATCTTTGCTAATATCCCACGTGAAGATGTTGTAATACAACGAAACCTAGGTCGTGGTAAAGAAATCAAAGAAAGTAGAAATAATACTACATCACGTAGTTTCATTTAATTGTGTACCTCATTACTATTAATATATCATCCCACTTGAAATTGCAAAATTTCGTCATGTCGATTTTTATTAGTTACTTGAAAGACAGCTTTATCACGAAAGATAGCCTTTGTGATATATTCGTATATATTTAATCGACTTTAAAGAACTGCAATGTTCTACGTTGATGTGTATTTGTAATATCTTTAATAATAACGGGTTATAAGGTACGACCCATTGATCGTCAATTTTAATTTCTACGCTATTTCTAATTTTGATTTTTGCCATCCATACTCATTCATTTAGTGACCGACGTCTGTATTTTGGATAGTAATCTGCACTCATTTGTCCTCAAAATTTCTCTTGGATAACGCTTTAAATATTTATTGTCTTTCATAGAGGCGATTGCATATAAAGTACTCCATATGGTTCACGTATCATATTCCTTATAATTATTACACATTATAGGATTTTAAGATAAATTTGGAAACTCAATTTTGATAACTTTTCACAAACGTATCAGTAACTTTGACTTGCTGTTTCTGAAAACTTGTGTAACTATATTGTGTCTATAAGTGGGCATTTGTCCATACTCTAACTCATTTTTAATATTCTTACACGATTAAATACTTGTAAATGTTATAAACCAATCGGGACGACCGTGTTTTCTAAAATAAATAACGGCGTTTTACGCATATTCGTATGTATGTCTGGGGCTAGCTGTAAACGCACCCGTAAACATTATTATTCTGCACAAATT
The DNA here is from genome assembly GCA_039881145.1 of Druceiella hillmani. Classification (NCBI taxonomy): domain Eukaryota; kingdom Metazoa; phylum Arthropoda; class Insecta; order Lepidoptera; family Hepialidae; genus Druceiella; species Druceiella hillmani. The sequence continues at coordinate 39,260,805 of JAYKKI010000007.1, read as the reverse complement.
ATCAATATCTCCTTTATTGGCTATCGCATCTCCCTAATGAATGAATTCATCTGTTTGTAACTCGCTTTGATTTAGGTGGATGTAGAGCAACATTTCTGGCTCGGTTTTTGCATATGTATCAACAATAAGTTATTGAAATAATTGTCAATAGTAAATTATTGTCTTCGTTTTCTCTATCCATTATGCAATACACACGAAATTCTCTCAAATTAACTTTTTTAATTCTTAGTCGGTAGGTTTGTGAGTTGTTTTATTTCGTATGGCCGAATTATTTATGGATATTTTAAATCATCATAAATGAGAATTATTTTTTGCAATACGTGTTTTGATTCCTGTGTATCTCCATTCGCATATTTAAAGAAATAAAGCGTTGGTACATTTAGTGTTGGTAATATAATTTTGCAACTTGTGCAGCGTACACTTGGGTTTTTCCTTTGATTTTTTTAGTTTACAGAAATTACATACTTTAACTATTGCCCCATTTTCGACACTTTGGTGCTCGTTTTATTCTTTAGATGGATCATAATCAAACACTTCATGTTCAGGACTGTAACTCCCCCATTCCTTTCACGCATAGCATGTATAGTTGTTTCCAATAATTGCGTCTCAATCTGCACTTATAAACGTATGCTACTCTCTATTCAATTCATTTCTTTCATCCGCTCGAATAACAGTTTCTCTTTCCCTACGTCTATTCAATCCGTCTCTCCAACATTTTTCCGTTTCTCTCTTGTCTAATTATCGCTGCTTTGTTTTTTGTAGCGATACCAGAAGTATTTCTTTTTCTTCTTGAGTTTCACCTCGCCATCTTTTTTCTTTTCGATACAATTCGACATCATGAAAGTTATCTCTTACGCTTTGGAATTTTTTCCCTAATATTTTCAAATTTTTACACTTCTAAATTCACTACTCCCTTTGCTTTCTACTTTTCTCATTTTTACTTTGTCATTCGAGAAAGAATTTACATTTTTAGTTTTTCTTTTATCTGTATCCTTCTATTTATAAAATGTAAATTGATGCATGGGCGTTTCGCTAGGTCTTATATAGTGTTAGTAGCGATACCCAATGCTCTTGCCAAATACTCCTCGAACTTCTGCATTAGACGATTTATGAAATAAATGGCTCTAGACAATGGACAGATGAACGGATATATAAGTGATCTTATAAGAATTCCTTTTTTTCTTTTGAAACACGTTCAGTGTTTCAATATAATATAACCCAAAAAATTATGACTAAAATTGTTTTTCATGATGATCAGCCTGCTTTTTATCTCATTAGATAATAATCAGTTATCACGGCAACATATGCTATTTTAGATTTAAGTGATAATGTCTATATATTAATAAATTAATGCACATAATGTGCATTAATTTATTAAAATTGATTAAGCTTCCCAAAAATGATAACCATGTGTAAGCCACAATCATTTAACGTGGTTTACTTCGTAAAAACGACGTAATGAGGTATAATAAATGTGTAAATTTATAGTGCTATTGGCAAGAAAATTTACTAACAAGGGCAAATTATGGAGACAGGAAATATTTTGCTGCATCTGAATATGTGTTTATTTACGTCAATAATTTCCATCCGGGAAATTGTTTCATACTGAATAATTGGTTAGAGCGGAAACAGAAAGATAGATAATAGCGCCTCCAAAATATAATAAACTATTATTCGAACGTATATTTTGTATGATGCCACAGAGTTTTTTAATTCGAAACTGGATTCAACAAAATATCTTACAAGTAATTAAATTCTACTCAGTCAGTTCAATTTCATTAAATGTATGAAAATTTAGTCTAAAAATTCGGAGACTAAAAATTTGTACCATATTTTTATCACACCATATTTATAAAAATTAATTCCATATATTTTACAAGTTTGCAAAAAATATATAACATCATTCCAGAAACAATACTCGTAGTAAAACTGATGTCATACCATTTGACATTTTGTGTTATTAATCATCGTAGGCGATAGATAATTCCCTAGTGTTCAAATAATAAGTAAGTAATAAATTCTATACTTATTAGTCATATAAATATATATATATATATATACATATATTTACATATATATATATATATATATATATATATATATATATATATATATAAATATATATGTCATCCAAAAGTTCGCCTCTATAAAGCACATATTTTGTTTATACTAGTGGCCCTGATTTATCGCCGACTTCTCTCGTTTCTTTTCCATTATAAACATGCTGCTAGAAGAGTTTTGTTAGGAGCAAGCCACGAATGAGTTGAATATAAAGGGATTATAATAATAATATCACAAAACTAAGACTCATTTCATACATAATATATATAAAACTCAATTTTAACTCAAAAAAATTCATACATAATATAATAATAACATACATTTACGAGTTTTATCAGCTATAATTTAATAATACTATGGACGTGTAAAATTGGAACTAACACACCTTCCTAGTAAGCTGAAAAGTGGAAACAAAGAATGTGGACATGTTTTATATCGAGGAGAGTGGAAATAAATTAAGGTGGCACATTTTTGAACAGCGTTGCCAAAAGTCTCATTATTCCCTGTATGTTTTTTGTGTTTTAGTCATATTTAATCTGTCATATCATTGTTCGCCGCAAATACCAGAAATACAGTACAAAAAAGTCTGGGATTTCTGAAATTTGCAGCCAACAGGAAAGTATGCAAACAAAGTGATGTTAGCATATATCTGCTAATGGTGCAATAATTAATTAAGCTGTACTGCTTCCCATCTGAACATTCCCCAATATTCAGTAAAATGTAAACAATAATTTATACATATAATAAATTATTACAAAAATTATATTATATCGTTTCGTATCAAATTATAAAATCCTGAGTTCATTACATTTCTTAACCATCTGATCCTTACAGAATATCAAATGTCAGACAAGCCTGTCTTAAAGTCGATTGATTTTTCATTGTACAAAATTCCCTACACTCACATTAATTTAGGATAAAGAATTTTCAGTTCTCATTAAATTATTTTCAATAATTTCAGAGAAAATTTAAGAGTTGGTAAAAGTAAATGTAAGTATTTTACTGGTTTCAGCTTATGTTTTTACTATAAAGAACTTCTATTAAATGTAAATTGAAACCCCATCTTGAGATTGTACATTATAGTTCTTTATTGATATCCAAATAATTTACATGAATAAACTTTCACTCGGGGTAGATCGATTTCAATCTTTGAACCCTAAGTTATTCAATCAATTGATCCCAATTTATTGAAACCGTACTCAGCCTCCGTTCCATTTTCAAGTTTTATATACGTCGTCCGCCGTTATGACTGAAGGGGCTCGCCAAGTAATTTATTGTACACAAACAATCTGATTTGAGTACTCAACCTAGATTCTATTTGAACATAATGACGCAAATAAATCCAGGAATTTACTAGAAACTTCTGTTAAACTTCAGGATTGGTACGAGTTTCATTTCTGAATATGTTGATAGTTCGATTTTCTTAGAAAGGAAGTAGCAGTTAATGTAAATAAGAAATCTTCAGTGGTAAGCTACAGTTGAGCACCTATTTTATAATATGAAAATATTATATACCCAGCGGTTTGTTCTTATGCATATTTAATATATACATCAATTTGGATTTGGGTTTAATCTTTCGCGACAATTTAGGGATCATGGCATCTTCAGTTGAGTTGTTATGTATATTTAATAAGTACAAATCATAACTAGAACGTGTACACTCTCTGTAATTTGTAAACCCGATGCTATCGTATTATAAATTTGTTAATTATTTATTTTTGATGTTTATTCATTTTTTCCATCATCAGTTTAAATCTATAATGAAGTTCAAAACAAAATAATTTGTTTCATCGTTCTGCAAACAAGTTTGTCGTTGTATTAATTATCATCATTCAGGTTGTAATTGTAATGTAAACAGAAATACAATTCCAATTACATCGATAACTGCAGACTACGATATGGCATAACCTAATAAATTTTTAAGTTATTATTAAAATCTCCCTTAAAGAATCCTGCATTCTGTCGTTATTTTGTTCATGTTACTTTATTATAAAGGCTTACTAATTTCTTTATTTTAAGGTAAATATCGTTTTCACGATACGCTGTGCTATATATTATTATGTTTTATGCCCATAACGTTAAAAAAGAAAGAAGTACTTCCCGTTAACTTAGAATTATGGAATTTGGCGAGAAGCAAGGTTTCGTTAAAATCGTTAATATGTGGTTATATCACATACATAAAATATTTTTTTAAATATTCGCCTATGAAAGATATAGCAGGCAATATATTTTTGTTTCAAAAAAATAACAATTTTGTAAATAGTTTAATAGGAATATTATGTACCATTAATGTTTGCATATGCCCAAATACGCATGGAACCCTCGTAGTGTGAGTTTCACTCGCGTTTGATGGAATTTTTTATAATTAAAAAAACTTTCAAACACCCCCTGTGTTTGAAAGAACCTAAAAAAAAGAACCTAAATTGTAAGATTGAAGTACTTTAATCTTGAACTTAAGATTCTTTTTTATTGAACTAAATATACTAGATAGGATCAAAGGGACATTTAACCGAATAGAAGGGACTACGCCAATATTTGGGCACCATCTACTACAATTAAACAAATCTAGGTTGTCCGATACGTCGCCATCTCTATTCGACGACGATAGTAACTTTGTCGTGACTTATATCTTATTTTATTAGTTTTTAAACTAAATTAAAAACAAAACAAGTACCCAATTTTATTGCATATATAACGGTACGACCATACTTGAATTACTTGAAATTTATGGGAAATAATGAAAAAAGTAATTCTGAATTCAATTTAATAAAAATGGGCATTTATAATAGGCATATACTTTATTCTAGAATATGTATCAGTAATGATTCAAAATTTAGGTAGCGTAATTATCTCAATTTTATTCTATGCCAATCACTTTCAATTTATTTCCCGTATTAGGAGGCTGTCTCTCAATTAACGAGTTTTGGTTTACAAGAACACATCAAAATACCATTTTGTGTGATATGAAAATCTATACATTCTATTTTTCCTACTGGTTTAAGTAACAAAATAACATTGCACTGACGTGCATTCAGAAATTATCATTTTATTGTCTCAAGAATAATAATATATTTTGAATAATTTATATATATAATTTGAATGAACAAATATGGCATAATTTCTAGAAACGGTGCTAATTTTGCCATTTAACATAGTTTTTAGCCGAACATTTTTCAGAGACTATAAGTCCATGGCACTTTTAAAGAATAATGTTAAAGAATCTTATTTCTAAATCTTTTTCAACTCTAACTATTGCGAGGAATTGAAAGATAAAATGTGTTAAGCGTATTAAAAATACGCGAAGTGATTATAGAATCTAAATTGCTGCAACGGGAAATATTAGTAATTTTAGAAGCGTTTAATTAAATTAGAATAATAATTAAAATACCTGAGTTTCTCAATGCTACATTTGCTTAGCCACAGGTCGTTTTTTTAAATATTGTTTTTTAATATTAGAATAAAATTTGAAACCAATAAGCTTAAGGCTGTTGCGAATTTTTGATGTTAACAATGAAAGAGTTAGAGTTTTCCAAAAAAAATCCTGGAAACCTAAAGACAATATTTATAACAATTCTTTCTTTTTCTTTAAACTTATTTATCTATATTTTAAAAATATAAATAAATCATATTAGTACCATGATAATATTAAACCAGGCCAGGTTTAATACTATCTTCTGGAAGAAAATAATTACAGACGAAATTAAAACACCATATACCAAACAAAAATTCTTTAACTTGTTTCATGGTGTCTTACTCCTTCAACCGGACCATAGGTACCGATATGGCTATATATAAACATATTCATGCGGCAACGTCCTATGTCCATTCGTCCTTCTGTGTGTCTATTAGTCATTGGGCTTGTAACTTCTAAAAATATTTTATATTACAAAAAAAAAACACAAACTACTTGAAATATTCTATGAACACTAAATACGAAATAAGCTTGTGTTCTAACATTTCCACAAAGAACGAAGAAAAATAAATATAATTATAAAATAACCAATTAAGTACAACAATAGTCAAATGTGACAATGTTGACTTAAGTAAGCAAAACTATATTGTTTTTAGAATCAAACATAAAATTAAAGAAAGCTGCAATTATGGATTACCAATGGTCTATATAGGGCGCTCTATTTAACTAAGATGGATAAATAATGGATAAAATAAAACGATAATGATCGAAACTGGGGGCGTGGACTTGCAAGGATGTCAAGTGTCAACATCTCTTTATTGCATAAGTCGCACAACCACCGTAGCGGCGCCCTAACACCGGCGAACGAGCGGACGTTCGTGCATTACTGGTATGAAATAAGGGATGACTACGAGTTAGTTTGAGAGTTCGAATCTTTATATGACTCAGTAGAGATAGACAGTCGCAATTACCTTGACAGATATTGAACATAGTCATTAACTCTGATTATGAACGCAATTTGTTCTCTTCACAGTAAATATGAAGTTTGTCGAGATCAGTTTGCATAATCGTACATTCATGGGTATCTTTCACAAGAGAAAACAGTTTTAGATCGTGGAATATGATAGAAATCTGAAATCCAAACTGCAAATTTCAGTTAAAATGATTGAAAATTATATTTAAAAAGTCTCCTGCATATCCATGTTGGAGTGAAGACCAGATTTACCATTATTATCGGGACATTTTCAAACAGCCATTACGTAGGAAGCTTTAATCTGGTTGAAATATTTCTCACATAGGGTATTTAAACAACAAAAAATATTGAAAAGAACATATTATTTAAATAGTTATAAAGTTACGAATAACAAAACTAAAGTATTTTTGATAAAGGAACCATTTATAAATATATATATATATATATATATATATGTATATATATATATATATATATATATATGTGTGCACGGAATTCTCGTAGTGGCAGGTTTACTCGTAACCAAAGCGTTTATTATAAAATGAAATATTTTGAACGCAATTTTTCGGAAGTATCAAATGCTAGATTTTTGCTTTATAATTAACTTCTACGCATATTTTGTAAAGATATTGTGTATGTACAAAAATTAACAGATGTATTTATTATTTAATCCTCTAATAGATAAAATACTTAGTAAGTGAGCTGTCATACATATTTTGATCACTTAACAAATGTTCAGAATTCGTAAACAATTACGAATTGGGTTCTCAAAACAACCTCTTGAATTTCATCTAACAGCCTATCGAGACTAAGAAGGGACAAATCAGTGCAACTTGATATAAGATAGCCAGAATAGCCACTCGTTAATTGAACTTAAGTTAAAACAATATACCTTCAATTATAACTTCGATTAACTTAAACACTGCGTAGCCAATGGGCTCGGTTGCGCAGAGTATTCCATACGAGATAAGGGCATAAAACACAGTACAAGGAAGCAGGAATAGTATTATCGGCGTGGACTTTAGTACCTTGAATAAGTTGTGAATGGCAAGTTTCAATTTGAAGGTGGGTGAGAATGTTATTCTTGGTTATTCTGAGGAATGAAAAAATAATAAAATAATGGGTAACTACTAAAAATTCAAAATGTCAAAATGTTAGATTAGAGTAACTACTGGTTGTGGCAAGAAATTTAATAATAAACTGAAACACAAGTATATTCTCTAGGTCAGAATGTATGATGAGAGTAGATTTGATACGGAAAAAAATCAAATCTGTGTTTAATCTGTAGTTAAATCAAATTTCAATCATCATATTGGGGCTACGGTTTAAATTATAAAAATTAGATTTTAATTAAATACAGTTAAAAAAGTGAGACGATAATTTTTGCCACTTCCGGGCGTATCTGTCTGATTGCCGGCTTCAATTCCTCTAAAATGACACGTAGTATACCCGATACTGTTCAAGTAACTGTCTAAACGCAAATTAGCATCAAAATCCTTGTAACTACATATATTCTCACCTGCTAAGGAATTGGTATTCACAGGAAGGTAAATTTAAGACTAATTTGACGCTAAAGTTAACTATTAGTATGCGAACCAGGAAGGGCATTTTTATGGTTTTTTGATTCCTGATAATCTTGTACGTAGAAAATATAACGTCATTGAAAACTATTGAAAACTATTCAGAAAGTGAAGGTATCATCTGTATTACTTTTTAAACTAACATCCAATAATTTGTGTTTCTTGTTTATTTGCTGAAGTGAATCGAGATATCAAATTGAATACAAACTAAACTCAAATAAGTAAGATATTTGTGCACATTGCTATCAATGAAATCGTAATATTGAATTTGTATTATGACCGTATTGGCAACGAGAAATATGTACATTACGTTTGACTCTAGAGTTATTTCTGTTTTATTTCCTTCAACACCTGGTCAAATTACGGATGCATATAGAGTCAAGTATTAGCTTAAATACTGGAACTGAATTAATTGCTATGGAATCGTTGACTGAAGTGTAACGATAGAAGTTAATTCATTTTAATCGTCATGTTTAATTTTTTATTGTTAGTATTATTATTAGGAAATTGTTATTATTCTTATCATAGTTAAAATATTTAGATCACTCCATTAGAACCCTTTAGCAAAAAGTAGTTTGTCATCTGCCTTGATAGGCGACATTGTAGCTATTGCCGGGTCCTGGTGCATATTCGTGCCCGCTTGGGAAAAATAATCCTGCTTTTTCATAAACATGGGAGCACCAAGGTTTATATAGCATCACTGTGCATCATTACTTGAGTTTTCGATATTTAAGTTCTTCTTTTATTTTTGGTCGACCCCAACTCGTTTTGAATTTTATTTTTATGTGACCGAATCTGTTACGATTGAAGGCATTGGTATCACTGATAGTGATTTTGACATATTGTAAAATAATTGCTTTGATTGAATTTGCACTTATTTGACGTTCGTGCCTGAGTTTTGGTTGCTATATTCATTGACTTTTATGATTCTAGTAGACCTGAGAGTAAAATTGTTCTGACTCACTCGTTGTCCATCGCAAGCCCGATGTTTCGAAATTTGTATGCCATGATCATTATTTTGCTGAGGTAGTCATCTATATTTTGACATTCCTTAAGAATCGTCATCATCTATGTTTTGACATTCCTTTGACATTCCTCTTTTTTTCAGTCTGAGCTTCTTGAATATGAACTTATATTATTATGTATATTAACAAAATAATTTTTATTGTTGTCTTCAAACCACCTTTCAGATTAATTGTTTCACTACTTTCTACATAGTTCTACTATTCTTCATGCTGTAGGTAAATTTTAATGGTGTACCTCCACGTGGAGTAACTGTGACAATAAATTAATGTTAGTAAATTATTTGAAGACAGTTTCACTTTGTTGTTGTGCCAAACTTGTGTAGTTTGGCAATCGCAGATTATATTGCACGTTCGCAGATTATACCGTTTTGCCAGTTTTATTTAATTTTTAAGTTTTAATCTCTTATGCTAACGCTTCCTAGCCCTGACCACATTGAATTAATGTTGGGTTTTGTGGAACTGCGTGGATTAATGTCAAGTTATTTCTTGATGACTGAACAAACAGCCGCCGCAATACTTGATGCCACGGAGAAGAAAACGAAAGAGAGAGAAAGTCCGGTTACTGAGTCACGGTTCCATAAACCTAGATATATTCTACAAGGGCTTTATTCATTTTGCGCCATTACAATTGACAAAACATTTTACGGATTCTATCAATATATTGTACAAAAAATGGGAGCGAAAAAATTTTAAATAGGCTATTTTTTAAAAAATGTAAATTTAATTTCACGGGACATATTATGTATTGTGGTATATATATATATATATATATATATATATATATATATATATATCTAAATAGTGTTGTTTAGTATGCAAAGTCCAGTGACAATACGTATAAGCTCTTCAGGAATTTCCTCATTTACGTCATTCTCAATTAGCTTCAAAATTGTTCCAAAAGATCTTTATTAACTTTTTCATTCACGCAAGCATTCAATTTAGTCGGTAATTAAAAATAGCGATCGTACATAAAATTCATAAGCATCATCAATGATTTATATTGCTCTTTCCCCGTCGTTTTGTCGACTTTTTCTTTGATTTTGAGATATCTTTTTCATGTGGCAAAAATGTAGGGGTATAAGAACATTTTTGTTAAATGCGTATCAATTGATATTAAAAATATAAACTTCAATTAAACTTCACCCCCTGCAATTAGATTTGAAATAATAGAAAGGGAGTTACAAACAAAACGAACATTTTTTTGAACCAACAAAAAACTCACGATGACAAATATGTATTTTTGACAGTTTATTTCATATTGGTGAATATTATATGCCTGCCTGGAACTTAATTATGAACGTAATAAGTTGGTAAATTTTAAAAGTTGTCGGTTTATATAATTTTATAATCAAGAAAAAATTGAAGTATCACTTCTATAACGATCTGAAAATTCTTTTATAAATAATTACTTATCCCTATTGTCACATTATTCATTAAAATGTATAAACTGACAACAGTGACTTTTAATGCTCTTTCTCCGTTGTTATTTGGAAGTATCGATATCATTTTAATATTGCAGAAATGTAGACGCACAAAAATATTTTTGTAGAATGCGAATCAATTGATTTTCAAAATCTAAATTTCATTTAAATTTCACCCATTGTCCCTAGATCAGAAATAAAAAAGGACATTAACATATAAAACGAACATCCCAAAAACAAACACGTAAAACGACAAAATTTTATTTTTAATATGTGTAATAAGTTTAAATTATATTGGTGAAAAAATTATGCGCTTTTCGGAAATTTAATTATGAAACTAATAAATCGCTAAATTTTATAATTTACTGGTATATTAAATTTTATAGCTGAGAAAAAATTTAACCACCTTTTCTACAAAGATCTGAAGTCTTTTTTTATCAAAAAATTTAATTTAATTATTACTAATCTCTGTTGTTTAATATGTATTTCACGGATAATTAAAAAATGTGTTATAATAAATTATATAGACAAATAAAATATTTTGTTGCAACTTCTCGTTGATCAAAATATTTTTATCTCTCAGGTTAATGTGATAAATTATATACTTTGTTTGGTAATAAACATCAATTAACAACTAGTTTGTTTGCAGAAATTTACCTAGTAAATTGTTATAATTTTACACATGTCGGAATAAGGCTTCTTGTGAGATATTAAAAATTTTACATGTTATTTTATTTTTTAACTTGTCGATGTTTGCTCCATAATATTATAGTATTTTTGATATTCTATAGTATTTAGTATTGATCTAATTGTGGTGGTAGCATTAGTATAAAAGCTATCTGTGTCGATGACATACACCATTGCAAGTATGTCTTTATTTTTTACATTTTCTATCGTTATTTCTTAATTATCATCAAGCTTGGTAATGACGAATACTAAAATTGAGTAAACTTGCCGTAATTTTTCAATCTGATTTACTCAAATCACACATTTCATTAATATACATTTTTAATAATTGATGCATTTTATTCCTTGCTGTTTTATATCTGCAACGTAAAGCGAAATGAAGTTATTTTTGTTGTATCACAAAAAAATGGCTATGTAAAAGTTATAATTTTTAAGACGAGATGAATACAAATGCAATGGAAAAATACGAAGTTTAAAGATGTGAAAATGGGATATTATGGTGAGAGAAGGTTTTCTTCAGGTGGCTCCCTTGTACGAATGATTCAATGAGAGATAAGGTAGTGAAAGTAAGATGATTACAGTTACTACATACTTCATTTAAAGACAATTTTTCAATCACACATTGGAAAAATAATTATGCTGTATAATCTAATATTTATGGCCATTATGGCCATTATTCACAATATTTCCGAACAATTTTATTGCTTTTGAAAAATATTTCTCTTTGTTTGCCTTCTATACCAAATGTATTCTCCAGAAAATTTTACATCTGTATGAAGGGAATGAATATTTCTAATGTTCACGATCACATTTTTGAATGAATATTTCTAATGTTTTTAAATGAGCTATTATTTGTACGAATTCTTTGATTTGATATATATTTCCTACGTTGAAAGATGCCGTAACTGAAACATTTCAGTAACCTGAATATATAAACTCTTTTGCAAAAAAAAAGGACACTTATAGGAATAAATCATATCAGAGTTATTTTATTACTATTTGATGCATTATATATGGCGATATGATGAGAATATTGTTAATAATTATTGAGATATCGTTTTTACCTACTTCAGACCTTAAAAATGTGAATAAATAAAAAAAACTATATAAAGTCCACAGATGAGCGTTTTTATACCGGTACATTAAAAATGGGTAAAGTTCATTTTTGAATATTATTTATTAATTTAACATAAAACTTAAAAATTTAGTAACGAGTATGGCCTCCTCTAGCTAAAATCAATGCGCTTAATCTGCTAGGCATGCTTTCGACAACATTTTTTATCATTTTCTGAGGAATACGTTCCTATTTATCGACGATCACATTTTGAGGGTTTTTTCTGGAGCTGGTTTTGCAACTCTGATGCGTCTTTTGAGATTATCCCATATATGTTCTATCGGATTGAGATTGGGACTTCTAACTGGCCTGTCTAACCGACGAATTCCGGCCTCCTGTATATACGCATCAACGTCTCTAGAGCGGTGGGCGCGGGCGTTGTCGTCTATAAAAATGGACTCGAATGTTTCAACACATTAATGTTTTCTATTCGGTTCAATATGGATCCTTAGTTTGAAAGTATTGAAGACTGTGACAGGATCCATACGGCATTTAAGGTAAGAAATTGATCGTCTCTTTGATTTGCTCTTGTACAAGGTAGAAACAATCATGTTCAAGGTTGACGTCATTTTATGTTCAATTAATATTGAGAAACTAATTTTCTCTTGGAAAGGAATAATTGGTAATATACGTATGATATGTGCATGTACGTATTTTTAGTAGTTAGGTGAAATATGTTAACTTCCATTGTCCATATTCATTTGATTAGATGTACTTGTAAGTCTCGTATGCCAATGATCCCTTTATTAATATATTTATTCAGATTTTTAGAGAAATTAAAGAATGTCCCTTCTAAATTATGAATGTACATTCATAATAATAATACTTTACGTGATTATCTATTTATGAGGCTTGCTTAAATGATTTCAGTTTGAATATTTTATGTATATTGATAAAAGAATTTACACCCTTAAATATAGTTTTTATTTTGCTATCTACTTAAAATATAAATTTTTCGTTGTATGTGACTGTAATCGGACAGTTTTATCTATAGTGCTGATTCTGATATATGTACCATCCATTAGAATCAGCACGTGAATAGCCATATAAAAAAGTAGCAAAAAAGGAAAATTTAGACTAAAAGTTGCTACATTTGATAGCTTAAATAAGTGAAATAACGGATTATGTTAAATAAATGTTGTGAATATAAAGTTTAAGAAAATATTATGAACATAAAATTTCAGAAAAATGTATTTTATTAACCCTCAGTTAAATATTATTTTCAACTAAGGAATTTGCGTTAATACTTTCAGACGCATACCACCTATTTATGTAAAATGACAAAAATTAATCTATAAATAAAAGCTAATTTATATATGTAAAACATGTTGTGTAAGGAAAATTTATAAAAGTCCTAAAACTATGTTGTATTTTAAGTTAAAAATAATCGCTAGAAATAGCTACATAGATATTGCGTTAGTCTGTAATGTATGTCTTTCAATTTTTAGAATGAGGTTATTAGGATTTTGTACCGTAAAAGAAAAAAAAAACAGAACTATTATAGGGTTAGTCATACGCCCGTCTTTCGAAATGTATAACACAATTTTCTTTTTTCAAAAGTAATTTGACCTAGAAAGTTGAAATATGATGTGATGTGGCTAAGCTTATTAACCATTTATTTTGAAATAATAAGAGAAAAATGTTTGAGAATTTTGGAGAGCGTACTAAAAATACAAAATCGGTATTAAAAAGAAAGATTTTATTTTCCATTGTTTTAGTCGCAGGATATCGTGTAAAAAGGCTTGTGGTAATGATTCTATTTTTTTATTTGGAAGTTAGTCCTAAAGATATTGCCTTAAATATCTTCAAAATTTTTTTACATCCACCATCGCCGAAATTGCTAAGTTGAATTATAATGAAATACTTCAATTATAATTTTATAGTTTTAGAGAAATAATGATATTTATACATCGGTGAAAGCTAATATCAGTTAATATATACAAAGTGAATAATAATATTAATATCTTCATAGTTCTTTAGAAATGTTTCCATATTTTTACAAATATATAAGGTACACCCCCTAGTGCCAGTTTTACTTGTACTTAATAGGTTTCTGTCGTTATTACGTTAGGTAGATAAAACTCATTTTAATAACCGTTCACTTAACGGACGGTTATTAAAATGAGTTTTACATAATAACTATCATAGGTGTATATAAGCTTGTTTTTATAAAAACACAACAAACTTTGCACGCAAATAATACCATATTTTAACGTAGAAACCTTCGGCGTGACTGGCGAGATGTCGGTGATAAAATGCTCGTTAGATTCGCGACCAATAAACGCTGTGAGAATAATATTGCGGGCACTCGCCGCGGTACAGTCGGCTTGTTGTTGAAGCCTCAACTACATGTTTTATTTAAAGTTTCCACGTTATTTATACGTGTGTAATGTTGTAAGGAAATATAATTTATATATTGCTTATGAAGTTAATTTTTTGTTGTGGCTAAATGTTATAAGCTTAAAGTCACTATAATTGATTCTTTAGAGTTTCGTTGATACCAGATATTTTAATAACTAATCGAGTTATTATAATATTTTTGCTTATTCTCTGAGTAATTTCAAAATAAGCGAACCAGTGATTATAAACAAGAGTTAGCTGAAGTATGAAAATTATGCCTGAAGTGATTTTTGCAGTTGGAAAACTTTTTAAATGACGATTAATTTTTAAAATATTTTTGAATTCTCGTACGTACACATGCATATATTTTTTGATTATATTTTATTTACTTAGTTCTATTTCTTGTGTGAGTCAAAAATCTTACACGTTTAAAGTGAGATAAATATTGTTTCAAAAAGGTATATTTTTAAAAATCTACAATTTTTTATTTCGCCAATCTGATTGAGAAAGAATTACCAGTGTCTTGCATAAAAATTGAGAAATATAGTATAAAACACCACAATTAAAATAAAAATATGTCAATATTTTATTTTATTCAGAGATATGTAATGACATTATGGCAATATGCAATTTTAGGAAATTTCTCGTATCAAATTACAAAAAAAGGAAGTCGAGAAATAACATTTTGGTTAACAGCGTCTTTTAAGGACAATTTTGAGAACCAATATAGTTGCTATTTTTAGATCCACTTTATTACTAGGTCTATCTCTAAAATGCCATTGCGTGGGAAATAGCTTTAATATTCCTTATATCCCAATACAAAATACTAAAGAGTACAAAATATGAAATGTTATAAAAGCTACGAGCGATAAAATAAAAGCATTATAAGAGAATTTCACGATATTTTCACTCTTATGAAAAACATGCTACATAGGCTTTATTATTTCGCAGTGAAAAATAATATTCATATTTGCAAATAGCGTGATAGAAAAACCACGTACCTTTGTGTGTTTAAATTTGTATATGTAGCTAGGTTTGTATTTCTATACTGTAGTATATACTATAATATAGGTAATGCGAATTATACCCACATTTAACTGATTCATATATAAATTTTGCTATGCTCTGGGCTAGTTTTTATTGATTTCAAGTAGTATTTTATGATTAAATAATTTCTGATTGCTGTCTATAATTTACTACAACTTACACTTATGATTTTAATTTAAAATGGTTTAAAGAAGCCCTCCAGCTATGGTTTAAGCAAATCAAGTTTGGCAGTACGCATAAAAGGGATGATATTAAAGAATAACTTTCAATGTTATTCTTTAATATCATCCCTTTAAAATTAACTAATTACTAACAAAAGTATTTTTTTCTATTACCTTAATGTATTCAAAATGGAAAACGTATTTATAATTATTTACAATATTGATTTCTAATATTTTTTCATAATTAAATACTTTCTTTAATATAATTTGTACATTATGTAAGAAAATAAATAAGAAAATTTCCATATGTGGCATAATATATAGGAAAACTTCCTTACATGTGTTTTATCAAACGATTTAAAAGTTATAACGTTAAGACTCAAATAGATGGATGCTTTTTTATATTACATAAATATTGAACCAAATCTGTTTAATATGTTTTGATGTATTTCAAAATACGTGGAGAAATTGGTTGTATTACGTATCGCACTGTTGAATTAATCATATTATTTCTATAAATTACCTAATTTTATTTTATTATTTCTTATATTCGTGGGGTGTTAGTAACATTAAGTTACACTTTGATTGTTTGTTAATTTGCAGCGAATGTTTATCGCGTTGAAGGCAATAATTGTCGTGTCGAAAATACTAAACCTTTTCGGTTGCCATGGATATTAGCCGTAGTATATAAAACTAATTGTTAGCTGATACCGTTTCATTGGTAAATCATAAAATCGTTATTTTACGTTACATATATATATATACATATATATATATATTGATCAGTCATATACTTTATACATTTTAATATTCCTGGGGTTATTAAAATTAAGTGACCCCGTTAATTCCTCATTAATTTGCAGCGAATGTTTATCGTGGGGAAGCCAAGAATTGTCGTGTCGAAAATACTAAACCTTTTCGGTTGCCATGGATATTAGCCGTAGTATATAAAACTAATTGTTAGCTGATACCGTTTCATTGGTAAATCATAAAATCGTTATTTTACGTTACATATATATATATATATATATATATATATATATTGATCAGTCATATACTTTATAAATTTTAATATTCCTGGGGTTATTAAAATTAAGTGACCCCGTTAATTCCTCATTAATTTGCAGCGAATGTTTATCGTGGGGAAGCCAAGAATTGTCGTGCCGAAAATATTAAACCTTTTCGGTTGCCATGGATATTAGCCGTAGTATATAAAACTAATTGTTAGCTGATACCGTTTCATTGGTAAATCATAAAATTGTTATTTTACGTTACATATATATATATATTGATCAGTCATATACTTTATTACTTTTAATATTCCTGGGGTTATTAACATTAAGTGACCCCGTTAATTCCTCATTAATTTGCAGCGAATGTTTATCGTGGGGAAGCCAATAATTGTCGTGCCGAAAATATTAAACCTTTTCGGTTGCCATGGATATTAGCCGTAGAACATAAAACCAATTGTTAGCTGATGCCGTTTTATTGATAAATCATAAAATCGCAATTTTACTTTACATATATATATATATATATATATATATATATATATATATATATATATATATTGATCAGTCATAAACTATGATGGCTAATATATATATTTTTATTTACGTAGGCAACAGTTTTGATTTGTTCAACAATTTTAACGCGATTGGATAACAACTTAAAAAGTAAAACGACATAAAAATATTCATTTTTATTTATAATATTTACAATAGCCAAGATATACAAGTTTGAATTTGACTGTAATAAGCGCATCGCCCAGATGACTGCAGCGCAATACACTTGGTGCATGGAGCGCTGGCCCCAAACGAGTGTTTTCGAAATAATATTTATCACGAATAACAGCCGGTCACATTCACGGGCGAATACCCAACGTCTGCATAGTTGATACTTTAATCAAGAATCTAATGCATATTTTACCAAAATGCAATACTATAAATTAGATAGGGAATAGCATTCGTTTTAGTATTAGATATGGAATAACTTATTACGGTACTGGTACCGGTACGATTTGACAATATGTCTAAATGAAATTTATATATTCTGGTATGTACTTTGTATTAAATCTTGTATGTACCTTGCGAATATTCCTTCTCTAGTATGTACCTTGCGAAACGAATATTGGAAAGAGTGACTAAATACATTTCATGAATATTATACGTGTAATAAGTGGATAGGCGACTAACTGTACTGGTTAAAAGAGTATAACATAAGATACTATTAATGGTTTAATAAATTATTTTGTGAAAGCAGTTCAAAAATGTCAGTTTATCTTTGTAGTATTTACAGTAGTTACTATATCTTCTTGCTTTATCTATATAAGTAGTTATTGTATCTGTCTGGCTGGCGGGTGGTGTTGGTTTTCGTGGTCTGTTACAGATGAAATGAGGTGAGACTTTGAATGAATTATGTATACATACATACATATATACATATATATATATATATATATATATATGTATGTATATATATATTATATATATATATATATATACATACATACATATACACACACACACACATATATATATATATATATATATATATATATATATGTAAATATATATATAAAGTTAATTATGGCTTGGTAGACAAAATTATCAAGTTATATCGAATTTTCAAAGTAAATAGTACTGTCGTTAAGTAAGTACTTTGAAACATGATTTTCTATTTTCAGAAACTTTATGAAATTGAACTTAAAAAAATTGTTATAATTATTATTTCTAAATTATTACAACTATAATTTCAGTGACCTAGAGCAGACAGAAAAATCTATAACCTAACAGTATATATAAGATGCTACTGAAATGTTCGATCATATATGATGCTATTATCAGGCAGCCAAAATTGTACGTTAATTGTTAGTTAGCGTTCTTGTCAGGAGTAATAAAACACCGTGTGGTATTCGCTATGATTCAGCATATGTATTTTTTTTAATCCGAAGTATTTCTTTAACCACATGTATAAGCTGCTACTGAAATGTTCGATCAAGTATGATGCTAGTTATCAAACACGGCACAAATTGTACGTTAATTGTAAGTTAGTGTTCTTGCAAAGATAAAAGGACATGACAGAAAAGAGATATTACAATAAAATATAATAATGAGTAATTAAAAAAAGAAACAAACAATGTGACTGATAAGATTAAAGGTATTAAATAATTAGATTTGACCTTGCTTTCCAAGATTTTCTCTCTTACTTTTTGTTCTCTCTTTCGCCTGTTTGTTACTTTACCCGAAAACAATAAATAATATGTAAGAGGAAGGTGCAAAATGTTTTATTATCTAGAAGTTGTTAAATACCTACCTACATTCATATTAATTTAAATAATCATATTAGCTCATTGAGAATAAAGCCAAAAACTTCGCGTAGAAAAAGATGCTCCATGTTTTGTATTTCTTGAAATTCTACCTTCTCTTTTAGTAGAGATAAAACTTTATCGTTTAAATAAGAGCTATTCGGATTATAATTGTAATGTGAAACTAAAGATTATCCAATAGTGGCCAACTGCATAGTGACTTCTTAATTTCGTAAATAACTTCGTAAACTTCTCATTTTCAATAGTTATCACATCGTAATTAATCGTTTGTATATTTTAAATTTTTGTTTAGATTAATAAGTATGCAAAGGGTAATTTCAAATGAATAGATGTTCTTAAAACAATTCCACTTCCGAATAACTTTTTATTGTAATACAAATATACTTATATGTTTAGTTTTCAATTAGTTTCGAAGGATAAAGTTCGCTTTTTGTTTCTCGTTGAAGAATTCCACGAATTTCAAAGCCAAGTATTGTTAAAACCTTATCTGTTAAACCTTATCAGTCTGACTTTAATTAATTTTTAGAACAGTAAAGTGAAAGATGGCGCCACCTTTTCAATCACGCGCATACAGCAGCTAGAATAACAAGTGGCATATAAAGCTAAGAGGGTTGAGTTAAATGTTAGTTTTCTGCAACACCATTGGCGTATTATTTTTAACTAAAGTGAAAGATGATAAAACAAATACGAAGAAACTCTAGAACGTAAGTTGTACATTGTGAAAAATAAAATATTATGTTAATGTGCATATATGACCATTTAGTCAGCAACCCATTTAATCAACTTTGGATTCAAACACTTGACCACAAGCAAAGATGAGTAATTTTGATGCTGTGAAAAGTGATGTGACATTTCTTAATACACGCCAAAGTTTCTACGTAATATGATGTTGGAATTAATATAAGACGAACAGCATTCACAAGGAAACGTGACTGTATAATGATGTGATTCCAATAAGGGTCTTAATGATTTTTTGAAGTTTTTCAAATATTCTATGTTAAACCTAACATTTAGGAAGTAAATCAATCCAAATTAAGTTGTTTTTTAATCGCGTGGTTTTAAAAATATTGCAAAGGGTGATAATTTTTAAATGAAAACTCGATTTAAAGGAAATGTAATATTGCTTTTAAGGCTGTCCTATTCTTACATTATAACGGCTTTCGGAGTGTTACATTGCGCTACTAAAATATGCAATCACACGATTTTTGCCTTTTTAAAGTATTTTATTATAAAAAATACAATAATCAATGCTAAATATATGTTTAAACCTCAGTTTAAAACTTCAAAGTGAAGATCGCCGAAACAGATTTGCTACTCAGTTAAAAAAACATTCTTAGTAAATTTACTTCCACTCGGGTTTAAGTCGATAGAAGAATTCAATATATTTTTAACCAAAATAAGCTGCTACGCCCAAATTTGATGCTTGTCAAACCCTTGCTTACTTCTCTTAGGGCCAAATTTAACGTATATGGGACATCATATTTCCTGATGACAATTTGGCATTTGTTGCTAATGCTAAAATTCGGTGAGCAGTAATGCAATGAAAAGTGCTTTCAAATATTATCTAATTACTAAATACTCCAACTATCCATAGATATAATATATCATGGCTTAATTTTCATCTCAAGTAACAAATTAATCGATTATTGCATTCATGATTTCAAGTTACATATATTCGTAGTATAGATTTAAGGGGAATTATAGGTTTGAATACTCTTAGAAAATATGACCAGGTTCGATTATTGGTCATTAAATTAATTAAATTCTAGTATTAGCTTGTGACATCCCGATATACGCGAAATATACAATTGATTGTTTTGATCTTCTTTAAAGATGGCACATTCCTTTTTCTTTAAATCATACGTATACAGGATTATTTAGCGGAGTCAAAATTTGACAAATATTAGTTTAAAGGAAAGATTAAAGATCTAATTTCATTTGCCAAAATTGGAGCAAAAGTGAGGGCTCCATTGTCACTATTTGGTTTTAGACGTAAGTGGAATTCAGACAAGTTTTTATACTTCAAATTTAATATATTTTTATATACTCTTAAATGAGCAATATTTATAAATTCATTTTTATTTAATGGATTTTGTTTTAATAATGGCCAATTCGGGTTGAACATGGTGATCCCATGATGAGAGTGATTACGATTAGAGGTAAAATTATCTTCAAGAGTACAAACGCGCGTCAAATTTACATTCTCCTTATGCTGTGTATACTTGTGTATATACCTGATTAGATAACTATAATAATCACATCAATGCGACCTGTGCACCTTATTGAATCTGAACTTTATCGGAAATAGGTTTTATTTAAAAAAGAGCGATGTTACAAAATCAAAGCTATATTTCTTTACTTTTTTGTACACATTATTTCTAGTACACACTAAACAGAACCAAAAGTAAACATTTTATTAAATAATAAAAGTAGGTCTAAGTATCGGCAGGAGGAGGTTACTCTTGTTTCGATGTTAACAGGTGCGTCTGAAACAGAATGAGCCTTTGACTATGAATATGAATGCCTCGAAATAAGATAGACTTGACTGATTAGCTACTTACATATCGCGGTACAGTAGCATCTTTTAAACAGAAGTTGAGGGAAGTGTCCAGAATTAAAAACACCACGTTACAATCTCAAGTTTCTGACTGGTGATTGTTTATATGTCGTACGAATATGCGACTTAGCCCGTGTGAATTTTCGATCAAGATGGCGCGAATTATTTCTCATCCATTGAGGGTATTTGAACATCTCTTTATAAGAAATATGAAAAATTCTGCTGATTTAAAATGAACAATTTTATCATCTATATAGCACTATTAATTTCAAACCTATAGTAAATGTTTATTATTAACTAAATAACGCTTATTGTTATTTGACAGGAATTGGGTTATTTTTCAAGTTAAAAAGTAACCTATATTTTAGTTAGTTTAATATCTATGTATATACAGAATTTCATGTAATATATGTCCTGCTATATAGGCGTAATTGAGTAACATACATGTAAACGTTCCTTATATGGATTTATAATGCTAGTGATATTGGTAGAGTTCATAGACGTCATGCATAATAAAAAAATAAAAATATTTTCACACGCATATTTAAACACGTAATTATACATAAAATATTTTAACATTATTAGATATTAAATGTTTAGAAAATAAAGCAATATTTTTTTTACAACCACTCAGTTAAATATTTTCTTTGCAAGAAATCGTGTCTAAAAATTTTTAAAACACTTTTTAGTGCGTTAATATATGCAGATTGTAATTATTATTTTTCTGCAAATATAATATAACTGTATAAAACTGTGTGAGTAAAATCTTCCATAACTTTGAATTAATTTGGTAAAGGACATTCCTAAGCAGGTAAAAAGGCCGAGGGGAAATTTCCTTACCGTATGGGTGGTGATAACTAGTACGTTCACGAGTTCAGCTTAGCAAATTTCTATGTTATGCATCTCAAAAGATAGCATCGCGGTTACACAATAGTGATTTTAAATAAATGATTATACACATTAGCGTTTTAGCGGTAGTGCATATATGACAAAGGTATTAAACCAAGGTCATTAAACGAATTTAAAAATTGAAAAATTAGCTTTATCATCCATCTACATCTTTTGAAATAATTACAAAATATATATAATTAACGAAAAAGCAATACTTTTTACAAAGAATAATTTTAAATTTATCCATTAGTTCCTCACGATAATCCATTGTTGGATCTATAAATTTTTGTAACTGAAATCCTATATTTTGTATTTGATAATTTGGTACCTCCAACTTAATTACTTAATTTTGTAGAAATTCATTATTCACAATTAAATAAAACTACGTGATGTAGTATTATTTCTACTTTTTTCAAGTTCTTTACCACGAGCCAGGTTTCGTTGTATTGCAACATCTTCAGGTGGGAAGTTAGCAAAGATATCTAAGAAATAGGAATATAAGATATCTAAGAAAGAAGATGTTGTAATACAACAAAACCTAGGTCGTGGTAAAGAACTTAAAAAAGTAGAAACAATACTACATCACGTAGTTTTATTTAATTGTAAATAATGAATTTCTACAAAATAAATTTATTAAATAATAAAATGAATAAATTTTATTCCTCATTGTATAGTGACTAGAGTTACTAGTGTAAATTAGATAACTATATCTTTTTAATTTTTTTATGGGGTTAACTACGTTCATGAAAGACATTTTAGTAGAAAATAGTTTGATGTGAAATTTTAATATTAGCCATTTATATACATATAGATTTTGATCATGAGTTATTAGTTTTACCATTGGGTATGTCGTTAGCATGCAATCTGCACCAATGGACCCAATATTAATATTTTAAATGTAACACACACCTCTCATTGGGATATCATTTTGTTTTTGATTTGTTGCTAAGCAGGATTTGTCTTAGAAGACAATGCTACGGAGTTTTAAGTGTAAAAATAGTTCATAGAGTTAATTCTGGGATGTAATAAGAGTTAGTTCTGGAATGATATTTTATATTTTTTTTGGCTAGTGAATATTTTCATATTATATAATTTCTATTCTCGTTACTAGATCCTATTAATTATACTTAATTAAACTGAAATATCCCTTTCCACTGAATGTTACGTGTTTTCTATAAAAATATATTGCGGTGTAAATTTAATTATTTGCCAAATAATTGATTAAATCCAATTCTCAATTACAAACCCAATTTTCATTATAAAAACTCCAATTTTCATTATAAATGTTTCAACCAATTACTCAGCACAAAACAATTTCTTGTATAAAATATATTTATGTGAATAAATATGTAATCTGATACAGAGAAACTTTTCGTGCCTTCATAATTTGTACTTGTAAGCCAATTTATTTGCTTTTACTGGTATAAATTCACTCGTTTATTGTATATCACTGCATTATGTCTTGCAGTGTTGGGGCACTCGTTCAAACTAACTAGCATTGAAGTATTTAGGCTCATACATAGCTGCCGTTTATGGGAAAATAAATAAAATTTAGTAATTTGTTTTATGCCATTCTTTTATGGAAAGATAATGCTACTTAAGCCTAAAATAACATATATTGCAATTTTAATAGATCATTATTAAATAGGATAAAAAGTAGCAATATTAGTAATAACAATATTTAATATTGTTATTTTTAGGCAAGAATAACGTTATGAATAACATTAAATATTTTACTTCTGTCCATGTGTTCGGCTACCACAAGCATTTATCGCATAAATCTCTGACGTAGGAACTTAAAATTTGGTATGCGGTAAATAATAACCTGCTTATATCTAAAGATAACATTCAAACATATTTATAAGAATATTTTGAGTAAATAATTTACTCAAATTTTAATATAATTTATTTATTTGTTGTAAAATTTTATAAAAAAACATTTATAAAGATTCAAAAAATATTCTTTTCTAGAAATATTGTTGAAAATTTTCACTAAAATATGTTCTCATTCTCTTTTCTCCAAATTCTTGGAGCGGATAACTTTCATAGAAACCTTTACTTTACGATAAAATATACATACAAATGATGAATAGAAAATTTAAGAACATAATCAGGTCTAGAATAAAGTTAGCGTCGGCATATTAATATCTGCTAAAATCATTAATATATGTTAAAATTAGACGTGGCGAAGTGATTAATTTGTAATACATTTCATTTAGTTAAATATTATCCTATGTATCTAAATAAGTATTTTATTTTCTACATATGTTCTCTATAATATCTCCGAAATATTAGTTATAATTATTATTCAAGATACACACACACACACACACACACACACACACACACACACACACACACACATATATATATATATATATATATATATATAATATCAATTACGTCATTGTATGGTGTGAAGTCCAAATCGCCAAGATAAAAATGTAAAAATATTAGTACTTTCAAGTAATTAGAAAATATTTTGTAGTTGTTACCTTCAATACCCCAGCCAGAAACTTCTAAATGTGGAGAAATTTCAGTAGAATAATAACTGCAAACTATAATATTGTTCACGCTAATTTATTTCATTTCAGCTCATTAAATTTTCAAGTCATAATTCAAACGTTGCCTTAACTTTTTTCCATTATCTCCTTATTTTATTGTTTTATTACTTTAGAATAAAGACTCCTACTGATTTATTGATTTTAAGATGAATAAAGTTTTTACAATACGTAGTGCTCTTATTTTGTTTTCATGTCTAAAATAGTATACGAAATAATGTGTGAGTAAAGGAAAGATTATTTATTAGCGTCAATTGGTGTCGAAAAAAGCAAGGAACTTCCTAATCCTTTTTGTTTTCAGTTGAATGGAAATTAATTATGACTGAGGTTAAGTTGTAAAAAGCTTGTTGTTACCATAATGTAGCCATATGCCTCTGAATAAATGTGGTATTTGGTTTTAAATAGAATAAGTGTGTTGAGTACCAATTTTTTTTGCAATCATGTACAAGTTTGACATATTTCTGCTGTCAGCGTTTGATGTGTATTTAAAGTTAAGCGTACAAGCTTCTCCAGAAAATCTTTGTTATTTTCTCTTATAATTAACAATATTGTGAAAATCATTGGACATCCAAGTTTTTCAGCCTTATAACTGAGGTTATTTTTAAAGAAAACCTTTAAAGAATCTTAATTCCACAATCTTTTTAGCAACAAATATTTTAAGAATTGAATTGAAGAATTGGCTATGTGTATGAGTTAGATGTATTAAAAATGAGCCAAACGTATATTTACTCTTTACTCTAAGTTACTAGAACTAGAAATATCAACAATTACAGAAACATTTAATAAGATTCGAAAAACAATTAAAAAATGTGAATTTCTGGGTTTGATTAGCCGCAGGGCTGATGTATGTAATTATTGGACTAAGTGTGAAATACAGTCAAAAAACGATTTACCGGAGGCGATTAAACCCAATAATTATTTTTATACATTAGAATACAAATTGAAACCGATGGACATAATAAATTAAACTTTGAAAATTTGCAACTTTCAAAATTTAGCCATGAAGCATTTGGCATTACGTAAGAAAATATATGAAATTTAAAAACTAAAATTAGTAAATGTTCTCTGCAAATGCAGAACGATTGTTGGTACTTACTTATTATTATCTTCTTTTTTAATAATACCAATAAGTAAGATCAGTAATTAGGATAGTATTAAACCAGAATAGGTTTAACGCTATCTTCTAACAAAAAATGTTGATAGATGCAATTTTAATGCTTCAACGAAATTCTTATAGCGCATTCCGTTGTGCCTTACGCCACGTTCGGACGATAGGTACCGAAAGGGTAAAAACGGAACTCTATGGATGTAGAAACATCGTATGTCCATTCGTCTTTCTTTTACCGGGCTTCTAACTTCTTAAAAATGATAGGGACTTCAGGTTTGTGCATAATTCGTATGTACTTAAGCCAAAACTACAAGTATTATTTATGTTTTCACAATATAGTTATTTAAGTAACTTAAAATGGCATTCCAAGGGACTGCTGCATACGTAGAGGGGCATGTTGGAAGGGGAGGGAGATGGGTAATATTTTGAAGAGCTCTATGAACAGAGCACTAACATCATTCTTTTAGTTTTAGTAAAAAAGAGTTTAGTAACCCAATCAATTGCCATTATTATGTAAACGATCTTCAAAAGTCACATAGGAAATTTTATTTTGGCTCTAATATTTGTCACACGATGTATTTAAATAATAAATAGGAAAAAAGTTGCAAAAAAAAATTATTATTTTGTTACAAATAACAAAAAAAACGTATTTTTGGGAAAGTCACGAGAGTCATAAACGTCCTACCACGCAATAACGTTAGTGCAGGGAAAAACAAAATTAATATTTTGTACTACTTTAATAAAAACACAACAACTCTTAAATGTTTAAATGGTTACACACACCTAAGTGTGCACGGAATCTTCACAGTGACAGTTTTATCCATAATCAACATATTTATTACAAATTAAATATTTCCTGTTAGATTATACTTTGCAATACAATTTTACGCCCTTTTTTTATATAGTTTTCAAACTTATTTTTGGGACTTTGACTTCACAGAAGTTATCATGTAATCAAACAAAACTAGAGTAGATGTAAAGTTAACTAAAATGTTCATTATTTAATTCTAAATGGACAAAATAATTCGTAAATGTACCGTCACATATACCTCGATCACTTAACAAATATTCTGAATTCGTAAACAATTACGAAATAGATTCTCAAAACTGCCTCTCCAATTTCCGCCAACGGAATAACAAGCGGAAAATCAATGTAACTTGATATTACAAAATGAACCATTGCCACTCGCTAATTCAGTTCGTTAATCCAATA
This sequence comes from Druceiella hillmani, assembly GCA_039881145.1. Lineage (NCBI taxonomy): Eukaryota > Metazoa > Arthropoda > Insecta > Lepidoptera > Hepialidae > Druceiella > Druceiella hillmani. The sequence goes on along the minus strand of JAYKKI010000007.1, from coordinate 39,233,326 downwards.
TATATTCAATTAAAATTTGGAATAAGTTGAATACTGCGCAGTCAAGGCGCTCGGTTGCGCAGGGTACTTTAGCAGTGGAGCTGTTTATGTGCATAAAAATAAACAAGATGAGAGCAAACAATGAAGTGCAAGGAGACAGGAAGAATATGAGCCGGCGTGGAGTTTAGGACCTCGAATAACTTGGGAAAAGAAAGTTTAAATTTGGAGATGGGTTGACGGTTAGTAGAGGGAATATAAGTATGAAGTTGTATGTGTCTCACCCCCTGGGTTTATCTTTATTATGAAAGTGGAGATGTTAGAAGACTGAAAGTGCTTTTATTAATTAAACTAGAAAACTAGCAAGGACCATCGCGTTGTAATTTTTCTTCGCCTTGAGTATATTTTTGAGGCACACTTATACGTGTAATATATCTTAAGTTGAAAAGTATGACTTAGTAGTAATTGTTCTATAGTGAGGAAAAACTTTAAAATAGTTTTGAGTATGGGTAGAAATTTTACTTAATAATTATTTAAATTTTTCTGTGTTTTTGTCTTATCAAAACAAAATAACAAGTGAACTTATTTGCCAACCACTATTATATTAAAGTGATTATTGCTTTAGGTGACTGAAATATGTCTTAGTGCTATAGGGGAATGAGGTCGTTTTTCATTTTCCATTTACTAAGGCGAGCCATTTTTAAAATGAATTTAATGGTAACATTAATTAAGTGGACTTAAAGAATCCTTTAAAGCTGTAACCAACCGCGCGATAATGGCTTTGAATTACACTAAAGTCTGTGGCTGTGTAGTAATAAAACATTAGTAATGATGAGGTTAGGAATCCTTCAGTCTGTGTTATGTGAAAACAAGGATTTGGTTATGAAGTGTAATACAGAAAACCAATTTAACACGCCAGCATCCTCAGTTATCGTAGAATAATGGGAAAAATACTAAGACCAGAAATATCAAAGTGTTAGGTTGTAGCAATTGCTGTTTTTCAGTGACATGTGGAAAAAATTTGAATAGTAAGTTGAGATATCATTGAGGTAAGAATATGTAATGAAAGTAAGCTTTCATATAAAAAAAATTAACATCTGCAATTAAATTAAATTTTTAACAATATCACAAGGCTACCGTTTAAATAGTGAATAATATTAAATCTAAGTAAAATGAAGCAGAAGTGAAACGATATTTTTTTTAACATTTCCTGGCGTTTATGTTCGATAGTCACCTTACCGAGCCAAATCGATACGTAATATTATTCAATAATGATTTTCTAGAAAATTCCTTTTTGCGGTAAAAAAAATAATTGACGCCGTCAATTTTCCAATGAATGTTACGTATTTCGTGTATTTTGGAGCCAGTTCACCATGTATAATCAATTGTCTTGTTATTGTTGTTTCGTTTCCAGATTATATTGGCACATCTAGGTTTCGTCTTTTGTCCTTATGAACTAACAATTGAACACTTTTGTAGAAAATATACGAGTTATCCAATACAAGTAAAGTCCTTATATGAATTTTCTTCGCTATTTTTCATTCCAAGTGGAAAAAAATAAAATTACCAATTCCAATTTTAATCATTGCGCGCTGTTACTCAAAATACTTTTGTTCTAACAACGGTAAAATTTTGTACGTTGAAACTAAATATTTAATAAAAACTTAGTTTAAATTTAACAACTTGTGAAACAAAATAAAATAATCTTCTTTCTTTCGCCCGTTTAAAATGGTAATAATTTTTCAATTTGTACAATTAGACTAAACAAAAATAAGGCTTCAAAATATCAAGGTTCTATTAAAGCCCAACTTTAAGGCAGCATTATTAAAAGTGTTATTTTTAACCAAATGTATTTTTGATGAAATAAAATATATCATCCATATTCATGTTTATTAAAGAAGAAAGTTCAAATAAAATAAAAAAAATGTAAAACGACTACAGAGACATTTAAATATTCAGTTGTTTGTGGATTAAGAAGATTAGCTTTATTCAGCACTTCCTACGTCCAAACCACTGAAAAATCAATCTATGCCAAAATATACTCTTAAGCTTGGATCACTCAAAACAAAGTAAAAAAATTAAAAAAAATTCGATCAAAACTGGACTAGTTTTGATTGTTCTTTCAGCAGGTAGGTTTAAGATAACAAAGCTTCCATATAAACAACATTACAAGTAGAACTACCAAAGATATTGTGCATAAACATTAATAGAGTTCCATAAACATTGATAAAATATTTTGAAACAACTGAGGAAACAAATTAAATGTTTATCATATACATACAATATTCAAAGAAAGTTATGACCTGGAGACTACCGACAAGGATATCTGCTCTTTTGTGTCTGTTCGCATTTGGGTTGCTGAACCAGTCCATCTCTTTTTGCGCCTAATTCGTCAAACCACGTTCGAGTGGAAAACTTCATTGTGCGATTTGTATCATGCATGGATCGCCATCTATTGATGTACGCCGATACGTTATACGTTTGTATAATTACTACGCGTTACGTAGCTAGCCACTTCCTTGTTGTTGTTGTAATAATGCAATGTAAATTATTTTTTTAAAGAATGTTAATGTAGCAAATCTTTCAATTGGGTGAATCAATTTTGATGAAATAAAACCTGAATATTGCATTAAGTTGACCCTTTCTTATAAAAAAAATCCATGAGACTTGTGCAGTAGTTCTAAATGTTCAAAAATACACAACAGGGTACACAAATTCCAAAATTTATCTTAATGAATTCTTTTATTTATTCCTCTAATTACGTTTTTTTTTTGTAAAAAGTTTCAATGTACACACAAAATGTTCACAATTGTATTATATGTTTTCAATGATAAGGTTACTAAAATGCTTTACTAACATTATATTTTCCCATTCTATACCAGTATGCAGTTTAAGTAAAACTATTTATATGAATTACGTTTTCTGTTTCTTTGGGCTAATTATATCCTGGGCCTATTTACCAGAGAAACTTTACATAGCAAATTTTCTTGAGCTAAAATAACGTACAGTATCAAGTTAAGTAACCAATGTTAAACAAGTTAATGATCTATATTAAACATAATAAAAAGTAGCTATGATTATATAACCTAGTTCAACCATTCGTCATAATTTTGAAGTTTCTTCTATATAATGATACACAACAATTATGATAATATTTGTAGTGTCTTAATTTTGTAACTAAATATTTCATATGAAGATTCTTTATTAAAATTTTATAAAGTATTTAAAAAAAATACAGGAGGGCTATTTCCCATTCATGTTGATTACATCTTTGAAATGAGAGGGATGTTTCATTTTCCACTTTCAATTCATCATTATTTACGAAATATTAGGTTTTAAAGGCATATCCTTTAAAACCTAATATTTCGTAGGTATGTCTTTGCAACTCTACTTTTTCATTTGTAAGTGGAAAATATAAAAAAACTGGGTACTAAAATATGACAAGACTGTCATTTAAAATTATTTCAATTTAATGTTATTAATAATTGTCAGAGATATAGATGAATAAGAACCCTTAATTTTATGCGTGTTCCGAAACATATCACGGACTACGTAGCAAATATGTGGCGATTTAATAACATTCTTATTTAAAAATGTCATATATTAAAACTGGCACCAGAAACTCAAGAACAAAGGCTATTTCTGTAGAGATGGTCTCTTCGTTGCTAATATTTGCCCAGCTATCCAACTGACTGCAAAGTAAACTCGTAAGACATTCAGCGCTTTGTTCTCGACGACATCGAAATATTAAATTTGAACTTCCACTGCATTTGCAATGCAATGAGAAATAGCTTTTTTTTGTTCCCCAAGTTATCCAATTTTATTTCGTTCAAAATCTTATCTGTGTATACACTTAGAATCATGTATTAAATTAAATATCGGTACGAATATATATTTTATGCGACCTTTCAATAAGTAATGACAATTGAAATTAAATAAGCGTTATTTCAGTACGCGTTAGTTCATTTTGGATAACTAATTTGAATATTTGTTAGTTTCCTTTGTTCCATATTATTATAAGATTATATGTTTGGTGAGATGTGGTAGCTTGTAGGTATAGGGATTATGTAATGAAATCCTCTTTTATTATATCTATAATATATAAATATTTCTCTTTTATTCATCATTAGTATCAAAAGCACAACAGCCCTCTGCAGGCCAAGGCTGACTCGCTGATTCTTTTCCACCTGACCCTGTCTGACGCGATGGCTCTCCACCGGTTGACTCCCATTAGTTGGAGGTCTTTTCAATGTTGCCTAGCCAACATGTTGGTAGCCGTCCTTTTCATCTAGTCCCATCAATCTTTGAAATAGTGACTTTTTTGGCAGGAAAGATGTCATATCTGTAAAGATGGCCAAGCCACCTAATACGTGATGCTTTTATGGTTCACACAATATCGGTTCAGCCGTATTTTTGATATTTTCTATAAATTTCATAGTTGATCGCTACATTATTTTAATTAATTATAGCGATTTTAATTTTAACATTGTTTATTTTATTATAATTATAACGATGTTATAATTATAATGATTTTAATTTTAATATGCTTTACTTCCAACCTTGAGCTTAGTCTGATGACAACTAACTGAAAATAGTTATTTCTTATCTTTTTATTAGTACTTTCAATATAATTAAAATAAATTTATTGTTGTGATTGATTGTGGCGACGCCTCGGTTTTTGACTATTTTAAGAATTTAAGTAAATCGTAAATCCTAGTTCGTGCAGGGAAAATCAAAGCGATATCTCGTTCCAAACATTGTTTATGTTGTTGAATGAGACACTACGAACAAACTATTGTGTACTTTTAAATTGGTTCAGTACACATTTTTGTGCTTTTTTAAATACGATGTACATTTTAATGTTTGTTTTAATCATAACAAGATATACATTTGATGGTAAACAAATTATACTAATCATGATACGAATTGTACGATTGTGTTAAATTTATTAAGTTGGCAGTTAGTAAACACGCTATCTCCATTTTAGCTCATGTGGTAGACAAATAGAATTTTTTAAGTTCTTTCCCATCAGAGTAACTAATCTGAACGTGCACCTAACGTGGAATTTGTTTCAATAAGGCACTTTAATTTTTCAAAATCTAATGAAGGGATAAGATCCTGTGTGAAGATTATCAGAGATAAAAATTGTCCTTTTTGAAATTTAGAAATCAATGCTTTCACGTGTAGTAAAATATTTCTTCTCCTATTGTTAAATGTACATATATAACGTGTTGCTTCGCTCACTTTTCATCCATAAAGCAATAACAGGTTAAATTTTCATAGCGATACTTTCGTGTTTTGTTTAGTCTTGACTCGCCGAAACTCTATAACTTACTGAACAGAAAGATAAAACGCCACGCTCTTTATACCCATTACGAGAAATGCTCCGTAAATTTCCATAACATCCGAGACATCGCTGATAAACAAATATTGGGTTAATGAAATGTAATGGAATAATTCATCCCATTTACTTATACTTGATTTCAAACATGCCTTCTAATTTTTTAAACGTATTAGATTGGCTCTTTTAGAATTAAATTCATCTGACTCGGCTGCTTTTCCTCTATTTTGCACGAATTTTTATTTTAATTTTTTTATTTTAATTTTAGTATTAGTATGCGTTTCAAGATATTTAGGTGACATAAGGATTCATGACCTATATATATATATATATATATATATGTATATATATATATATATATATATATATATATATATATATACATATATGTGTATATATATATATATATATACATATATGTGTATATATATATATATATATATATATATATATATATATAAGGAAAACTATTTCAAAATATTTTTAAGTACCTTCCTATGGATCAGAAACATATTTGTATCAAAAACCCTATTGAAGGAATGAACTTAAGCGGTCCTTCCGAAATTCTTTCAAAAGCATTCAGCGATATTTTTTGATATAGTATCTGCTTCGCGAGATAGCATCCTCCATATTATCTAGTAGTGACCGCATAATTTATTTATTTTAGACACCTTTTTCAAAAATATGTAAACAAATCAAGACAACAGCTTGTAATAAGTGTTACATTATACAATTTTTGTGAACTTAGCCTTATATTTCTTCAACAAATTAAACAGATATAAGAACCGAGCTATTTGTATTACGCTTAAGTAATATATTTACATGAATAAAAATTAACTGCGAGATTTATAAGTAGTCTAACATAGTGTATGTTTCCTTAAAGACTTAAGTCTTTATGTGTTGCTAAGTTTGTATAGAACCCTCATAGTGTATGTCTTACTCGTACTTAATAAGCCCGGTCTATTTAAAAGAGGAATGATGCAACATACTACAAGTTCCTTCACGTTTTATCAATATTTTTTTGGTTTTAAGATATTTTTAAATTAAAAAAAATCATAGAATTGAAATGAGTTTATTTGGAGAATATGAATTTCAATTAAATTTCAATCATCTTAACGGATAAAAAATAATTAAAAGAGTTTGTAATTCCAAAAAGAAGACGTTAAATGTAAAATTTTTAATTTTCATACATTTATTAAATTATATTTTGTTTTTAAATTAAATTTATCATTATTTCTATAATTATCTGTAGCACAATTATTCTAAATTATGTAATGCTAACTTTTATTGCTCAGAGTATATTTAAAAAAGATATAATAAATAAATCGCATTATCTACTTTCATTTCAACTTCTCATCGATCTAGTAGCTTTTTTATCTCGAGTTAGTGAGATTTAACCCATAATTTGTTTCATATTTTATAAAACGACCACCATTTAATATCTGTTTTATTTGCAGACATCTTCACACAGTAAGTTATGATTATTTTGGTACGTGTTTCAGGAATATGGTAGAACTGCCAGAGTAATCACCATAAAAATAATTGTGATTATTGGAGTAACAGTAACAGTCTAAAATTTTATAAAAATATCTTGGAATGATCGATGAAGAAAAAGGAGGACAAAGACGAATTGACAAAAGAGTAGAAAAACGATCCTGAAATAACGAAAGAAATAATGTTCGTTTAATTTATTTTTACTTATTTGGACTTTGAATGTTGTAACACTTTTAATTTTTTCTTTATTTTTATCAATGATTTTATTCAATTGAAAATAATTTAGGGGCATTTAATTAGAGAAGTTGCTACTTTTTCATTTTCAAATTTGTGATGCTACAGTAACAGGAAGCTAATCTAATATTCAAACAAAAGTAATTTAATAAACATTAGCAGTAAAAGTAAAAAATGAACCATTCATATTTTTAAAGCTTATTGGTATTAAAGTGGAATAAAATTGAAAAAAAACATTTCGAAACGTCAATACATTTTACCCGGTAAATTAATATTAGGCCTATTTCAAAATAAAGTACATTAAGCAAAACATCAGTATTTAGTTAAATTAGTTATGGTTATCATGGAGAAATTTTAAAAAAGAAACAATTAAAATTTACTATTAGGTTATAAATTGGCAATAATTTGATTTGATAACTATACAAAAATAAATAATATATTTGTTGTTTCCAATATTTTACTTTTTGATGATGGTCAGATCTCTCTTAGTAGAGTAATCGAGAGTTTTTCACTAATTGTTCACATGATACAATTTTAAATTATTCCACTTTCTCTACTCTTTAAAACAAAAATTAGAATGTAAAAATATATCTGCGTCGTTAGTTTTTTACCACTGTTGGTAATTGTTTCATCAAACACTCCCCTTTGCTCTTAGGCTATATAGCCTTGTCACTTCGTTGTCTTTAAAATTTTATTAGATTTAAATATAGATACATCCGTATAAATCGGTGGAGGAAATTTCAAACTCGGTACTTTAAACCTCTTCCAATTTCGGTGAATTTAAGAATAAATATATTAAAGTAGCTGCTTTTTCCAAAGCGATCAAGCAAAATATCCAACAGCTGCTTTTGTATTAATAAAAATTATAAGCAATCTTGTTTATCCATTTGAACTGCGATTCTGATTACTGAATTAATATTCATTACAGATTTTAAATATATATTTTTTCCAATATCGTAATTAATAATAAATGGAGTGCCCTATGATCTCCATATTTTGTCAACTTAAGTTAACAATTAATAAACTTGCACCGTTTTCAATTCACACGAGTGATTTTTGGAACGTTATAGAAATATCTCGTAAATTTTTGGAGGATATTAAAGAGTGCGGCGTATTCTGTTCAGTTAGCAAGTAAGTTTTGATAATTTGTATGCTGTATAGTATAGCTTTCTATAATTAGAAAATCAATGAAATAATTTGTATGCTCTATAGTATAGCTTTCTATAATTAGAAAATCAATGAAATAATTTGTATGCTCTATAGTATAGCTTTCTATAATTAAAAAATCAATGAAATAATTTGTATGCTCTATAGTATAGCTTTCTATAATTAAAAAATCAATGAAATAATTTGTATGCTCTATAGTATAGCTTTCTAAATTTAAAAAAATTCAAAAATGGTCTTTAAATTTAAAAAAAAACATCCCATAAATACAAGTCTTCAGATTTGATCAGTCATAGGGAAAATATAAGTTGTGAAATATCGCAAGTGCTAAAAAATAATGTTGTGTATAAAAGTGTTAAAGCCGATATATACTTTACTCATGATAGAATAAAATAACTGTTCGTTAGTTCTTCAAATTTTTACCGTTAACATAGTTTCCTAATAAAAAATCTTGACAAATATACCTTTAAAATTAACTGCTTGGTAAATGCGCAATTATTTTATAAGTAACACTGAAAATAACTTCACGGTTAAGACATATTTCCAATAAATAAGATTAGCAATAAATGTTGGGATGGAATCAAATTCCTATTAAATAATAAAGTTTTATTTATCAACATAAGGTGGGCATTGTGCTTTTCTTTACAATAAGACAGAGGCAGATAATACCACAATATGAAAATATATATATATAACTCTTTATAAAATTCGCACAAGTAAATACGTTATGGATGATTAAAAAAATATATAATTAACCAATCGATCAGTATTATTTAAATGATAAAAAAGTAATTTAGTAAAGTAAAAAAGAAACCTTTACAATAATTTTGAAGATTATGTCATTGTTTTAAAAACAATTGAAAAATGCAAAAAAAATGAATAGCCCCATCATAAAGGTTTCATTTGGAATAATTTCTTTAAGTAACCACAATACACACTTTCGTGAATTTGGAAAAAGGGCATATTAGTTTTAATATCAGCCTATCAATATTCTTCTAAGGTAAATATATGAAAACACTGAAAAAATAACGCTGGCAAAGATGAATTTGTGTTTTTATAAATTAAACTACTTTGGCGTAAATCAAGTCGAATTATTAAAATACACTCGTCGCATCGATCGTATAAGCAATAAGAATTATTTTAAATTTATATATTTTTTTTCTACTTATTAAACTGATATATTTATTAAAATTGAAACTAATGCGTAGTAAATAAATGTATACAAAATTGTATAAAAAATAGCGTTTCAAGGCTTGGCTACAAACATTGAATGAAAAAACTTTTACAAGAAAATTTATTATTTCATGTTACACGATTTTCTAATGGAATTTTGTCTTGTTTTGAGCAGCGTTCGATATGATTTAACGTTGGTATGTATGTGGATTTATATAATGCTTACGATAAAATGATTGTAAATATATAATATAAAAGTATAATTTTGATATTGTCAAAAAATGTACTAAAATGTATTAGGGTGTAAATGTCCTTACCGAATAAAAAAAAAATATTGCCGATTATAAAGCATTTGCGGAGTCATATCGTTTAACTGAGAAAATTTATTTACATTTTAACTTTACCACCTTTACTGAATTTATCACCTGAAATGGTTAGGTTCCGAATTAAATTCTGAATTACCATTCGTCTCCTTATTTCTAAATATAACTAAAATATTCTTACATTTCTAAATATAAGAATATTTTGGTGTTTACTATTGAAATAACATAATTGAAGACACGAAATAAAAAGTATACCCTTAACAATAGTTTTCGTTAAGGGAATAATTTTTTTTTTTAATTTTTAATTTTAAAAAATATTCATCTTCTTCTTTGCTTTTTCAAATTATATTATATTTATTTATTTGATATGTATGTGTGTGTGTGTATTTTACACGCTATAATATATATATTAACTTTCTGCTTCGTGGTTATATTTTTACGACTACTTTATTTTGTTAGGCAAGTTATCATAAGGCAAGTGTATAAAATGCTGGAAACAATGATAGCAGAAATGAACTGCGTAAATCGAGTATAGTTTCACATTGATTAACTTTGTAGTATATATTCATATATTTTTACTTGATATTTCATATAAACATATGCTCGTCCACATACTGGTTTTCTCTCATCGTTAATTGATACATGGAGTACTGTAGGAAACACAATCACTCGGTTGTCCTTTGTTATACTAGTCTATTTTTTATGTTCATATCACTTGAAGTTCAACGAGTCATAATTGGGTATTTGACTAAATTTTCAAAAATTTTTTTTTTCTTTAATAATAACTTCAAGCTGACGAAGAGTGAAACATTTTTTAAATAATCTTAAAAATTAACCAAGTTATAAAAAATTAAATTTAACCTTTAGACAAGGACGGCAATACTATGTTGTGAGGTCATTTTTAATATTGCACATTATATTCTAAAAGAGGAAAAGAGACAGGGATATACCCAACTCTATCCGTATCTTCAAATTTAGAAGTCTATAACTGGCTTATTTTTCAATTTTTGAATTTTTTTTCAAGACTGGTTTTTAATTAACTTATATTTCACAATATTGTACAAAAAATATAAAATTTTACAATAAGTCAACTACCGGATTGTGACTGCAGACAGACTTATTAATAATATGTCATTTGAACACTTACATTTTAATTGCGTTCTTTGAGAGCAGGTGAACAAAATTGAATTTTCTTTATCTATTTTACTAACCAGGATGGTAGGTTTTAAAGACGACACATTACCAGTGTTGACCACAATAGTGTGGATCATTCTATAAACATGGAATTAATAGGTCAACTAAATTTCTAGGTCGATTTTGAATATATGTAAAAGCATATACGTAGTCTATCTGCGAGTAGATTGAAATTTTTCGTGGTTATATACATTCGAGTCTAATCTAACAGATATTGCTCCAGCGCGATATTGAAAATTGAGGTATTGGTAAATAAGCACGAGATGGTTTTGAACGATTAAATATTGGAAGCTTCACTTTAAAAAAAATAATCAATATTTCTTTAATTTGCGAAGTATTCCAAAACTCAACAAATTTTGCTCCATGATTATCGCATGGAGAAATATAAATTCTTTGGAAAATACTTTTAAAGCTACGAAAGTATGATCTGCATATTTTTTTTTCCAAAAATTAGATCAAAATATTATTATTTTATAACTTAATTTCAAATAATTGGGGTATAAAGACAAAAGGATTATATTATTACGTGCATACATTATAGCGGGCTTATGTAGGTATTTCATACATTTTATTTTAACACTATCTTATCCAAACCAATTACCAATAAACGAATTTTACCCTTATCACCTTAAAACATCTATTTATTTCACCTAGTTACCATGACTGACGCAATGTAAATACAATGCAAAGACAATTACGCAACCACGAGGCTGTTATCCGCGTCACCAGCAACGGAAATCCGTGCGGCTGAAGGTGTGGAAATAGGATATTACCCTCAGCCGATAAGAGAATTTCCTTTATATTACTTTTTCCCTAGTGGAATGCCTCTTTAAAATAAATGCCTTGGTATGAAAGGCAAACATGTAGGATAAATGCTTTATAAATTCGTCTAAGATTTTGGGTCATGCGATAAATAGGGTGATAATTTATTGTTTTTTGTTGAGTAAATATGTCTTCCGTTCCTTAATTAAAACTTTGTTGCTGAACTATTTTAGTTACTGTGTCTGAAATTGATATTAACATATTCATCATAGGTAATAACATTCATGTCTTAAAGTATTAAAGAGACTAGTTATACTGAAGATATGTACATGTATCGATATTATGACTTTAGAAAGATTGATTCAGATTACTGCTAAAAAAGCTTTTTTTATGTGCAATGAAATACCAACCTTTGATATTCTCTTGTTTTAGGTAAATGTACATGTGGAAGAAGAAGTAATTAGGTAGTTTTTATCTGAAATAGTTATAAATAGTTTTTGCCATTTGTGACCATAATATTTAATCTTATCTTTTCTCATTCAATTGAAAATCGGTCACTGTAATAATTTTCCATAGTATATTAATGGGTAACATCAAATCATTAGTGACTTATACGTAGAATTATAATGTTGGATGAGAGCATACTCACATTTTGTATGGTGCTCCGCCACTTTACGAAGCAAGATTATTGCACAATAGTTCATGGCTTCTCTGCTGTTAATAATCGATGTATTATACTTCCTGCTTCAGTAGAATTTCCGTCTGATGATAAATAAATTAATAATTGAAATAGAACATTTTTTATGCAATAGAAATAATAATTTAGTTTCGAAAATATTTCTGAACCGAGTTACGTTTTCGTTTAATTTTCTTCTTCGTGGTTATATATAACTTATTGATATATATTAATACGCTAAGGTTAAGATGTTACTCTCCCTTTTTAGAAAAAACCTCACAACTAATCCACATAAATTATATATCATTTTATAGATAATTGCTTGCTCTACCGGCATCCACAACTAAAAAATTTATTATTGCTATTGTTTTTGCAAATTAATTAATTATTAAAATTATATACACAAAACAGCAATGCTGCCATCTAACGGCTCAACGTCAATATAATTGACGGTCGGTAAAATTTTTGTTTAATTTCAAATCCACTCACGTATAAAAAAAGTGGCGCTTTAGCTCAATGCTTTTGATACTTGCACCTCTATATGTCAATTTTAGTAAAATATTTGTTTGATCTGTCATTTGAGCTTCATAATGGAATAAACACGTAATAAGCAGTGTGCAAAATTAGAAATGAATTGAATACCTGCAATAAATTTTGATTTATTAAATTGAGTTGAATAATTTATAATGCGAAGACTTCGCACGGGTCACGCTAGTAACTTATTGATACATTACTTACATTTTATTTTTTTTCAATAGTTAGGAAATTTTCTCAATAATAATATCATTTCTCATTATGTTCCATCAGTGGAAAATAAACCGAGAAAAACAAAAATATACATTGCTGAATCATAAAAATATTTCCAGTTCCGTCTCCCAGTCGTCAACTTTTCGTCTCCGTAATGGTAAAGGTCAAAATTATGAAAACAAAGAATTTCATATATTTCTAAATATGACAATTTAAACAAAGTTAAATAACAATTTCTAAAAACTTTTATATATATATATATATATATATATATATATATATATATATATATATATGTATATATATATATATATATATATACATATAAATTTATAACATTAATGTTATTTTCATCATGAACAATGTACGTATTTGACAAGCGTAAAATAATCGCGAATTTCTTAAAAAAAACTACTTATGATTTTGAACTGGCTTATAGTTATCCGTCAAACTTGACATATATTTCTTGTAACTCGTTGCAGTAATATTCCATGGAAAACAATATAAGAATTATTTTTTATACCAAAGAAATTTATTTAGATTCGTTCAGTTTCTGCTCTGAACGGTTTAAAAGAAAAAAAACAACTAGGACAGAAATACTGATGGATACTTGAGTGATCTTATGTTTGTTTTGTTTGTGTGTCCTGAAACAGCATCACTAGATTTTTACCAAAAGTCTTTAATCTCATAATTTTTAATGAGTTCGATATATTTTCAAGATATGTATCTACGGATAATATATCAGGTAAGATATTAGGGTTAACTACAAGTTATCCATAAAGTATTTTAAAATCTAAATGATACTAAACAGTCAAACTACATGCGACACTCTTTACCTGTGCCTCACTGGCGTTTGACACGCAATGAAAATATACCTTTACCTAGACATATCTCGTTGACGTAATATATCATCACGTTGATTTAAATTTAAAAAAAATTTAATTTTTTGGAAACTTTCAACACTTTCTAATTTTTAGTTTGCAAATTATACTTTGGAGCTCTAAATAAGAGATAATTAGATGGAGAAATGTCGGGTAAATAAAAAGGATATCCTAGTGGAATCCCCGTTTAACCTACATTTTTAACGAGTATATTTTGAGATATATAATCTCGCTCTATCATAGAGGAAATTAACTCAGTCCTGTTGACTATTTATTTTACTAGCAGGACAATTTAATTAATGACAATCGACTGATAATAATTATAGAAATAATTCTTGATTAATAATAATTCCACCAGCGTTCTAATATTCACACACTTTTTTACAGTTCCAATTTGGGTACTGAAACTAATGTTTGTCTTATATTAAGTCATTTATGTTTGTAATTAGCGTACGTAATCCACTTTTTATAGGATATTGGAGTTTTTCGGTCAACCGAAGTTAATTTTTAATATTCGTAATTCTTGAAAAATATTAACTTATAATATTTAAATCCACTTCAACTCATTTATACTTCATAGATATTAATAAATAAGCACCTCCTCTCCATCATTTATACAAATTAGGAAATTAAATATAATTGTAGGAAAATGAAATATTAAAATCTTTAGTAAAAAATTGTTTCACCAAACATGCTCCTTTCTATTGCACTTACCGTATCATACCGCTATATTATAAACATTTAATTAAATTTGAAAAAAAATTCATAGTGCTTAAAATGTTTCCTCAGAACATTATAAGTTTAAGACAAAATTCGTAAAAATCGCGACTCATCGTATGCGACAAATTTAAACACTTACATATATAAAGACTTGAATGTCAGAATATGACAGTTGTTTTGTATAATTGTTTTACTTTTGGCTTTATATTGAGCAACTGTACATTGTGGATATAAAAAAACTAGTACTGAAACTAACAGTAACACTACAAAATACTAAAAATTTATTTTCGGATTGAAATATTCTTAAAGAGAAAATAATATTGTTTTGCAATCTTTATGTAATATGAAAAAGAGAAAAATGTTTTGAGCAGATGTAATGCGATTCAATATTCACCTGGGTCATTCGGAATTGAAATATTTCGTTACTCTTTTATTTAATAACAATTTAACAACTTAGTAATTTTTTTCAACTTAAATTTTTAATGAGTTATATGTACATATTATGATGATGTTATATGTACATATATCAGGCAATTTAAAGTGGTTTTCAAAATTGCATTGTCTTAGGTTCCAAAAGAAATCGAATACAAGGGCGTCAAAAAAATTGACGCCCTTACGAGATGATGTTATTGTTTGTACACGCTTTGCTAAACGTGTTTTAATATTGAGAATTACTAAAGCTTAGTATTCTAGAAGTAAAACGAGGCAACGTCAAGAAATATCTGAAGAACAAAGCATAGAGTTCCGCATAGAGTTAGAGAATATATTGTCGGTAGTCGTCACTTCTGCTGTGGTCGTTTCAATAATTTTAGAAACTAGTCCTTTATACACAAACACACACGCACACACATATATATACATATACATATATATATATATATATATATATACATATATATATATACATATACATATATATATATACATATACATATATATATATATATATATATATATATATATATATATATACGTATATACATAATTACATACTTTTCAATTTTTATTACATTTGGATCTCGGAAATCACTATTCGTTCTACATTAATTTACTACTCAGTATATTTTCCATATATACCTTTCAGAATAATAATTATTTCAGCAGTTGCTATGTGAGATATACATAACACTCGTTGATTTAAATATTATAATAAATCAACGGATACATACATATATCACAATATAACAGGAAATTCTAACTTATTCTTTTAATTTTATATGAAATGAAAATAATGAATCGAGCATAAGTATAACAGATTATTAATATATTTAAAACGGTAAGAAGATTAATTAACTCGTGACAGAGCAATAACACACAATTCAAAAATTTAAACTAATTTATACATCCAACACAATCTCAAATAAATATCTTTGCACACGACAACCGGCAACGACATCTATCCTTATGGGTCTGACGGCGTTCGTATTGCTCA
This sequence comes from Druceiella hillmani, assembly GCA_039881145.1. NCBI lineage: Eukaryota > Metazoa > Arthropoda > Insecta > Lepidoptera > Hepialidae > Druceiella > Druceiella hillmani. The sequence goes on along the minus strand of JAYKKI010000007.1, from coordinate 39,217,209 downwards.
TTCGTTGACATTGCCGCACCTCCTGCTCACATGCAGTACCACGCGGCTTTCGCCTGGGCCTAAAATCAAGGACTACTTTTATTTCAGTTACTTAATTTGTGTTACTTTAATTATAGTATAAAATATAATTGGCCTGTATATTCTTTATAAAATTCTTAAATATAAATTCTTAAAGAATATTCCCATTTTTTTTTGTTTTAAAAAATTTATGATTGTTGAAACTATTATAATTTTTTTTTCAAACAAAGAGTTTATAATTGATAAGATATAAATTGTAAACTATTCATAGATTTTAATTTTACAAAAATTATTATGTAACATAAAAAATTAATTATCCTCTTACCCACATACATATGGGTTGATGGTAATTGATAAGTAGATATATTAGTAAACGTAGTATAAATCCCACTCAATGAATAATAAATAAGATGATTTCAGTTTAAAGTTTAAAGTTCTTTTAAGTCAAATGAATAAAATTATTGACTACGTTTTCAAAAGGACTAGCGGTGACTTCTGTTTTGTATTTGCTGACTATTAAAGTCATTGACTAGTCTGTAAATCTTTGAAAAGAATGTTTATTTGGATATTTACTGCCAAATAATTCAATTTGTTCAAGTTTAATTAATTCTTATATTAAACTCAAATTGCATAAGTAACAATTTTCAAGATGATATGTGGATTAAATTTGTGATAACTTATAATTATATATTATGATTTATTTAATGATTATATAATTTAATATGATTTATTTACAATTAAATGAAACTACGTGATGTAGTATTATTTCTACTTTCTTTAATTTCTTTACCACGACCTAGGTTTCGTTGTATTACAACATCTTCAGGTGGGATATTAGCAAAGATTCTTTGGGTGGGATATAATCCAGGTGGGATATTAGCAAAGATCTTTGCTAATTAAAGAAAAAGGTTTCTTTGCTAATTAAAGATGAAGGTTTTTGCTTGGTAAAGAAATTAAAGAAAGTAGAAATAATATTACATTACGTAGTTTCATTTAATTGTGAATAATGAATTTCTACAAAATTAACGCCAAATATATTCAATCAATGATTTATTTAATTGTAATAATTAGCCCACAGTGGGCGTTTATTTTTTAATTTATAAACTATCTTTGCCTTTTTACAGGCCTGCATTGTTTTATTGCCAATATTATTGAAATTAATTTTATATGGAATACAAAATATTTTTTTAAGCTATAGAAATTTCTCGAAAGAATATATTTGTTTCATTTTATTTTATCTTGAAAATTGTAAATTACCTTTGGTTTTTCGTACGCTGATTCAAATTTTTTCGTTGGTCTTTTTTATAGAATTATAAAAATTAACAAGCAGATGACTGGCAAATAATCGGACAATATCTAGCGAAAATCATAAAGACTGATATATTTTCGTTACCTTCTTTTCGTTGTTACTTGTAGTAGTGCATGTGAGATTGCATTTGTTTCATATCTTTTCGTAAATTGAAACTATCACCACGCCCTACTTTGCTATGTAACCAAGATGTCATATTGATAAGCTGAATTGTCAACTTCATAGAATTTTATGTTTTATTTGTAATTTATAAATTTACATAAATAAATTATTTAAACATTATTCCGAAAATGGGTAAATGCGTGATAGCACTTCATACAGGAATTTATCAGATATTGCGTTTCATGGGTACGTAAAATATGCTCCAATTTGAAATTTTCTCAATCTTTTCAAAAATGTTATAATTTTGTAAGCATTTCAGGTATAAAATATTATCGAATTTTTTATATACACATCAGTGTGTATATAAAATGTTTTTTATATAAGTGTCATTAACCTCTTTGTAGGTAAACAGGGCCGTGGAGTAAATTTTTGCCGTAAAAATAAGTTTATACTTTCGCTTGCCATTTGACATTATGTAAGAAACTAGGCCTTTATTTTTGTTGAAACGAAGTTTGTATAACTCAGGAAAGGATTTTTAAAAAAAATAAACAAGTATCTATTAATTACACGCTGTAAAATAATTTGAAAATTTCATAGTATATTGCTACAAGCAACATGATGATTTATTTTTATTTTACATATGTTTGAGAGTAAAATGTGAAGTTGATTTGAATTTTAATATAGTTCAAATTTGACCCGATTATTACTTCAGGTTTCTCATCCATATAGATATATAATTGTTCATTATCAGATAAATAATTTCTTTTTTATGACTGCTTTCAAGTTTTTTTATGTTATCTAATTTAAAGTTTTTTTAACAGTAGACAGGTAAGCAAATCTTATAAATATATACATACCATATGAAAGAATATACCGAAGCATTTTTTTTGTATGACTTATTTTCTAAATAAAAAGTCTATCTATTCTTTATTTATAGATTTTCTAAGAATGAAACCTTAATCGAAATTGGTTAAAGCAGAATCACCATAAATTGGAGACTAAAGTAACATGGTCTAGTTGGTTAAAATTTTTTGATGAAAGTAAGATTGATTTAAAATAACATTTTTATTATAACGATCCAATCTGTAAATTTTAAGGAAAGAAGTTTGATGACTGCAGCAATGCAGACTATATTATTCCAAATCAAATATATATATATATATATATATATATATATATATATATATATATATATATATATATATATATGTTCTTTTAATAAAAATAAGTTTTAATACTGATTTAAAAAAGAAAGATTTTTATAGAATATTTAAAAACGAAATTTGTGACCACAAAGTTTTCAGTTATGCTTTATTAATATCATGAATCTAATTACCACTGGACGAATAATTAAACATATTCATTATGAAACAGAGTGTCAAAATTTGGGGGGTGGGTACAGGCTGATCGCACTCGCTTCTGACTGGTTAACGCTTTGCACACGTTTCATTGTAAAAGGTTAAGAAAATGTGACAATGTGCTTTAAATAAAAATTGACACGGCTAAAGCGATGAACATTGTTCGATAGTATTTAATTATCGAGCTACGTACTATCGTATTATCGAAAATTATTCTCTGTAAGGTGTACTTTTTTCTTTAAAGTTGATGCAACCGATCTTAATAGTGATTTTATTGTACTTGAAGAAATTCTGTGCATAGTAAGAATGACCATTTTTCATCATTTATTAATCCTTTAATAACTTTAAAATTACAAGGACTTGCATGAATAACCAAAATTTTAAAAATGAGCACAGTGTCACCTTTTACTACAATTTCGTATTAATTATCAAATCATTAAAATCGTTTTTATAATAATTCTGTATTAATTCGTTTTGTAGGGATTATAGAGATAAAATTTACTTAATTTACAGGTAAAACTAAGTTACGAAAATATAAGTTTATTTCAAGTGAAAAGAATCACTTAGTGGATAATGAAAAAGGGAAGAAATTGTAATTACTTAAGTACATTTATCTAAAGTGCACATTTGAATACGTATGTGATTGGGATAATGTAAAATGTATTTTTTTAATGTGTCTGTAAATATAAATGTACTATTGAACTTAGTTATTAAAAAAAATAAAAGTTCTTGACAGTTCTTAGCAGCAATCATTTTTATCGATAAAAATCGGCGCTTAGATTATATCCCTCACTTGTATCTTAAAAAGTCATGTCAAATACTATTACAAATACTTTATAGGTCATAACTATTAGTTTTGAAATAAATGATATAAATATTATATGTTCACAAACGAAGCGTCACATCGTCTTTTTTCTAAATTTGACTCTTGCTTCAACGTAACCTTCTTCCCGACAGTAACCTGTATGTACAGATTTATAATATTATAAATCTGTGCCTATATGCAACTGACATATTCGACTTTCCGAAGATAGCGCGCATGTTGAAATTTACCTGCATATAGCCGTATGCAGGTTGCCCAAATAAGTTACGTCCATTAGTTATAAGGTCCATAACTATTATATATTAATGAAATTGAAGTTGAGATCAAAATGAAAATATTTATATGGACAATGTGTCACTACTACATTAAGACATGCCCCCAAATATATTTCGAGGCGTGTTTAAATAGACTCCGCCTTTTGGTTACGGTTTTGATGTAATTATATGTCATCTGCTCCTTAATATTATAAATATGTGGTCTTTTTGAAGTCATTTACAAGAACATATCATGTATTGATCAGTTCTGATTAATATCTTGAAGTGGCAAGAATATTAATCGTACATCCTTGCCGTGAAGTTTTATCAGACTCTCGTAGCAGCAGGAATATCAAGTTCATATTTTTGCTGTCGCATGGGTCAACTTTGAACTCTTGTCGAAAAAGGTTTGGTAAATAATTGATCGAATTGAATTATTTCAATGTGGACCAAACCTTGTCGAAAAAAGTTTGGTCCAAATAGAAATAATTGAAATAATGTCAATTATACATTCTGGCTCAAAGATTTTTCTGTGTTCAGTTGAAAAGTGTTAACAAAGTTTATGAACCATCGCGGAAGCATTTCTGATTCTTGCGATAAATAAATAGTAATGGAACACTTCGAAAACTACAGTGAGTTGTTTGTGACGATAAAACAATACAAAGAGAATAAAATAACTGATCATAGAATTCAATCGTTTTCTTTTTGAAATTGCACTAATTAGTTTAATATTTATAATAAAAATAACTAAACGTGAACTGTTTCTGCGAGCGAGGACTAGTCGTCGTTTCGTGCTTCATCATAAGCCAGCTTTATTCAGTAACAAAATCCTTCACTCTTAAAAGCCTGCTGGTCATCATCGGCTGGAAGAATCGCAGAAGTTCACGAGGTTCATTTTTGTATTACCAGGTCAGTAAATTTTATTGTTTCATGCACTTGGCAAATCATCGTTAGTCGCGAGAAATCATTAAAATCTAAATAATATGTTTTCTGATGAGCGACAATCATACTGTTAATTACTTTTTTATACTTTCTTTAATCAGATAATATAAGTATGATAGAGTTGAATATTATTTCAAGGTTAGGAATTAATTTTTCCTAGTGGCATTTATGCTATTATACATGCGTACGCTCAAACAATACTTGTTTCAAATGTAGAATAATTATACAATTGTTAATGACTAATGAAATATGAAAAAAAGAAAACGCGCAAATTCCACGTCTGAAATCTCTTAATAAAATTGTATGTTTAACAAAGTTTAGCAAAGTTCTGCTTTAAATGTTATCATATTAACAAATTTAATGTCAAAAGAAGTTTAATTATCGACTAATTTGTTGCTTTCGCCTAAGTATAAATAATTCAGAACTTCCAATATGTTTTTTTGAAAATTAAACAACATTATTTGTGAGTCTTATCTAAGTTTATTTCGCTTCATTATGTTCGAATAAACTTTACTCTCTGTACTAACGTTATGACGCAGATAGTCGTCAATAAATTATTCGGTGAATAATTTCAGCTGTACGGCTAGACTGCGTATGTGAATCTTGAAAATGAAATGAAATTAAATGGTTTGTAGAAGTTGTTTCGGCAATGATAACGGTGTACTTAATATCTGAACAGAAATATCGTTTGTATTCTGTTGTAGATAACTGAAATATTTATATATTATATACGGTAATGCTTCTTTTCTACTCTTTATATTGCGATACCTTAAATTACATAAAATATAGTTTATGTTCCACAAAACTAAAGATATTTTTTAAAAATGACTAATTCCAGAAATGGGAGCCAGCTGCAATACAATTTTCTAACGATTTGAATACCTTGTCTTTTTAAGTCATTGATTAATTAAATAATCATACATACTAATTATGTATTCATTTTATCAATTAAACATTTCATTTGAGCTTTCTCACATTATATATAAAAGGTACAAGAAATTGGTAAAAACACTGGTACATAGATTTTTTTTAGATTCGAAGATGAAAAGCAAAATAAAATGCTCAGGATTAAAAATATGCTTTTATCTTAAAACGCAGAAACAATTTTTGGAAACCGGTTGTTACAAAACAACATCCTCATATTTCCCCTCTTCTTTTTTAGTGGTCCAACAGCTCATGGTCAGGTTTGAAGACCAAACCTGACCATCAGTTGTTGGATCACTGCCGGTAGTTTGCACAACGACGACCTGTTTCTGGCCACAATTCTCTAGTTGTTGGTTTTAAGGATGTTAAAATATTTTTCAAGGGAATCAACCCATCTTAGCCTTAGTCTTCCCTTTTATCTGAAACATAAAGGTCTGGCATAAAAAAATCTTTTGGAGTTTTTTTCTCCTCTTAGTTATTTGTAAATTTTATTACATCATGCTCCTCGCGTATACTTAATACAATTGGAGATTATGTGATTCTTTTTGTTTTACTCTCTTAGTATGGATACAATTCAAATTTTCTGTAGTAATTTTTTAACCAATATAGTAAGCATTTTTTAATCGGTACGTCATTCATAATGTTTTAGTAATTCATATTTCTCTACGAAATGAAAAAATTACAATTTTTGTAATAAAACTGAAACCTTTCTGTTAAACTACCTCTTGCAGACTTTCTGTAAGACACTGCCTGACTGAGTTAGAAGTCCAAGTTATTCATGTATATCTCAAATTACAACGAAAAATATCCACAATTAAATAAAACTACGTGATGTAGCATTATTTCTACTTTATTTAAATTGTTTACCACGACCTAGATTTTGTAGAATTACAACATCTTCGGGGAGGCAAGTAGCAAAGATCTTTGCTAATTGCCCACCTAAAGATGTTGTAATACAAAGAAACTTAAGTCGTGGTAAAGAATTTAAATAAAGTAGAAATAATACTACATCACATAATTTCCTTTAATTTTGAATAATTAATTTCTACAAAATTAACGCAAAATACATTCAATAACCAAAAATATCATAAATGTCAAAAATAGTTTAATCAGACGGTATCACAGAACATGATTGATTATTTTATGTACATTCCAGTTATAATTACTGAAAAACAAAGGTATTGAATGTTTTAAATTACATATATTAATATGAATCCTTAGTTAGCAAGTATGATGTAAATGCCAACAACAAGGGCAATAAACCATAAAGGTAAGAACGTGGCCAGCTCTTTGATTTATACTTAGACAAGATTGAGGTAGCCATGTTCAAGGTTGACGTAATTTCATGATAAGTTAATGTTGTGCAACTAATTTTTTTTATAAAAAGAAATAATAGTTAATATGGGCGTTGGCTGGGCTGCATGTACGTATTTGTATAAGTTGCATGCAATATTTTAATATTTGTTTTCACTATTTATTTTCATTAGATGTTATCTTAATTATCTACATCAAACATTTCTACGTTTCAATTAAGAAATACAATAATTTAGTGATTTTATGTGCGAGTAAGACGTATATACAGATGACACCATTTTTGATATATTTATTAGAATTTAAAGAAACTTTCTTAATTTATGTGCCCTGCCATAGAGAATGTAGTCTCTCGAGTCAACGTAATAATATTTTACATTTCTTTGTCTATGAAATATATTCACCTAAATTATTTAGTTTGATTATTTTATTAATATTGAGGAAACATTTTACATATTTATAAAGTATTTTTATTTCGATTTCTAACTAAAATATAAATTTGTAATTATATGGAATTTTTGTCAGATAGTTTTATATATATTTTATTTAAGATATCGAGAAAAAGTATGTATATTTTATGCTTCCAAATGGTATATCTATTAGAAACAACACACATAAATTAAATATTTTTTTATTTAGTGAACTTGTATTAATATTTTCAGGCTACTTATGTTATTATAATAACGTAAATAATATTAATACGTTATAACGTAATAGTGTAATTGACAGCATAAATATACTTATTAATTGTTCACATAGAGATCTTCTACTTGTGGGTGCATATTTCTAATTAAAGTGCAGAGCATCTTTTTGACATGAGATTTTTGAGTTTTGTACAGCGAAAGGAAAGAAAAGAATATCACAGTTGTTTTTTTTCGAAAATAATTTAACCCAATTGAAAATTAGTGTAACTTATTAAGACGCGTATTTTGAATTAAGAAGTGTTTATAAAAATGTTGTCTGAGAGTTTTGGAGAGCGTACTGAAAATACAAAGCCGGCGTTATAAATAAAGATTTTATTTTCGATGGTCCGGTCGTGGAGTACAGTTTTAAAAGACTAGCTGTAAGAATTCCAAAACTATTTTTTGATTTGCATTATAGCTCTAAAAGTATTGCATAAAATATGTAGAAATTTATATGACACCAACAATCATTGCAACTAATAAAGTTACAATTGCGATGTAATATTTTTATAAAACTTGAAATTGACATAAAGTTTGCTGGAAAGGTGTAATGTTAATCCCAGATACTGTAGTTTTTGGGAAATTACGATATTTTTATGCTGTAAATAATTTATTAGGGAATATATTTACAAAGTGAATAAAAATATTAACATTTTTCATCATTTGAAATAAATGCTACATACTAAAATATTTAAGGTTTTCTGTGTTCTTGAATGTATACAGAACACCCGAAATTCGAGTTTTACCGGTAATTGGATTTTTTTTGTTATTACCTTAGATGTTAAGTGTTTTTAAGACGAGTTTTATATAAAATAATCACAGCCATATATATTGTTCCTTTAATATAAACACAGGGAATTTAGCACGACAATTATAGTATATTTTAACGTAAACTTAAGATGACTGCCCAGACGTCGGTAATCCAATGCTCGTTAAACTCGCGACCAATAAACGTTGTGGGAATAATATTGCGGATACTCACCGTGGTACAGTCGGCTTGTTGCTGAAGCTACAAATACATTTCATTTAAAATTTCCACGTTATTTATACACGTGCAATGTCATAAGAAAATATATTTTATATATAACGAATGACGTCGATTACTTTTTATGGCTAAATATTCTAACCTTAAAGGTTCTAAAATAGATTATTTAGAATTTAGTCAATATGAGAGGGTTTAATAAACAATACTTTTTATCTACATCTTTATTTACTGCGTAATTTCGAAATAAATAAACCAGAGTTTAGTGGCAAGATTTGAGGTGAAGTTTGGAAAGGATTTAATTATAGTAAATTTTCACAGTCGTAAAGTTTATAAAAAATTATTCATTTTTAAATACTTTTGGATACGTACAAATTTTTTTGAAATTTTGGCACATGTCGTGCCTGCGTCAAGAATGTTAAATGGTTTAAAGAGATAATTGCTCTCTTACGTACATATATTTTGAAAAACCTGCAATATCTGATTCCACCAGTTTAATTTAAAACAAATAACAATTTATAAGGGAAGTGGCTACTTAAGAATTGAGAAATGTATATTAAAATACCCCAAATGAAATAAGAAACGCAAATATGTCATTTTATTCCAAATTAAATCATGTAAAATATAAAACCCCGATAAATCAATTTCCACCATTAAAGGTTGTAATTGACCAAACACTGGCAGTTTTAAGTCAATTACATAAATAATATCGTTTAATAATAATATTTGAAACTTGCTTATTTTAGCCTCGGTCGTCGCCATGGTGTGTTGGGTTGATCACAACGCATACGACTTTTTATGGGTGGTGCACCGCGGTAATCTGGATTCGATTCCTGGCTGCTTTTAGAAAGGGGCTGTATTGACGTTCTGGTTGTCCCTAACAGATTGCTCTCGTAGCAATAAGTCCGCCATGTGAATAAACTCTATACATTAAAGTATATCAGAAATAAGTGAACAAATATATTTGATTACTAGATCTATTTAATAAATCCCATATGTGGGAAGCAGGTCCAATATTCTATAAATATTAATTACTAAATACTAAAAATCATAAAATATATATTAATTACTAAAAATCATAATATATTATAAAATTTACGAATAATAAAACCGAAGTAAAACAAGGAAAATTTTTCGATATTTTACTCTTACGAAAACATACTGGGCTGTATTTTTTCATAGTGAAAAATTATATTTATATTAACATAAAATTTTATAGAAATATTACATAAGTTTACATGTACAAACTTGTATATATAACTAAGTATTGCGAATTCAACTCATACGTAACGGGTAATTTTCACTTAGTTATGATTATTTCGACTAGTATTTGACGATAATGTCATTTTGAACCACTGTTTGTAATTGTCTAAAAATTATAGTTATGGTTTTCACAAAGAATGGTTTAATGAACTAAACCAGTTTTTGTTTTCTACCAGAACTCAAGTGTGACAGTACTCACATAAGGAAAGATATCTAAAAGGATGTATTTTGATGGCAGTAAATGAAGTAATAGCAAAGCTGCACGGCTCTCATCAGACGCAGACAATTCAAATGTCATTGCAATAGTCAAACAAAAAAATCCTACTTCACCGGATATTATTTTCCAATTTATATAATATGCAAAATGGAAAAAGAATTAGTAATTATTATCACATTGATTCATGATATTTTTTTTATGATTAATTTATATATTACATTGGTAACAATTAAATGAAACTACGTGATGTAGTATTATTTTTACTTCCTTTAAGTTCTTTACCACGACCTAGGTTTCGTTGTATTACAACATCTTCAGATGGGTTATTAGCAAAGATGTTGTAATACAACGAAACCTAGGTCGTGTAAAGAACTTAAAGAAAGTAGAAATAATACTACATCACGTAGTTTCATTTAATTGTGAATAATGAATTTCTACAAAATTAACGCCAAATATATTCAATATTATATCGGCATACCATGCAGGATAATTGCCTTATATATTCTTTTGTCAAATTATTTAAAAGTTGTGAGGTTGTGGTATTACGTTAAGGATACAAGTGGATAGATATTTTTTTTTAAAATATAACTACGTGTTGAACTACTCGTGCAAAAACATTTTTTCATATACACCCAATAGACGGTTAAATAGATCGTATTAGGTTTCGCCCAGGTGAATTGATATATTAAATATTTAACTAATTTCATCTCCTTACTTCTAATATTCTTGTTTTAATAAAACTAAAGTACAGTCTTATTGTCAATGAATTTAATAGATCATGTGGTAAAAAAGTGTGGTGGAAAACCATTTAGTCAAACGTCGAAAATACTAAACCTTTCAAGTTGCGATGAATATTAGCAGTAATTATATTAAGACAATCAAGTGTTAGTATACGCGGCTTTATTGGTATGCCATATAATCATAATACGTTGTATTACTTATATATTGATAATTATTATTGTTTGACTGCTCAATACATAAGTTTTTATTTGATGTAGGCAAAAATTTAGTTCTCATCTGTTTACCAATTTTAATGTGATTAAGCAATAAACTAAGAAGCAAAGGGATACTCATATTTTCATACTTATTTATTCATGTACAGCAATACGTAAGATATACCATAAGTTTGCATTTGCCTGTACTAAGTGCATCGACCAGATGACGGCCCTGCAATATACTTGGTGAATAGAGTGCTGCCCCAAGCGAGTGTCCTCGAGATAATATTTGACATTGCATAATAGCCGGTCACATTCAGGCGCGAATACCAAACGTCTGCATGGTTGAGACCATAATCGAAAATCGATCTTAGTGTCTATCGCAAATGCTAGCGTTACAAAGATTAAATACTGTTATTTAGACACGGGTTAACATTCGTATTAGCGTCGAGATTAAATTAATAGCAAAATGTGTACTGTTTGACAATATTTTTGAATGAAATTGATATATTTGGATATATACTTTACCCTTAATTGTTCTTGTTAAACGAATAACGAAATAAGTGAATTTGTTTGACGAAATTTACAGGTGTAATAAGTGGATATGTGACTGGCTGCACTAATTAAAGGCTGTACAAAATAAGACAGTTTTTTGACTTAATGAATTATTTTATAAACGTAGTCCAGGAATGAACATATCCCTTCGCCGGCAAACCGTCAGTGCCGGAAGGGCAATTTGGTGGGCTGGTGTTGTTGAGTTTCCAGGTGTGTTATAGGTAAAGTAAAGGGAGATTTTAAGTAAATTGTATATAAAAAAAGTTCTTTATGATATGGTAGCGAATTACCAAGTTATAACGAAAATTTTTAAAGTAATTAAACAGAAAATATTTACCGAGAGTCAGAAAAAATTGCTAAAATTAATGCTAGCTAAATTAATTTCAATGATCTCGAACAAATGAAAGGTCTTAAATTTCGTGGTCGTCGGAAGAAAAAAAATATTATTGTAAACTATTTGATGATAGTGTCTAAATGACGTGCAATTGGTGCATCACTTAAATTTCAATTTGTTATTCTATCACCTTACGAAGATCCATTATAGTGGAACGTAACGTGGTCGATAGTTAGCTTCTCTACTGCCACTAGGATGTATGCTTCATATCAAAAGAACTTCTCAAGGCAGCTTTCATCATGGCCTGATTTATAATATAATATAATATAACTTTCATGAATTATAAATGAGACGGTAGATGCAATTTTTGTGAAAATTTAATTAGAGTTTGTTTAGTTATGCGGAAATTAGTGAATATGATTAGCCATCACCCAAAGTAGCAAAATGACATGTTACATTGTATATTTAATCGGTAATTAAAAAATATAACGAAATATATATATTGTAGTTGTATGTTATACTTAATAGCGTTCTTTTGTTTTTTAAATTCGAAAAATATATTACTTGTAATCTGAAACTAATTTCATCGTGATATGTGGAATGGTTCTATAGTTATGATGATATTGTTATTGGATTCTCTCTTGTTGAGGCTGTGGTAATATATTACACATTGCAATGAATGTATGTATGGTATAGGTATATGTATAACACTTACAATAATTGGGAGAACAACATAGATTAGATATATCACCCTACTAAAATTCTTAACCCTCAAAATTAATATTTCATCATAATAGAATATTGAATGCAATTTTTCGTTATCAGTCCTAGAAATCGGCGCACGAACAGTGTGCTGAGTAGGAATCATAGCACACAAACGGTGCGAGACACATAATTTACGGTTGGCTTTCCCTTCGACCCTCACAATGAATGTCGAGTTTAGTATCTCACATGGGCACGTAGGATTATGAGCAGGTACGATTTACAACGGCCTCACAACATTAAAGATTTACTTTTGTTCACAGTTAGTTAATACTATTTTTTTGTTGTTATTTATCATCATTAGCGACAATAGGAATTTATGACAATGATATAAGTACCAATTTATGCTATTTTAGTTAACCAACATTCTGTATACATAAGTACATACACTCACACACACATATACAGACACACACACACACACACACACACACACACACATATATATATATATATATATATATATATATATATATATATATATATTATATACATTATTCAACATTTTCTCGACATTTGGAATGATCTTTGAAAATAGTGAAATTTTCATTCTCTGGAGAAAGCTCACCTTTTTCCAAAGAGCTAAATTACTTGCCGATTAACTGAAACTTTTTTTTATATAAATTTTTTCTGTGGTCAAAACTCGAGGTTAGCGACTAGTTGGTGATAAACCACACACTTGCGGTATATGTGATTGTACTTCATATTTCAAGCTACTTTTCCAGCTGTTATAAATCACAACTTTGGTAAAACAGTCATGTCAGATCAGGTGTATAATGTAATACATGATTCAATAAGCAATTCCAGCGTAACATATTCTATATGTGATAATCATTATTAAATTCGTACATATTCGTGTTATTTGATATTTATCATGGACTATGCGGTATTAAAATTTGTATGCCCAAACAATTTTTTCTTATTTCCTAATTTTTCTTTTTATACCCAAGTCCATCAAAGAATTTTCTTTTGAATAGATGTAAATTTTATAAATTTGCGTAATCTATGTGACTATTGTTTATTTGCTGTACAGACGAGAAAAAAAATTAGGAAAATTAAATATACATCACTATACGTCGTAAGTGACACTGTGTTTAATCATTATATATAAAAATCTTATAAATTGATTCGCTAGTGAACATGTAATAATAACTTGTTTTCGTTAAGTACGTTTAGGTCGTATGTATTGTCCATCAATAATTTATGTGCTCAATGTTTAGTGATTTACTGCACTTATACGTTCTTGTTTTTTCTCTTATCCTCTACATATGGAATTCGTTCTGGTTTTTGTTAGAAATGATAGATTTTTATTATGAGAGTATGAAATCGGTATATGGAAAAAGCTAAAAAAGGGATTGTATACCATGTAGTGCACCGTTATTTATTAAAGCAATGGTCGTTTATTGATAAATATACGTCAATTAGCGATGTATAGTATTATGAAACAATTTTAAATGGAGCTTATAAATGTTTGTAATGGCAAATTGCTTTACTTTAGAGCTCTTCGTTTACTTAATAATTTTATTGTTGGAAATATTTTTCTCCTTGTGCATAATGTATTCTCCAACGTAGGTAGAATATTTTTTCATAGTTTCTGAGCGCATGCTGAGATCGTTTTTTGCTTTTAGTGTACATTAAGTCTTAATAAATGTATTAAAGAGGTATTTAATGTTTTTATAATACTTTTCATAAAATAAACCACGATTTTTATTATCAATAGATCCTTCGGTTCGACGTTGATAAATGAAATCACATAGATAAATATTTAAATCTAGAATCAAAACTGAACGTTTATATTAGAATATTACTATATTTATTACTCGTAATTTTCCTCTTGGGATTCAATGAATGAAATTTTAATCCGTTTTTTAATCATTTTATTATTGCGGTTTCTATATAATTTAGGCTAAATTTATTATAAAATGTAATCAGAATGAGTACTTCTAATCAAAGGCCACTTTTTATTACAAATGATTTCATTGCAATATCTTTACAAGTATATTTGGATTTTAAATACACAGAATGCAATATAATTTTGAAGTGAATATTAAATAGTGCAGGAATATTATCTTAAACATCTGATTTGTTTAGTCCTTCAATGCAGGAAGAACAGGGGATTTGGCTAGAATAGGACGATAACTCATATTACGATATACATCAACAGTAGATTGTAAAATCGAAGTTGCATATAGTTCGAATAATTGTCTACGTTTGAAATGCACTTAATTTCTGATAATCGTTAGAGTAGAGTAATAACGTTAGAGTAAAATGACATGGCCAATTCTTTATGGACTTCTGCCTGGCATGCTAATTTCAACGTCTATTAAACAATTTTACTGTGTTGTAATCCAGTATATCTATAAATGTATAGTAAATAAGTAACAAGTTTTAGAAGATCAGGGATTACAATACCAAATTCGATTTAATAAATTAAATATTGATTTCTTCGGAAAACGTTATGCACTTCATTAAATAATTAAAAAATCTTTAAACGTTTACGGTAATATGATATCAAGGGATAATATAACTGTTAGAGAACAGTGCAAAAAATAATGCAGTACACTACATAACAAAGAAACTCGATCTAGATCTGATGGCACTCTCATCTGTCAGCGTATTAACTTTCAATATAAGTAATTCCATTTAATTAATTTTTCTGGTATACACAGCGTATAACATATTAATGATATGATTATTTAGATATAAAATATTACGTCTTTTTAATATAAGAATTCACAATTAAATGAAACTACGTGATGTAGTATTATTTCTACTTTTTTTTTATATTTATTAAGTTCTTTACCACGACCTAGGTTTCGTTGTATTACAACATCTTTAGATAGGCTATTAGCAAATATTGAATAGATATATCTTTGCTAATAGCCCACCTGAAGATGTTGTAATACAACGAAACCTAGGTCGTGGTAAAGCACTTAATAAATATAAAAAAAGTATAAATAATACTTTATCACGTAGTTTCATTTAATTGTGAATAATGAATTTCTACAAAATTAAATCCAAATATATTCAATATAGGAATTAGTAAAAATTTTAACATGACAAATACATCTCGCAATAACAAATGCAATGCATTAGCTTTTGACAGCTATTTGACATTGAGTATCTAATTCTTATTGAAAATAATAATACGTTACGGAAGCAAAGAAATTGCGGAAGCAATAATATATCATAAAAATAGAGTATTTCTAGATCTATTTTGTATTTTACAAACCTGCGTCCGAGTCTTGGTTTAAAACGAGTTTATGACGAGAACATGATATGCCTTCGTACTTGTCGGATATTTATATTGCAGTTGATGCACAATTTGGCATAATATATGGAAAAAAACGTGACGTGGATGAAATCAGTCCGTGTAGAATACCAATTGTCACAAAAATTATTAAAAATCGACAACAAACGCACGCAAATTGGCGACAAGCGACATTACAAGAATTGAAATGAAAACGGACTACGTACGCCTATATCATTTATCGCTATAACCAACTGTCTAAATAATTCTGTCAATACGTTGTGATATTGAAATAAGTAATAATACCGTTTGCGTATATTATTCCGTGGTTAAAATAATTTTAATACTGTAATAAATTGTAAGAATAAAAAGTTCATCGTTTCAATGTAAAAATATACAACATTAGATTCGGCTTACAATTTCTATGCAGTGATTGGAACGTCAACGTATGGTACAAGCAACCTAAAAGAGAAAAATAATTGTCAAAACAATTACTTTTTAATTTCACATAAATAAATACTCCCAAGCTCTAGGGGTGTAAAAAATTTACAGTAGTTAATTAATTAATTTATTTTTAGTTTTTTCGTATCTATTTTACATTTATTTGCATTATTAGATGCAACAGGAAATTACCAACAGAAATTGGTAATTTTCTTCATTTTATTGCGATACGATATGTACATACGAATTAATATGTTTACTTTTCCATAAAATCCATCAATAGGTAATATGAATAATACAACTAAATAAAATTATCATTTTTATTAAATAATACATAATTATTTTGAAAACTTAAATCTACGTAAAAGACAGATGACGGCAAGTAGCGTGTAGGAATGAAAAATGTACATTAGATATCACGAGCATAAGTAACTTGACCATCTTAACAAATCATATTTTTAAATAGCATAACAAGGAACATATTATCGAAAATTTCATTAAAGATCCTTTTCGTACTCATGTATCAAATTGCAAGCAGGGAGTTATATTTCCAAAAAAAAAATATGCTTTATAATTTTTTAGATTTCACATTTTCTTTAGATTTAGTATATGTTGTTACACCTCAATCGCAAATAAAATTATTTAAAAATATCACCATTATGTCCATTTTTTCAAAATTAAAATTATTAGGATTTGTAGTTTAAACGTTTTAAATCATTTTTATACGATTATTTTTACAGAGAAAAAGCATTACTCTTATCTTTCTTTGAACAATTAAAAAGAATTATGGAATAATGTATATCGAATGACAATACCATGGTTTTACATGTGTGCTATAAATTTCAACTCGCAGTTTCTTTACTAAAAACTTTTCTAAAACAATTAAATAATTAAGATATAATGTAGATATAATTTTAAGAGTTCTATTTAAATCTCTGTACCTATTTTAATCATTACTTAAGTTCTTTTTAGTTGCTCAGATAACTTTTTTATAAAATAGTTTACATTTGATTCAACACAAAAATTGAATTGAAAATGTATTTTAATTTAATGAAGCACTTTTATGAGTAGTCTTTAAATAACTTCGAGTTATTTAAATAGCCCGAGATACTATTTATTTTGATTATTTATATATATATATATATATATATATATATATATATATAATTATAGATTGGAAAATTTTTTAACCTAAATAAATAAGCACGAAAGTATCAAAATTAGAAAAATAAATAAGGGAACATTTTTATGGTAGGGGCCTAGCAAAAAAAACAAATATTTGGCTATTGACGCCTAACATTATCAGCTACCATAAACATGTTAAAAAAATTCGATTTAATGTGAAAAAATAAATACGTCTGTTTTAAACTATTAACATATTTTCATTTGCCATTTTATCTTTTTCTTTTAAGGAACCTTGTGTCAAAAAAATTAGCTACGTCATAAAAAATAAGGCTAATATACTTGAGAAAGAAAGAGATAAATTAAATATTATATTTAAGACAAAGTGATACAGCATGGGGCAAATAATAAATGTTATATGTAAGTGCAGAAAATAAGAGGTAAAATATGTATATATACATTGAAATATTGGTATGTCTCAATTTCATTTCCAAGTCATATCAACTGCTTTATCCTACCATACCAGCTCATTTATCCTACCATACCTGCTCATTTATCCTAACCATATAAGGCACAGTTTGCACTAATTGAATTTGAGAAGTCTAAACGGTTAGGTGTATTCCCTGTTGAATTCGTGAGTTCCAATTTTTAGTTAGATTATATTTGCTGTGAAGTAATTTTTCGTAGTAATTGTGTAAAAGACAACACTTAAAGAACGTAATTTTGACTTCGGAAGTGCTCCTTTGAATAAAATCACTCCGTATAGATTAGGCTATGAACCTATTATATCACCATTCGATTCATTGATCTTATTCTTGTTTTTTTATATGCTATACTATATTATGAAAACATAATCTACGATAAACATGTAATTTGGTGACAATGCTTATATACTTGTGGTATGTTATTTTGGAGCACTACGTATAATCGTTTCTATGACCTAATGCTGTTTTGACTAATGTAAAAATGTTCCAAAATATTGCAGATGAAGGCGTAGATAGAACAAATTTTAAAAGGCTATATTTTACCTGAGGTAAATTTTTCTGCAACGAGAAGATGAAATAACTTTTACTTAAATTTATATTGATATAATAAAATGTATTTTCTTAATTCCAGCGATAAGTTCTAAATCTGTTACCAATTATATACCTAAAATGTTAAAAATAGATATGTGAATATTTTTTGCTCAATTTAAAAATAAAGACGATTACCTTGAGTTCAATAAACGGGTATCAACTAAACAGAATAACATCAAATAATGATTAAGTTATTTTTTCTGAAAATAGATTATAGGAAGAAAAAATGTCTCTGCTGGTTTTATTTTACTTTTGTCAGGAACTATACGTAAACGCACTATTTCCACATATTTTCATTTTTTTTATACTTTTCGTAAATAAATATTTTTACATATAAATATTTCACTTTTAGCATGAGATGTCGAGAGATACTGTGCATGAAATAATAATTAATACTTTTATGCTCATACTAATAATATTAGCATTATTTATGTCAAATGTCCATATGGAACTCATCAAATTTTACGCTTATATAGTATATGTCTGCAAGCTATACTGCAACTTCGTTCGCGTGTTTATCTTTAGAAAAAATTAGGTAAATTTTAATTTTATATCATGGAACACCGACTATTATTATATTTATGAAAGTAAACTATATTTTTAAGTATGCACATTCGGTGTTAAAAAGCCAAATTGCAATATATTATTTTTTATCAATAAATTGCAATATATTACCCTAGATCCAACAAATTTCAACAATAAAAACTTTATCGAAATCCTTCTAGGTATTCTGGCGCGATGCGCGTACAGATAAATAGGCTCATACACAAACGGACAAATATTTCAAAAACAAATATTTCGCCTTTAATTTATTTGGTTCCATTAAATATTTTTTCTACATACCTTCAATAAACAGATACGCCAGTTTTGTACTTTTACCAAATGTATAAAGAATAAAATGTGTAACAGTTCATTTTATATTAATTTCTACTACATTTACCGAAATTATTGATCGCACACAACAAGGAAATATCGAATGCACACAACAAGGAAATTTTTTTACGCAAAATATTATCAACAACGATTATTGCCCTCATGCATCTGCCAACATTAAATTTATTTCAAATCCTAAACCATATCTATCTCAGCTCATTTCACCAATGTACGTCTGGATGGAAAATTTCATTATGTGATTTAAAATACAGGTAGTGCCATTTATTGATATCCATAGTAATGTATCTATTTGCATAATAACAGCATATATATTCTGTCATAAACCTTTTAACATATATCTTCTGACTGGGTAAACCATGGCACGATCTCTATAAGAACTGCCCTAAAGTTTTTAAATCGTAAGAGAACGTCTCCAATATCATTCCTGCTGTTTAAATCAGTTTGAGTTTAACGAGCATTGTATTTCGAAGAACTCACGAGCCTCGTTGAAACTTTTCGCTATGGATATATAGCTGAACTGCGTAAAATATTTTAGGCATTTACATGAAATATATACTTGAAGTTATGAAGAGATTCCCGATTTTTGTTTTTTCTTGAAAATAAAAATTTAAATGACGTAAATAAAATCAGTTACATAAATAAAATCAAGGTGAACCTTCGAATACAACTACAATATCCCGTAGGTACTTATAAATACGATCCATTTTCTTTTTGACTGCCTTTGTTAAATTTGGGACCAGAATAATTTTTTGGTAACTCAAGCAATATGAGCAGTTTCAGTTTTAAGTAAATGGAGCAAAATCAGAAAATTAAATATTAGGCAATTTGGGTTGATCACCAATTATGTAAATATAATCTATCATATGCATATATATGTATAAATATATATATATATATATATATATATATATATATATATATATATATTCTATAATTAACTTTATGTTAGAAGCGTACGCCAATGACTCACTTAAAAAAGCAACGACAACGCTCTTTTTAACTTGTTCTGTTTGTGATATTTGAGTAAAAACTAATAATGACTGTATTAGAAATAGAAATAGTAACTACAAATTTCTTACTACCTAAATGCTATTGTTTAGAATAGTTACCTGAAAAAATTGCCAAAAAAAAATTGCCTAAATAATGAAATTATATATTTGTGCAAAGGCCCGCAAAATTTTCTAATGTTGCAACATGTTTAGACCGCGTGAAGTTAACAGGGACATGAGAAAATAGTATGAAAAATTGACGTAAATTATACTCATGTATGAGGTCTTCCTATAATTACTATCTACATGATAGATTTGTCTAAAGGTAATATTTTTTAAATGCGTTGTCTTATTGGTTGGTTTTATCGAATTTATCTTTCTTTAGAGCGATAGCCTAAACGAATGTTGGAAATGGAATTAGAACTAAGAGTCGTCATCCTAACATTCTGCATATTTGTTTATTCAAACAATAAATCGTTAATACTTAATATTAAAAATTTAACTCTCTAATTTATATAACCTGATAATTGCTTTCATTATAAGTTGGAGGATTAATTGACTACGCATCAGATGCCAAATTAAAGTTAAGTTTTTTATTGTCTTGCAGGCATTAATTTAAATATATTATTTTATTAATTAAAAAAATAATAAGACAATATCATGATAAACCTATTGCCACGACAACAATTTAACTTCTCAATTTTTGACTTTTGTTACTAACAAAATTAACTTATGTTACTAACAAAATAGAAAAAAAGTATTTTTCAAACCCCATTAGAAACTGAAAATAATTTAAAGAATATCACAATTTACTGTAGAGATTTATCAAAATAGAAGATGTCTCAATCATTATTAAAGAATTTGTTGCATAAAATTAAAAATATCCATTAGGATATATCCAGCTTGATGGAGTAAGGATGAATATATATATTTTTTAAATAATTATGAGGAAATGTTTCAAAATCATATATTTTTAGATTAGTTATCAAGATGATATTGACCTCCAAGGCATCTACGAATCTACATTAAAATAGATCATAAATTTCATAATTTGTAACGCTGTGAAGCACAAACAACCTGGCACGATGAAATTGTAAACATTTTTACAAAATTGTTAAATATTAAAAATGTGAAAAGTTATATCTATCACTTTTAACTCTGTGAGATCACGCTTTTCATTTTTTTTAATCATCATTAAATAAATATTTGTGTGCGTAAATGAGTATTTGTTTCTTAGTATGTTCTTATTAAGAATAATACACATGACCAGTTTGCTTATTAATTTAACTGTCAATTTGGTATGAAGTGATCGATTTACCAAGCAAATTTAGGTTAGCGTGTTCACATCAAATTATGTAAACCCATTAAGCTAACTTTCACTTGTGTAAATTAGGTTAAAAACAAAAAAAATATAAACGCAATGTAAATTGTTAGAGCTTCCGTCCTGAAAAGGAAAAATCGGTACATTTATAAGATCAATTACGTATTGATCCGTCGTTCCACATCTTATGGCCGCTTTTGTAAGAAATCGTTTTACATAAGAAATAATTGAATAAATGGAACGTAGCAATAAAGCATACCATCTGTACAAAATGTTTAATACTGAAAAATATTAATGTGAAAATTTTAGGACAAATAAATTACGCGAACATTTTTTTTTCCAATTTTTTGTATTGTCGGAGAAACCAATTAAAAGAACGATTTATAAGGATCAAAAACTATATATTTTTGGATTTTTAATAAAATAGTTCTAGAATATTAAAAACACCCACGGACATTTTCTCAGGAATCGTTTAAAATGAAAATTTAGAATTTGGCACAATGATAAAGCATATTAACCAGCATATGTTTCAATTACAGACACTTAAATTATTTAAATGTTTGAGGGGCAAATAAAACTAATAAAAATATTAGTATTTCCAATTCCTGTACCATATTAATTATAAAAAGGAAGTTAAAATATTCTACAACTATTTTTAGCATTTTATGTAAGATATTTCTAGATATATTATCTAAATCGTCCATAAAAAATACTTTCCCCGTCTTTAAAACTGTTAAACTAAAAAACTAAAAAAATAATGAGAAAACCAGCGTTATTAGAAAGTAATTATCGGAAAACTATAAATATGGTTCCAAAATTCATAGTTTATTAGAATATTTCCGTTTCAGTTATAAGAGTCGACGTGATTACATGACTAGAATAGAAATACCATATACCTTCAAAGGTTAATTTATACCAAAATATGTACAATACTTTCATGATACTTGATCTTACTGAATAGGTTTATTCAAAGTATCTGTAACTCATGTTCTATCCAAGTACCAAATTTCAAGTGCATAGCTTAAAAAAGTTACCGAAAAAAATATTTAAATAAGGACCCAAAATGTGTCTGTAAAGTTTAAAAACGAAATGAACTAATATGAAAAGGAATAAAACAAAGCAAAAAGTGAGTCTATGATGGAGCCGGGAGGGCAAGCGCTTAACGATATTATTTTCATCGATTTATAAGCGATATTATAAAGAACCACACTAAGCTTTCACAGTGATGAAAGAATCCCATTATGCTATCAGTTCACATTTTTCCAATGATTTTATATTTATTCCTACATATTGTCAGTTTGGTTTTGTTCTGACTGACCGTACGTAGTATTGTTTTAACTTTATGCGCTTTACTGTATTACGCGGTCCGGGTATAATTACAAGGAACTTAACTCTATTAACTTTACTCCTTGGATTATGACTTATCTGCAAAAACTGTATTACAGTTACTACCATATCGAGTCACCGAATAGCGATTGTTACGTTTTTTAACAATTTTCACCCGCGATTTGGACCGTGTCGATTTTTAATCAGGGCTAAGAGAATGATTCTTTATGCAATGAGAGTATTAGTACGTCTTCTGCAAAAAATATCAAACATCTTTTTTATCCATTTTGTGCCATCTATTTAAATATATATAATTAGCGTTATTGATTAAAAATACCAAGTTAAATCCTACAGGAATTATACTATTTTAGCGTTTAAAAATAGCCCATATTTTAATACGAACAATGGACCATGTCTATTGAATTTCATAGAAACTTGACCAGCCATTTAGTTATGATTGGGTAACAAACATTTAAATAAGCAAATTTTGCATTTATAATATTAGTGAAATTACCACAATTCACAAACAAAAAAGGTTGCAGATGATTTGATAAAATCTACATGTTCTATTAAGCATTCAGTTACAAATAAAATATTTGGCTTTTATTAGGTAATAAAATGTTCAGGAAATAATGCACTAATCTTTTTACCACTAGTCAGTTAAGTATTTTAAGGGTGCATTTTTATGCTTTAATATACGCAGATACTAATTATTATTCATCAGCAAATGTAACGCAGTTTCATATCACTAGATGCGTAAAACCTTCCTTATCCGTGAATTAATTTAGTGAAGGGTAGTTTTGAAGCCGGCAAAAAGGACCTAGGGGAAATTTCCTTATCGTATGAAGGTAATAACTAGTACGTTCACGAGTTCAGTCTCGCAAACTTCTATTGCAGGCATCTCAAAGGACAACATCGCGGTTACGTAACGGCGATTTTATTTAAATGTACATACATATTAACATTTTGTTATACAAATAACAGTGACGTGCCATTAAATTATTTAAAAAAAATGTCAACATTTATTATTTTATGCATCTTTTGAGGCAATCACAAAATATATTAAAATTACGAAAAAGTGATACGTTTTATAAAGTAAGTATTCATTAGTCACTCATGACAATCCATCGTCAGATCAATCAATTTTCACAATTGATATCCTCTTTGTAATTAATCACGTTATGTCAATTCTACTGAACTATGTCGAAAATATTAATAGTTGCTTCCTAGATATATGAATTACATCCAAAACTGGAGTTTCTTTTTTTAAGTATCGGTGAATGTGTAATATATTTCTTCATAATTCTTGCTTACATTTTCCGTATACACGTATTTATTAAATTTTATAGAATTTAATTTATGAACAAAAAACTCAAGTTTTCAAATAATATCGCAAGAGAAGAAGTAAATTTAAAGTTTCATGAGCTCTTTGATCTTTTTATGATATTAAAAGAATAATTTAGATTATTATTACCAATTAAAAACAAAAAAAATATTTCTTCCTGTGTAGATTTTCAAACTGTAGATAAGGTTTTGTATTGCAACTAATGTAACAAATTTAGTTGGGTCCAAAACAATTGAGCAATTATAAATGAACATGAATTTACGAGTATTATAATAGTGAAAAAAACAACAATTCGAGTATGTATATCTAAAACGCTATGAATATACTGACGTGTACTTTCGTAATCGTTCCTAATGTAGCATATTTATTCAGTATCATTGAGAGATAAAACACTGGTAGAGACAAATAAATAAAGTTATTTTATTTTTAGTTTCACGGTATAAATACACTTGGAAATTAAAACAAAAACT
This sequence comes from Druceiella hillmani, assembly GCA_039881145.1. Lineage (NCBI taxonomy): Eukaryota > Metazoa > Arthropoda > Insecta > Lepidoptera > Hepialidae > Druceiella > Druceiella hillmani. Next base: position 39,192,203 of record JAYKKI010000007.1, on the reverse strand, counting down.
ATCACGAAATTAATTTTTCCATAGAATTAATAATAATTAATTATATTTCTGATAATATGTATATCTGAAATATGTATATATTATATCTCTGATAATACGTAACAATAAATATTATTCATTGAGTAAAGACCAATTTCGGATACAATCGAAATTAATTACTTAACACAAGTTGTTATTTTTCAACCAATCTCAATATAGTAACCGATGATTTTTCGCTACTTATTTCTTTAAGTTGTTAGTGTAAAGTCAATATATATATATATACATATATATATATATATATATATATATATATATATATATATATAAAGAATACTTTTTTTTATATATAACTTAAGCATTTTTCATACTACACACATAGATCTACAGTCGCAACAATAAAATACTTTTCAATCTGGACAACACTAATTGCCCCATAAGAACGTATAAATTACATATGTATTTAAAAAAGTATGATAATAACATAATTATAATATCATATATGTGTAAAGTCCTTTATTGGATTAACAGTGGGTCAAGAAGACCGCTACATTCGTGTAGGTAAACAATACTTGCAGACGAGTATTAATATTATTATTATAGGGCCTTAAGCACTAAAATAATAATAATACAAAATTACAATGAAATTACAAAATGAATATTGGATGTCTTGTGAATTTCACAAAAATTACCTGCATTTTATTGAACTTTATTACAGGGATTGTAATGAAATCGTATCGTAATTGGTTAAGTAATCATTTCAATATTCTGCTATTTCAATATTTGCCTTCAGAGTAAATTTAAAAACAATTTTATAAATTTGACTAATTTTATACATAAGAGAAGATACTAGGATCAAGCATTAAGTATCATTACTTATAAATCCCTTAAGCATTTATATATGAATTCAATAGAGGCTTGTACAATATTAATTTAATAAAAACATTTAAAACTTGAAATAGCAAGAAAATTGAGAAGTTTAGTTTATATACATTACGTTGAATGTTTATGAGTGATATTATTTTTATTACTAATCCGTAATACGTATGTTACGTATTACGGATATAATTACAGTATTTTTATAATTACTTTTTCTTCTTAAGAAAGACATTTTAATTGATTTTCTTTCAAAAGCACACAAGGAACAAATTATTAATTAAACTGACTGTAAATATGAGTACCTATAATAGTGTAGTAAAACTATTGCGTCGCTTTCGGGTAATGCTCAGGATCTTATCTAATTTTTAAATAAACCTACATTAGAAACTTATATATTTCGGTACCAGTGGAATCTCTTTAAGCCATCACATAAAGGAACAAATATTATAAAATTTTAGAAATTTGTCAGATTATTAAATATTCATTGGAAAATATAAAATTACAAAATGAAAGTGCTGAGGTTAGTAATAAAACGAATTATGAAAGCTAAGTAGACAATATTGTGTACTAGGCGAAGAAAATAAAATACTATATTGAATTATTGAATTAAGTTTCGTTTATCGCAAAATGTCACTTTCAAATTTTTATCATTATTTCAATAAATTTTAACTGACACTATAATTGGTATGCATAAGTAAAAGCTCAATGGGATTAAGTTAAGCATACCTTAAACATTTTTTTTGATCGTATTGGAAATTAAACGTTGTGAAATTTTTAATTATTTTGTATAAAAGTTATATTCTGGGTGGACACTAATGCCTATTTTTTAGTCAAGTTTTTTTATATAAAATTTTTTTATATGAAATAATTTATATTAATAATAAATTTAATTCGAAATGTTATAAAATAATTTTAATAAAGTTTCGAATGTCATAGTAGTTAGAGCTATACACTTTAGCTTAATTGCTTCCAAAATTTAAAACGATGTTTCTATACTTATGCATATGAAATCCGAGATTTATGATCATCTTTTCGGATATAAGTCATAAATCTAACTTATTTATATAATATATATTTATATATATATATATATATATATATATATATATATATATATGTATATATATATATATATAATATATATATATATATATATATATATATATATATATATATATATATATATATAAGCTTATCAGTGATTTTAAAGGTTGTATATTATACGACAAATTTTGTAAGGTATCTTTATATAAAAAAGTTTTCTGAGGTATGTTTAAAAGTTTCCACTTTCATTGTTTTTCGGCCTCCTTACTTTTGGTTTATTTTTTAAGGAAACCTTATATTACGGAAGTGTGATTTGATACTTTTCATTTACTTAATTTTTATCACTTTGTCTGCAACACACATTTCCCCACTCAAATTTCGTATTGGACTGGAAAATAATAGTCTTGTAGCATAATGAGTTTATATTACGTACGCATGTTCCCATTTTTAAACAGATTGAGACAGTATTGCCTGACTGAGATAATAAGGCAAAAAAAATAAATTGTTGCCCAAGTTTAATTATTATCGATGTATCGCAACTGGCGTACGAATTAATTAAAAAATATACTCTTTTTAATTTAACTCAAGGTAGTTTTATTTGATATTTTCATAAATTTTATTATAGTTTATGTTACAAGTTTTCATCTTGAGATATTAGTTGTATTGCTGGAAATGTCGTTAGCATATAGCAAGTGTTTAGGTGGAATATAAATAAAGGCATGTATCAGTATACTTAAGGGATAAACTGCTCAAAAAAAATATTGTGTCAAGAGACACGTCTTTTCTATCGTTTTACAATTGAATCGATTTGAAAGATTTTGTGTATCTGTGATTTTTTTCATCCATTTTTAGTTTATGATTTATATGAAAACTCAATCTATAACAAATATAAAGTTTTCTATATTAACTGTAATGATATAAAAAGTTTAATATATTTAATGGTATCTTTTTTATATCAGGTTTTAAATATAAATTTGATATATTTGTGTTTTTTTTAATTATGTCATTTATTTTTTTTATTTATGTAGTAATTATGTTAAAGAATAACTTTCTTTAATTAGTTTTTGATACCTGCAGTGCCAGCGTAATTACAAAAATATGTTTAATTTTATTTCCAAATATGCTTATCAATGTTATATTTCCACATAAAACGACTATTAATATTTCATTATGTGTTACACGAGCAACACAAGGTTTTGTTATCGTGTTACTGCTAATTATTATTACTAAGCATGAAACGTCCGATATAGAGCTGAACGTTGGTTTTTTAATGTCTCAAGGAAAAAGCAGTACAATTCATTAAAATATGCGTCCAAAACTATCGACAGTTTTGCTATTTTAATGAGAGTTTTTTAATACCTGCAATAAAGAAATCTAGAGAACAAGTAGTAACGAACTCGCAAAAGGCATTTTCTATAGCTTGCAAAAGATGTTAGTCAGCTATGGCAAGGTTTGGAAAATACAGTGAGTAATAGTTTCCAAGATCAACGTCTGTAGTTTGAGGAAGGTTGTTTTTGTGACATGTGATTTAGCATTGTCTTGTAAAAGAATTGGTCTGTTTTTATTTACCAATCTCGGCTGTTTAATTGTAAACTCTCTCAATCTGTAATGAACGAGACCAGCGTTGGACCGTAAAACAGATAATATTATCATTTCTTGATGAAAATTCGGTTTCGGAGAGTGTTTTGGTAAGTACTTCATGTTTATGCTGAATGCTTGCGTTTGTCAAAAATGATCCATGTTTCAACACGCGTAGACAAGTACCCAATGTATAAATTTTTCGGTCTTAGATCGCAACACCAAAGAAAGGTAATCTTTAAAATTATTTTTCTACTAACTCTTATTTAATTCATTCGGAACCCATCTATACAGTTTCTTACCTTCATTTATTTTCTTCAAGTGGTTAATATATTTTGAATTATTCCGTTGCAACTTTTAGTGCATCAATATCCACCTTGTTTTCAGGTCGTCCAAGTAGTCTATTTTGAAGATCATAATCACCAGATTTGAGCTTGGGTACTGAACCTATAGTACATCAAACCATTGACGTATTATAGGTTCAGTACATCCTTGCCAAATATTGCGGTAATATTTCGAGACCTCTGCGCTGCATTATTTAGCCGACGAGACTCGTATTCAACAATTTTGAATTTATCCGTTGCTTACGAAATTTAATCTACAAAACACATCTTGACATATAACCTCAAAATAGGGATTGAACTGAACTTTCACAACAATAGAGAAAAAAATTATGAAAACAAAATTGATAATTTTTACGTATCGGGAATAAAACTTTGGATTTGATATGATTGGACAATTCATAATATAATTTGGGTACTATTAGTTAATATCAATTATTACTAGATATTAAAAATTACTTATATATTTCATAAATCTTTTATTAAAAACATTATGCTTCACATATCCCGAAAACCGCACAAAACTCAACAAGACTTCTTTTGAACACTTCTATGTGTAATTTACGCTGACTTTAACTCACAATATTTCACCGAATTTGCAACCCGACATACCTTAAACTTCATCCTAATATTCACGCTCCTCATTCATATACACGCCCTTATCTCCAATATATTATTTAACCAACACTCGAAAACTACAAACTAAGTGAGAAATGTTTCGCACGATATACCACTTAGATGTTTATACGTGAGCTTTCCGCCCCGCCGTAAAGGCAGGTCTACGTTCCGTAGATCGGCTTACGTAAATCTACGAAGCAGGCATTAAAAGAAAAGAATCACGTTAGGCATAGCAGTTGCGTCGGACGTAGTCTGCTCGCCTTTACGTTCTTCCGGTACGTGTCTCCGTAGTCCAGTAGCTGAGTGCTGGGATAGCCCACGAGTAATGTTTGCTACGAGCTATACAGGGCTGTTACGGTAGGAACTTGAGGGATCAGCTGTAAAATTTAGTTATTATATGTGTGTATATATATATATATATATATATATATATATATATATATATATATGTATATATTTATACATATATATACACACACACACACATATAGTTATTCATTTTAAAAGCGATAAATTCAGAAATTAATTGAAATATAAAGCAAGTTGACCATTTTGACGAAAGTTAATATTAATTATATAAATAGGGGTTCTACTATAGTATGTAGTTTGTGTAAGAAATTAAGATTTAATTTTTCACAAATTACAAGTACATTAAGATAGATGGTGAATTAAAAAAAAAATCATATTTTTGTGAGAAGAACGATTTGTACCAACTGTAAAAGTTAAATTAGTTCACGAAAATGTGTGACGGAAATAATAAAATGGAAAGGGGAATTTCAATTACTTTTTTTTTAATTAAAAGGCATATAATATTTATTTTATATTTGCTGATGTATAATATGTAGACCTAGATGCTGCTGCTCGCTAGATTAATATGTTATTCATGTGTTAGATTATTCGTTAGTCTACACTTTCAGATGCAAACTTTGAAATTATTTGATTTTTACCATTATTATATAATAAAAGAACAATAAAATGTTCAAAACAAAAATTAATTAATTGTAACAAAATAAACATCAAAACAATGCCAGAAAAATTATCGTAATTCTTGTACACAAAGAAGTTTTAGAAGGTTAGTAACTGTTTTTGGGTCAAATCTTGAATTGTACCTTATGGTAATTGCACAAAAATATCGGCCATAATGAATGCTGGTACAAGATGTTTTAAACCATATGGAATAATAAGAATTACATTTGTTAGACAGATGTGCTTTATTCAACGGGAGGATAGTTTTAGGGGCAGCTCGTTGGCGACGATTTTTTTTTGATCCTGATAATTACGTACCTAATAATTAAGGAATCTATTTAATACTGAATATTTCACTTGATTTGGATAAAAAAATAATTCATTTAAAAAATAATTAAATAGGACAACCTGTATTACAGTTTATATCTTTATATCTACTGACGGAAGCCAATAAATTTCAAGTTGCGGATTGTACAGGAAGTTGAACTCTAAGCTTCTCTTGATTAAAACCGATAGACTTTAGTTTCATATTACACTCTAGCGAATACGTTTTGCGAAGAAGACTCGACTTATTATTTTTAAATCTTTTAAGGGAAAAGCAAGAAAATGTTATTTATTTAAGGTAACGTGATCAAAATAGTAAATGTAAATAAAGGTTTTATTAATTTCATAAACTTTGATTTCATCATTAATGCAAGAAGTAATCGATTTAGTTGAAATATATGGTTCAAGGGCAGTGAACATGTTAACTGCATTACTCCATCCCTTATGCCTTTGAGGGGATTAATTGTTTTGTCCGTGAATACAATTTAGAAATATTAATTTATTTACTTAATAAACAGTGTGACAAAATATGACATATTAACTAATAGCTTTTAAAGTCATATTTTTTATTATTTTAGGGTAGCATATTTTTAATACCTTGCGATTTCGTTCTATATCCTTTATTAAACATTGAAAAATGGGTTAAATAGAATTAAATATTTTAATAAATAAACGAATTTTATTTAACGTTACTATATCCGTCAGCACCCTTCGGGAAGAAAACATAATGTGCTATTCTGAATAATAACCAAAAAATATTTGGAAGTGAAACTTCTATAAACAAAAGATTTGAATTCAGCCATTGTGAAATATATTCTAAGAAAAGAAACTAAGGAAAATACGAATGAAACAGCATGATGGAGCAAATGGGAAAGAATATTGAAAATAACGTGGCAGGATTGATACATTTTTTTATTTGATGGCAAGTAGTGAAGGAGTTCTGCCTCATACATTCTTAATGCTCAATTTTATCAGCTGGTATCGAGTATAAACATTCAGTGTCTATAAGTTAATGTATATGGACCAGTGCATGCAACAAGCAGTGAACTTATTTTTATTTCTCTATTCATATAATATTTATCATCATACTATAAAGTAGATTTGGTTTCCTTGACGTTTTAAATTTATTTCGAATAGCATAAAAAGTTGAATAGAGCTGCACTAGTTTAATAATTAGTAGACGCACTAGTTTAATAATTAGTGTACGCATGTCACTTACTAACTTTAGTGTCGCATTTATTTAACCTATTGAAACCTGATTACATCTAATGATAAATGTTTGTTTAACGGTGTTTTCATTTATTTAATTAATTCATGTATTTATTTATCTACTTCAATGTATCCAATTGATACATATGGCGGACTTATTGCAATGAAATCAATATCTTACAGCCAATCATAAAATGTGCAATTTTAGGTTTAAACATTACTTAAACCTAAAATTGCACAGCTGCGAAATGCACTCTAGATTTAGTCTGTTGTAAATGAAATGAGATCAAAACCTTGAGTGACTTATAAGAATTTAAATAAAATATACTTTAAAATTATTTTTAAATTTAGAAATAAATTTGTCTGAATATCTCACAGATCAATATTTAGACTTGGGGTTTAGTATATAATATATGTATATATACATACATATATATATATATATATATATATGTGTGTGTATATATATATATATATATATATATATATGTGTGTCTCTATATATTTTTTTTTCAAATGTTCTCTCATTACAAAAGGCACGCAAAATATTTCTCAAGGAGTTCCTAAACTCAGATGTCAATAACTGGTACATAGACCTTGTGACGCTTAACCGCTACTGTCGTATCCTAGGCACAACCTACCTGATTTCTTTGTAACTAAATATATGATTAAACATAACCTTTGTACTAATTTCCTACTCTTCAATATTTTCTGATTTGTATCTCTTCAATATTTTCATATATCTAACTAAATACATTGAGCAACTGCTAAGCAAAGTTAATATAGGCGATGACAATCCAACAATCAACAGTGTTCCTATTGCTTCACATGTAAGACAATAAAAAGACAACTTTATGACTCGTATGCAATTTTAAATTAAAACTAATAAAATTATGGTTTGGGTATTGAATCTTTTCCCCAAAATATATTCAGTATGAGTTACATGATGTTTGAGTTTACAGTTGTGTGTATATTTCCAAATAGTTTATACTTACGAGGGGTCTGTTTTGGGTCTGTTTTTAACGGATAATACACATTATAGTTCTTGTTTTATAACCCTAGTACCTTCTTCTATAATTGTTCTACAAACAGCCCAATAATTTAATTATGATATGTATTTCTCATACTTTTTATTTAGTTATATATATATATATATATATATATATATATATATACTGACGTATAATTGTTGAAACGTTCACACATTCTATGCGCGTGTATCAAAATGAATTCTATTCAAATTATATATTGGTTTAGTGCCAAAAAATAAAATCACAAAATCTGAACTCGACAGATAGCGCTATATTTCAAATGGCAGAACAACGTCTGCTGCGCCAGCTGGTTTATTTGCATTTTCATATTTTGTTACAAGCGGGCTTAATGGTTTTAAAGAAAAATATTTTGCAAGGCTCATTATAATATTATATGAACATTAGTCATTAATGAAAATATGGCTAAGAATGTAAGCGCGTGATAAATTAGGTATCAAAATTAAAATAAAAACATTCAAATGCGCGTGCGGCCCAGCTTACAGAGCAAAAATATATAAGATTTCCTCTTCAAGCTTTTAAAAAATTACCCAAAACAAAATGCACCTATTTGAAGAGTCATTTGTAACAATTTACGCTTGACACTTCACTAAGAAACTTAATGGTTACCGCTAATGGTGGACTGCAGAATAAGGCCCTGTGGACGCGTCCACAGATGACATGTAGTTCATCGTGTGCCATGCCTATAATGTATTTGTGCTTTGAAAAATTATTTGTGCATGGATAACGGAAGCTTTGTAATTTGTCCTTTTGGAAATATTACGAAACTCGTTATTATTTGTGTGTGGTTATTTTAAGTAATCACATGGTGATTCAGTGGTACGATTCATATGTTCGTATTTGTGATGGCCAATGACAATAATATTTACATAAAGTGTAGATTTACATAGATTTCACAGAACATCTATTGACGTAATTACAGTAATTTGATAGATGTAGGTTCTCAATATGGGACAGTGCGCTTACGCACCATGAGGCTATCCAAAATTATACTATTGCAGTAACTCGTATCTCAAATTTTACAGAGATAGCAAGTGGTGAAAAATTTACATCCGCCCTTTATTTTGACGGCCGTAAAAAAGGCTTTACTCTTAACGAAGACGGAAAATAGGTCTCACCGGAAAATGATTACTGAGAAACATATTTCATTAATTTCTGAACTAGGTTCTAAATACAAAGCGTTGCCTTGTGCTATCGAAAAACCTCATGATAATGATCATTTTAATTTTGAAAGGATATGCACCGATCTGGTTCGACATCAAGACTAAGCATTCGTGCAAATATGGTCCCAAAATTGTTTTGAACATGGTTAGAAGATATTGACACTTGCAAGATAACCTAAAAAGCCAAGTCTTAAATACCATTGAACGAAATTCTTTCTTTTAACACCCAAAACATTAGTTAATAACTAAGTTGGGAGTCGATGAGTCACACATAAGGGAACTAGCTCTTTGAAAATAACAAAAGGTAGAAAACTGAACAAAGACAAAAAAGTACGCGGACTTCAGCTTCCTGAACTTCAGATGGGGTAGCTCATTATTAGGAACTTCAGATGGGGTAGCTCATTATTAGGTAGCTCATTATTAGGACATTGATTTGAAGAAAAGATTACCGAACTACCAGTGACATTGAAATACAATGACACGTAAATTATAAACCTTACTTATCCAGGAGACAATTTGTTTTAATTTCAGAAGTTCCCTTGCCACATTCAAGCAGCAGAACGGCGTGTTAAGTGCGCAACAGAGGCTGTGTTATCTATTTGTAGGTTAGAGGTAAGTTACGATATTTGTTACCGTATCAAAATAAAAGTTAAGCAAGATTTACCAGTCTTTAAGATAAAACTCCAGTAATTTCAACAAAATGAAAGTCTAGATACCCTCACAAAGACGCTTAAATCTGCTTATGAACACATTTATTTCTTGATTGTTCGTTAGTTTAACAAATTCAATAAAAAAAATTATAAACAAGTTCTAAATTCATTTCATTACCACAGATATGTATGTCATGTTTTTTTTATTTTCAAAGCTTTGAATTTCATATGCTACCTGTAGATATTGATGTAGAAGTCTGAAATTCTACATTTATATATTTTACACCATGGATAAATTATAGATAATAAAGAAAATAAAAATTAAAAAAAATTCCACTCCACTTTAGTGTATGGGGTGGTCGTTTGAAGTTGATACCAACTTTTTTAAGAACTCAAAAAGTTTCTTGTTTATATATTCAAGGCTGTTGTCAGCATGAAGACACTTAATTTTGATATTTAATTTATTTCCAACTTTGTTTGCGAATTTTATAAAATTTTTCTAGTGCTCCCGACTTCCTTTGGAAGAAATATACAAAAACTTATTTTGAACAGTTCTATGAATGTTAAAATGTATCCTGATCTACCGAGCTACGTAGTTTCCATCTAACCGCAAACATCCGAATGCACCAACTTTTTTCGTATTAGAATCTTTATATTTAAATGGCAATCCAGTCAGTTAGCCTTATAAACATGTTTACATGCGTAATTGTGCCCGATATCGTTTCTGAATAATAACACATCTTCGGTGTGTTCGATTACCTTTTTAAAGGTCATTAAAATTTAAATGACCCAGATACTAGTGCCACAGAAAAATATCAGATTTGTCAACATCTGATATGTATACAAAAATACTATATGTATTCACTCTAACATCTTTTTGAACAAATTAACACTAGCTATAGATTAAATTTTTCTATTTATTAAGAAACAAAATTTATTGTTAAATATTACTTGATCACCGCTTTTAATGACTTGGCTAACTGGCAATAAGTTTATTACTAAACCGGTTACATATAACACATCATTTATTATAATTTGTTTGTACTGACTATATCATCATGATGTAAAAACTACTTGACCAAAGACGTATTACGTAACCAAAATTGATACAATTGAAACACAGGACATCACATCCTTTCAAAGATGTTTCTGTATCTTCTTTAAAATTTCTGTTTGTTTCGGACGTCTTTCTATCACTCTCAGTGGTTCCGATATTTTGTGAAATTTTTTGCTTTGACCGAATCCGTATATATTTTCATACTCGAGTTCTTGGTAGCTTTTATGATTCTGGGAGACAGGACAGCAGCTTTGTTACAAGCCACTCGTACTCCACTGTAAACTTAATTTTTTTAAATTTATGTGCCGTGGTCATTATACTGGTAACGTAATTTTCTACTTTATGGCATTTTGCAACAGTTGTACACAGAACTCTAAGCAACCCGCATTAACGGCCTGTATTATCGAAAGCATCTGCTTGATTCTTTTAGACTCTTTTCGCATTCTAAACTTCTTGAATAAACATAAAGCGATGTGGCAATTAGCAAAATTATTTTTAATCTTTCCTTTAAATTATCTCCCAAATCAATTGCTTTCCCACTATTGATACAGTTCTAGAATCCTTAATGATGAAGGTAAGTTTTTAAGGCAAACCTCCAAACCAATTGATGTTATTTATTTATTTGTAGATATGTTACCTAGTTTTTGTTGTTGGTAGTTTTGAAAATTTATAACAAAATTTTTGATAGGTTACTCGGTTTCTAAATTTTGAACTATATCAACGTTAAGTTTACTGGGACCATAAAAAGTTGAATTATTATTAAGTTGATGAAACCGCGCGAATATTTTCGCGCTGAGATATTTCCTAATGAGGAATCAGGACGAATAGAATTCGGTCACGTCAAGAATTGTGCAGTTAGTATAATTCTTAATGTGACCGAACAGAAAAGATAGTGCGGTGATGAAACTTTCGGCACGTGTACCTTCGCAATATCTGTCACCTCGGAATTCAGTTTATATTTTAATTAATTTAATTTGAAAATATAATTGTTATGCATGCTTTAAATTGTGGTCTTAGGGCAAATAATTGTTACAAAACATTACTTATAAACACTTTAAAAGTAAAATTATTTTATCTCTGTACAGTCCATCAATATAATTTATTATAAGAAAAGGAAAGGAATTTATTAAAAGATATTTATTTTTCAAGCCACAGAACTGCGTAAACTATGTCGAAACGCCTGATAAAATTTACCCACACAAAAAAGTTTGGCAAGAAATCAAAAAGTAACAGAATAGCACGTCTGTTAAAGAGAAATAAAGTGAAGACTAAGTAAGAAAGGATAATTGAGGTTTAAGCTGAGTGCGGGTAACAATTAGGCGCAAGTTCGCGGACGAGCTCGTCCGCAGTAATGATGGGCCTCAACCGAGGCGTCAAACTTCACTCACTTGATTTCATTATTTAGCCCAACTTTGCGCAGAGACGATTGTTTGCAAAAGAATATTTCATGAGAGCCAAGGGAAAATCGACGTGCTCTGGCGGTATTGGGTACGTGCGGGAATTAAATGTTTCGTCCGTGTTTTTTGATTTTCGCCGTGGATACATAAATGAGTCTCTCATGAGTGAACTTTAATACATGGTTACCTATATATATATATATATATATATATGTATATATATATATATATATATATATATATATATATATATATATATAGTCATTTTATAATTCACACTAATAAATGATGAAAAATGTCTTATTATATCCAAATAAATTTCTTCCTATCGATTTGTAAATATGTTTCGTAATCATGCAAGGCAGCAATATCAAACGGGAACATAGGTTTTAATCTAACATTAAATTACTGGTCTCCTATTTTTTGCGTCAAAAATTTAAGTGAAAGCGGAAATGCGTTACTACTACGAGCGAGCTAGTGGAACAACTACAAGTTATTGTTGGTGCGTCCATCCAGCTTCATTAGCGGCCATAATTAAACTCAGGAACCCGGTGTCACTTTGCAAATTATCACAAATTACTTTTTAACCTTAGTGCAGGAATAAATTTTTTCAATATTTGAAAATGTAACTTCGCTTTTATTTATTTTTTAAAATTACAATGAAGGGGTCGAAACGGAAATTTTACCAAAGTACATTGATGTACAGTTGGATAACAAGAAGTACGAAAGTCATGTAGGAAACGAATATAAGGAAATAATATTTAAGCAAAATTTAAGATGGAGACATGCGCAGGCGGATGAAAGAAATAAACAGAATGGAGAAAGAATGAGTAATATAAGTATATGATAGCAGACCGGGGTACAATTATTTAAAAAAAATGTACATGGTGTGCGTGAAAGAAGTGGAGAAGTTAAGTCTTGAACACGAAGCGATACATTATAACCCAATTAAAGATTAAAATAAACAACAGAGTGTACTTAACGGGGGAATGCTTAAAGTATGTATTTTTTTATAAATCCAACGAGAAATGCTAAATGTATACAGCTCAAGCCGTATAATTAGATTATCAACACTAAGTCTATCAATTTCTGAATTATTTATAATTGAAAAAATACTCGAATCAAAATACTTCCTACAAAACCTTAAACGTCACAACAGATACTTCCAAATGGTATCATTTGAAGCAATGGTAACTACTGAAATATAAAGGTTTTGATTCAGTCTGCAGAGTTTGAGTGTATCACAAAACTTGTTATTATAATTCTTTTAATTAATTTTTATAATTTTTTTTTTTAAATTCACGACAGAGATCCAGCTACTGTTCATTTATCAGTTCATCTTGACAATGAACAATGAGTGCATTTTACAAGTAAAAGTGTAAGAAGAATTACAAACTCGTCAGTACAACCCTAGCTGCATTTTACGAATTGTGCCAAAATGAATAGTTTGCGAGAACTCTTTATTAAATAGAAGTTGCCAATTACTGCAGACACTATGCATCACAAAGAAATTTAATCTATGGAAGAGAGAAATTCCGGTTGAAGGATTTGATAGTGAACTCTAAGAAAATAGGTAAACGTGCACAGTTCGTCCGAAAAAATTCAGAGGGTCTTTATTTATATCTACGACTTTACGAAGTATATGGACAAATATAGTTTGAAGATGATTACATTTGCTAAACATATCGAGAAGTATGTCAATGCCGTAGTTTGTTAAAAATTACCATCGCTGGGAGCAAGCAATGAGAGACGCAGTATAAGTAGCACGACCAGAACGGGTAGGAGAACTTTTTGCTGTAATTCTAATATCTTGTAATTACACAAATTCTAATGGATTATGGATGAGATATCGCAACCGCATAAGTGATGGTATTCTAGCTCTAGATAGAATACCACCACTTATGCAGTGCAGAGAGACAACTCTAATGAATATATTTATAATAAAGCCCTCATAATATTAAATATTTAGTGATAAGCAATCAACTTTTAATTCTACTTGAAGTACGACCTCCTGTGAGAAGCGAATTAGACGCAGCTAGTTCTGAATTGACGAAAGAGTTCAGTTATAGCATAAAATAATTGCATCACTACATTAGAAAAAATTAACCAAAATTTACGCAAATATTGCATGCGATAGGACTATAAATTGTGCAATGAGACACTGGCAAAACGTTTATTATTTATTGGATTTCAGCTAAAATTCGAGTGAAGGTGAATCGCATTTGCATTGATGTCATCTAGAATTGTGACAACATGATTGAAGGGTGCACTCCGGTAAACTTATTTTAACAGAAGGATTATACAGATTGGTAGAAGCGGTAGAACAATGTATTGAAAAATATTATCCACTTATGGAAAGAAACTACCTAAATATAGAATAGTTTTATCAGCGAGAGACTTTAGCTGCAAAGAATGATATAGTGCACCGAATAAATGAGCAGATACTAAATATGATACTGGAATAAGAAACAATATTTAATCCATAGATACAATGATGAATTAATATATGTGTCGACTTTCCAACAGAATTAATTTAACAGAATTTAAATTCATTAAACACGGCCGATACGCCGTCGCATATATAATATTACAAAATCGCCAATTATACTATTACAAAATTTTGACTCACCGAAATTATATAACGGCACAAGGTTATGGGTGAAAGAGGGTATTTAAAAATATCAATGAGGCGATAATCCTAACCGTAAAGGAAAATGTCGGTTTTCATGCCAAGAGTTCCATTGATCTCAAATGATTTCCAATTTTATTTCAAATGATTACAATTTCCAGAAAAATTAGTTTAGATATTACAATAATTAGTGGAACATTTTAGTGGAACGGCGACTTATTAAGTATTAATAGGTCACCGGGTAGAACGTTCCACTATTGCTGAGTTAATTTGAAACAAACTTATTTATCGCATGATCAGCTCTACATTGCTCTATTGCATGTCGAATGAGCAAATTTATTCGCATATTCGCCAGACAACAAAGACATCAAATGTAATGTATGACAATGTATTTTAATGAAATGACTTAGTGTGTGAGGTATTTGCGTACACCAAAAAGGGACTAAAAATAAGAGAAAACATAAAACTTTAGACTTTTAACGTACGTTTTCTACATTAAATATAGAAAAATACCGCACAGATATACTAAAAAGTCAGTCAGCAAAGCGAGTTGTATTCAGCTAGTAAGATAATATTACTATGAGCAAAATTCTCACGCAACGTTATAAGTAAAACTGATATTTTTATTGTATTCATGGTAATATTATATTTATTAAAGAGTAAAAAAAATGTAACTTGAGCTATTTTTAAAAGTACTATAAATATTCGGTTTGAAAAAGGTCAATCAATTTATTTAAATACGAACCCGGGTCACAGTTACTGATGCATATAAGTATTTATTGCAAAACTCTTTTTTGTCTTCGAGAGTAATTTAAATTTAAAATTCATTCAGAATTCGTGGTTAAATTGTAATATGTATTTATAATTTTAATACCCTTAGAAATTAAACAAATTCATTAAGATAATAAGATTAGGATAGGAGTAGAGAGAGAAAAGTTGTCTATGGAGATAATACGCAGATTATGAAATAAAATAAATACCTCTTGGAATAAAAGCCAAGACGCCAACCGTCATTGACCCATTTTTAAAAAATGTTTTTTCTAAATTACGACTTTCTTTATGTAAATCAGCTTTTTGTAGTATCCTCAAACAAAAATTCAGTTCGATTTAATTCATAACATCAGTTAGGGCTAAGCTATAGGTTCGCAAAAGACGTCTTTCCGACGAAAGGAAGGTACATTTCCCGGAATTCGTTTGTTTACACGTAAATTATTTCTTGGGTTCAAGGTATCGAGAGAGGATTCGTCATCGTTTCGGATATCATATCTTTACACGTCCATAAGTATACTTATATGTCTATAAGTATATCCTCTTGAAACTCAGTTAGATTGACTCTTAAAAGTTTTATATAACGCCGGGAGTCTTCAAATAATCGGAAATTTGAAAAGGCCTGTAACCCAAATAAAGATTATAACCTAGTAGCCCAAACTAAAGATTGACACTATATTGTTCTTGAAACTTAGGTCTACAATATTTAATTAAAAAAGTTTACATTTTCCTTTTGGCTTGTCAATATTTTCTGATAAAATTGAACTCTTGCATCATACTATTCCTGTTTCAATTATTTAAATTTAGTGGATTTTGATTTTTCTGATTTTAGGACTCGGATTAGATTTTCCACTACCTTGACACTTGTCAATGAGGTTCTTTCGTTATAAACTCCTAAGATCATACAGTGGTCAAGGAACCGCTTGGATTGGAGCCCACCTCTGAATTCTTCATATGCCCTTCATCTTGCTGATTTCGAGTTATTTTATCCCGCGCAACTATAATAGTATTTCTGCGTAGTCTCTTTGCAAAAAATCGTGGGAACTCATTTACTGTAGAAAAAAGTGACAATTTTCTGTTCTAAATAAAATTTAAAAATTTTAAATAGTCAACATCCCAATAATTTTACCAAGACGTTCAATTTATTTAATAATTTAGATGGTTAAACACTTAATAATCCGGGGAAAAACCGAAAAATCGTTAATGAAAGTGAACCATTAAACAAGTGTAGCATACCAGGGTAGGAAGACGAGCAAATAACTACTTCGACAATTTTTGTTATTAAAATTGGTTTTACGTGAACATGTTGTTTCGTAGCAAATAATTATTACAGATTATTATTTTTATAACGAATATTTTAAGAAAAAAATGTAATTGTAATTCTGTTAAGCTCTACGCTTTCCGTCTAAGTAATTTTTTAAATTATTAAAAAAGCTATTTCATAATCTGTATTTCTTTTCTTAAGTGATATATCTTTTCAATTCACAGAATTACCTAAACTATGTCAAAGCGTCTCACAACATTCGCTTACATGAAACAGTTTGGCACGAGGTCAAAAAGTAACAGAAAGGCACATATATAAATCGAAATAAAATGAAAATGGCATTAAAAATAACATAATTGAGGTTTAAACTAAGCGCAGGTAACAATTAAGTGCGAGTTCGCGGGCAAGCGCGTAACCTGTAGTGATGAGCTTGAACCGAAGCATAAAAATCTACTCCGATACTATATGGGATTATTTGCCCCAAGATTGCGAAGAAGCAACTGTTTGGAAATAAATATTTTATGAGAGGCGGGGAAAATCGACGTGCGACTTGCGGTGTTGAGTACATAGAAATGTTTTATGAGTCATAACTAAATGAAACTACGTGAAATAGTATTATTTCTACTTTATTTAAATTCTTTACTGCAACCTAGGTTTCGTTATGTGATAACATCTTCAGGTGGGCGAGCAAAGATTTAGGCAATTTTATAAATTATAAAGTCCAGAAAATTTTCATATTTCGATTTAAAAATAGGAAACTTTTCTTATGTTTCCTATTTTTAAATGGAAACATGAAAATGTTTTTGACTTAAACAAGTTTAACCGTTGTAGTTACATTCAAATAATTGTTGGTATAACGTATTATCGTAACAATTTGTACAGTCTAAAGTGTACAAATTTTTAGGGATGATTTATAAAATTATATAAAATTTGAGGGCAAGCAAGTTATGTAACAATAATCCGGGACGTCGAAACATATAAATTGGAATAGTATAATGAACGGCAAATTTTTATAACTTTTGTCGAGAATAATTTCTTTGGGTCGGGGTTTACTATATTTACAAATATTGTCATTTATACAGTTTCATTTTTTGCAGAAGGCAGTAATTTGTATGTAAATGCTTTACGTGTTTTTTTATTGCGAAAATTGTGGTGCCAGTAATGTAACGCGATGGAGCTCATATAGGTCATATATATTTCACTATTTTTGTCACACTATTATTTGTATTCCATCCTGTTTAAAACTGTAGTAAAATTATAATATGTATTTATTTTGTTACCATAGGCGATATTTTTATAATAATGATTATTTTATTTATCTGATTATCCATTAATCAAAGTTAGCCGATTGACGTACTTATAAAGGCATATACGGATATTAAGGTAAAAAATATTAACCATATTTATAAAAAAAACTTAATGCAGACATGTTGATACGCGTTAGTATATGGCTTAAAATAAATATTAGGTTTCATATTCAAGCATTGAAAAAAATTCTTTTTGCCCAGGGGAATAAAAGGAAAATTAGTAACAATGTTCAACTGACGAGCATTTGTCCTCGAGTCTGTTGGTGGCAGCTATGGTGCACTGCAAAATGAAGCTACATAAATAACAAGTCTGTCTTCTGTATGCTCGCTCGCAATAGTAATGTATTTCCGCTCTTTAGACTAGCAGTATCCGCGACTTCATTTGAATTTGGGATTTATACAATAATATTAAGTTAACTGTAAGATTACTACACGTAATATAATGAGGGCTGTCATAATAATCATGAATGGGAACATTTACAAGTTAGTATCCTTTGTTGTAAAACATTAAATTACGGTTTCTTCTTTTCTGTCACAATCAACCAGATTGCAATAAAATATAGCGTAAATAAATTTAAGCGCCAGATCAAACAGCATCCATTAGTAAAAGTTTCATTAGATACAGTAAAAACTTCGTTAAATACGTATTATAATTTAGATTTTACCAGTTAATAGTTCTTGCATGAGGCATGAACAAATAAACATACAAAAATACTATTATTTTGTTATATTTATTTAAATACTTTTTTTTGTAAACATCTTCAAAGTACCGACATGCCAATGCTAATATTTTATTTTATTTATAGACAATAAGTACGTAATAACCAAATTTACATAGGGTAATACTGAATCTAACAAATTATTAAATTACACTTATTCACATTAAATTCAAATTTCAAAACCAATTGGGTTAACAAAGTATACTTATAACAAATACAAACAAGAAACAATTTATATCCGAAAGACGACCAACAACGACATCGGTTTTCATGTGTCTGTCCGCATTCTGGTTGCTTAATCAAGAACGTAATCCTTCTTCCACCCGCATCATTCCTCACTTCACCTCTGGCCATATTAATTTTGATAACATTTTTCGTCATGTCATTGCGAGATTCAAAATACACGTAGCACCATTTGTGTACGTAGATACATTATATTGGCATCGAGCCGCGGAGAGCTTAGTTATTGTTAATTAACTAATGCAACGTAAACTAAGTTTTTCAAGTATTAAATTCGTATATCTTCATATCGAGTGAACCAATTCCGTTAAAACGAATGTTATGTCGAGTTGACTCTAATGTTTTACAAAAAACTGCATATGAACTGAATCAGTAGTTTTACATAATGCGTGTTCAAACACAAACGGATAAATGGAGAAAAATTCCAAAAATAATACTTGTTCAATTACTTTCATAAAAAAATTATTTAGGGGCACCTAAATAATTTTTTTGTACACTAAATGCAAGTAAACAATTATTAAGCTCGAAAAGTTTACTTTAAGACAGAAAAAATATAATATAAATTTATTTCATCACTGTAACCGATACTTTTAATACTAATTTTTCATAAATTTGGTGAAATAATAAATTGTTAAGTAAATGACGTACTTACATAAGTACATGTGGACATAAATGCGAGTAAAATTAGCATTATTTATGACAAACAAACTTTCGCAAACGCGACAGCGTGCACTAGTTTCTAACTTAAAACAATATCAGGTTTCATATTTAAGCATTCCTTCTTGTGTAGGAGTAAAAGGGTCATTTGTAACAATTTACAGTATGACACCGCATCCCGCGCTAATAGAGCACTGCAGAATAGAGTTGCACGAATGCACCCAAAAATAATGTGTAGTTATTCCACATGCTCACTCGGCGTAGAAACACATTTCCATTTCTACAAAAATTGTTTGCGCAAAAATAATACGAAATCAGTGATTTATTTTTAGATTAAAATAAAGCAGGTGTATTTAGTTTTCCTGCTTTGAACATTAAAGGGTCGAGTAAAGAGATACTTCGTTTGAAATATACGAGTATCCCGGTGTGCTGAAACATGATTAGGAAACATGCTAGCAAACTGTTTTAATGATTTGTTTTGCATAAAATTAGATATTTATATTTCATAGTATAAATATTAAGATGAATAATTCTGTTACTGAGTTTTTTGTGCAAAAGGATATATTATTTCTTTATATATATATATATATATATATATATATATATATATATATATATATATATATATATATATATATATATTTCGATAAAGAAGAATAGAAGTAAGAAATAAGGTATTAGTGAAAATTAAATAGCGACGGGTAAAAATTATTAATTGAAGAAGATAGCTGATTAACGACACGCTGGCTAGCAACTGAACTCGGGTGCCCCACGGAACTATAAAGAATCATTTATGCCGTTAGAGAAAAAGCTTCAAATACGATGCGTGGGTATTATATGCACTTAAATCGAGCCAAATGTAGCCGTAGTCCGGACCTCATATAGCCAGCCTTAACCTTAACCACCTACGACAGTTCGTAGGCCGTTTATTTTACTCCTAGCTACCTGAATTTTATGCAGATGCTATCCACTCCCTGCCTGTGCTTAGGAGGCATGTAGTACAGAATTATGGTGGTTACTATATCGACGATTAATTAATTTTAAATGGGAAATACAATAAAAAATTATGACATTGATTACCTCTCATTTCTTATTAGCTAACCCAAAAATATTCTAGAAGAAAACTTTCTTTTCAAAGCTATTTTATGGGTTGGCATTTGTAAAGGAATATACTACTAAGTGTGATAAAATATATATTTGGACATAGTCATTAAACAAATTATATTTAAAAAAAATACGTGTTTCTTCTATGTATGATGTAAGTGAATAATAAATTAAGTATAGAAACCTATAAAGTACCAGTAGAAATCGCACTACGATGGTTTTGTACACATTTCAGATTTGCAGACATTTAGGCCTACATGGTATATACTCCTATTAAAGCATACTATTTAAACAAAATTTGCTACGTAAATATATCGTCTGAAATGTCTTTCAGGTGTAAAAACATTGTGTATATTTAAAAAATGATAAGATCTAGGGTAATTGCTATAGTTTTCGTGTAATCTTCTAATAAGATTTAATCGACCCTGATTATTAATGATTTTTGGTTCAAAAGTTTTGGTATCAAGATCAACCTTTTGTGAGGACGGGGCTTACTACCAATGGTACTTTATTTTTGCATATATATTAGAATATATTTTTAAATATACAATTTAAAAATATAAAAAAATGTTTTCCTGTTCGTAATAAACCCTTTCAAACGATTTTAATTTTTTAAGTCATGTAGGCTGACTTAAAAAATTAAAAAATAATGGGCTATTTTATTTATCTCTCTTAAATTTGAAGATTTTTAAATAAATTAGCTTTATGGGAAAATTTGGAGTTTCTACGTCGCATAGTTTCTGAGAAAATTTCTTAAAAAACGAAAAGACAGACAAGTGAGTGATTTCATAAAAGTTTAATTTTTCCTTTAGAAGTGCGGAATCCTTAAAACAAAATAAAAATACTTAAATAGGAGCATAAGATAAATTTTTAATATTATTAATATTAAATATTTATCTTATGCTTTTAATAATTACCCATGGCAAATGGGCATCTATGAAAAGTAATTTGTAACAATTTACACTTGACACTTCGTTTATGATCGTAATGGATACCGCTAACAGAGACTCCAAAATGAGGCCTGGTAGATGCCTACAGATGTCTTATAGTTCATTCAGTTTCCGGCTTATAGGGTATTTGAGCCTTTGAAAAATTATTTGTATACGAATAATAGAAAAGTTTTGATGCATCATTTAAAAATATTACGCAAATTGCTGTTATCTATGTGCGGTATTTTAAGTACTTACGTCGTTATGTACAAAGCATGTGTTTGTCTGACTACTTGTCATTGGTGTTGTATCTAACAACACCAATGCCAGTTAGTCAGATTTACAAAACAGTCCACAATATATTATACAGTCATAAAATATAGGCGAAAGTTAATAAGGAAGGTTTCTACGAATAATTTTTTTGAGTCGCATTTTTAGACACGAATATATATTTTCATATATCTGAATTTCGGAAGCTCGAAATAAGTACTTTAAAGATTTATTATCGGTACATTCGTAAATAATTGTAACAAAGGTTCATTTTCATTATGCTAAAAGTTAAAAGATAAAATAACTATTAACTATAAGGTTAAATACCTTTTAATAAATGGTTCATTTGATTTTACTTAAGATATCTTTTCCAATCAAGAGAACTACGTAAACTATATCAAAGCGTCTAAAAACATTCATTTACACAAAACATTTTGGCAAGAAATCAAGATATAACAGGAAATGTGTCGGATAAAGAGAAATAAAGTGAAAAAGAAGAAGAAAATACAATTAAGGTTTAAGCAGAATGCGACTAATAATTAGGCGCGAGGTCGCGGGCGAGCTTGTCTGCTGTAATGATGCAAGTGAGTCGAGGCATAAATTGCATAAATTGATGCAAGTGAGTCGAGGCATTGATTATTCGGTACAACCTTGCGCAGAAGCGATTGTCTAGAAAATAATGTTTTATGAAAGCCCAGGGAAAATCGACATACTCTGATGGTATTGAACACATGCTTGCTGTGAGTGGAAATAAAATGTTTATCAGCATTTGGTTGCGACGGTCCCTGCGTAGATGAATCTAGCACGAGTTAACTTTGTCTTTAGTACAATTTTATCTTCTTATGAGTTATAAGGACTTGAATAACATTTTGTAGTGATTATCTGTATATATTTACGAATGTTAAAACACACAGCAAGTTTTTGGTTTCATATGCGTTTGGTTTATATATTGGTAATAAGTTCTTGCCAGAAATGTAAGAATTAACAATTTTGTATTGAAATTGTTATTTAACGAATATCTAAAAACTAATTTTGTATGGAAGTATAAGATTATGTATCTTATTGTTCTATAAATTTGTATAGAAGAATGAGATACATTGGTTTTCAGCGACTGGCACTAAAACGGTTTCTCAGATTGATATGAAATTTGCATGATCGTTTGGGTAAAAAATGCAGGTATACCTTTTTACAACACAATGGGAATGAAAAATAACGATATAAGGAAAGGGATCCGGCGTGAGTATGGGGAATTTTTTAAGTCAATTTTTGAGCTATAAAATAATGTGTAAAGATTTTGTAGACATCGTGAAAATCGGTAAAAATGTTCAGCGATGTATTTATTTCTGTTTATTATAAATTATTGTTAAGATACAATTTCCGTTGTAAAATCGAATCATAAGTTAAATAAAGTTAACCGTTTTATTAAACTCAAAATAATATTTGAAATAATATTATTTAGTCATTATTTGTATTTTCTAAACAATATGACGGTGTAAACAAGCAAACTGAAGGGAAAAAAAACTTCCTAAAATATATGAAATATGAGAAGAGGAAAGTTATATTAAAATACTACGGAATATGAAATGATAATATAAATATTGAAATAATTAGGAATATTTTACATAAACTTTGAAGATTTCTTAGTGTTGAGATTTATTTCGTTGAAAAATGTTGCGTTATCCAGACTTTTCGTAGAAGGCAGAGGTGTAGTAATTGGTATTTATATTTTAAAGCGAAATCTACTTTTGACTCACTTTGTCTAAAATTTTTAGTATGAACTGATTTGTGATTTCGCGTTACGACAAAATCGTGACGAATATCAGCTATGAGTCGAGCATAGCCGAACAATTCGACCGCTTTCGCTACCGTCTTTAATTTAATTTTTAAAAGTATTATTATTAAAATTGTGTTTTATTGAATTCAAACAAAATAATCTGTTTATCTGTATATCAGATAAACTTCCTTAATTTTACGTCAGTAGTTATGTGTTTTAATCGCAAACATGTCTAGGTACGGTTTAAAGCACTAAAGTCGGATTGTCGGTTATATTCAAATCTTGCTGCTAATGTCTCTCTTTCACGTTAATTTTTTACAAAAATATTATTAATTGATGGAATTCAATTTTAACTTCCTTACTTCCACGCTCTGGAAGTACTCAGTATATAAAGTCATCGTTAATAATAAAGTCGCATAGTTTTACTTTAGAAAAATATTTTTATTTATTATGTAATGTATTTTTTGAATATATTTGGTGTTAATTTTGTAGAAATTCATTAGTTACAATTAAATGAAACTACGTGATGTAGTGTTATTTCTACTTTCTTTAATTTCTTTACCACGACCTAGGTTTCGTTGTATTACAACATCTTCAGGTGGGATATTAGCAAAGATTCTTTATATATCTTTGCTAATATCCCACATGAAGATGTTGTAATACAACGAAACCTAGGTCGTGGTAAAGAAATTAAAGAAAGTAGAAATAATACTGCATCACGTAGTTTCATTTAATTGTGAATAATGTATTTTTATTATTGCAAAGCTTCTATAATTTCATTGAGTATATTTATTGGTATTAATAACTCCCGTATTCAAAATTTTTAACATACGAAGGAGGTTTATATCGCTTGCCATAATCTTCACTTCTGCAGTGTGGTCTTAAACGCACCAATTTTTTTTGTACATAAATGTTTTATATGACCTTTTTATAGTGATAGTTTTCGTACTTTAGACCAGCATTATACGATATATTACTGGTCTTTCGTACTTAAACCAGTAACATACGAAATATATTTTATATGGTTAATGTCTTTTATATGGTTCTTCTTTTGCCAAGCTATTGTTCATATTCTCTACTTTTGAAGACATTTATAAAGAAAACAATATTGATTTTTTTCAGTAGACAATTTTTTTTCATAATAACAACTATTTGAATTGTCTAGCTAAATATTTAATATAATTAATTGAAATGACTACTTATATAAGGAGATTTTAATATTAATGTAAAAAAAATCATCACAATTAAAGAAGAAACCAAAAATGTATAAAGGAAATGCCTATAGGTGAACCAAAAGCAGTTTCGTTTCAAAATTTTAAGAGAAAAATTGATTAATAAACCATAGTTATCATGTTTTTAACATAAAATAATATTACTACGTTTTAAACATAAAATTACTATGATAAACAATTTCACATTTTAGATAAAAAATTTTCAATTTTCAAGCATTGAAAAATTTCGTTCTTGTGCAGGAGTACAAAGAGTAATTTGTCACAATTTGCAGCGCGGCAACTGTCCCCGAGTTTAATGGTGGTCGCTAATGGCGCACTGTATAATGGGACTTCATGGACGCACCCACAATAATGTGTAGTACTTCCATATACTCGGTCGTGGTAGTAATGTACTTCCGCTTCCACGAAATTTGTTTGTTAAAAATAACACGAGAACAGCTATTTATTTTTAGATTATAATAACATAGGTTTATATCGCGCTCCTGTTTGACAATTATAAATGCGTACAAAAAGCGGCCTGTTGTCCAGAAAACGGATTAAAAATATGTTTAAAAATCGAAATTATGAAGTAGTTTTTTGATAAAATAAAACACTTTTCATTATTAATTATTGCAACAAAGTGACTAACTTTGTTAGTTAGTGTTTACATAGAAACTAATATTTTATATATTGTTTAAAATTTTAATGGAGGGGTCAGAAAGAATATTTTCGGAACATCTTGATTCATAATTATACAATAGGGAGTATGAAATAAGGAACCAGAGAATAATATTTATGCCAATTTTAAACGCGTTATAGTGTAGTCTTGCAATATTTCAAAACAATACGAAGAGAAAATTTTACCTATTCAAAATTTATTAAGTTAACACTCCATTCAATTAGTAAAAGCCTAAAACCTGCATTACACTACTCGCGAAGTTGATCGAAGTTAGGCGAAGGGAATAGTGCACAAAGGTACTTCGATTCGCTTTGTGCAACCTCACCTTGCCTCGGACGACTTCCGATCGCTGTCAGTTTTTTGCGCCCGAGTCAAAAGATTTCGTGAGGTTAGCGTACGGGACACTCGCGGCAATTGAGCTCCTCGTTTGGTTGCACTGGTGTCTAGTCACGTATTCCAGACCGCTATTAACTTCAAAAGGCACTTCGTCCATGTAGTGTAGAGAGAGTTTAAGACTTTTCACGAAATAAAATAATAATGATTACCTATTTGGTCAGCAATAATCTGGAAAATTTGAAAATAAATTAAGTTAGTACATTGTTAGATTAATTCATTAATACAGAACGTTATCTGACAGCTGTGAAGACAGATAGAAAGAAGAAGTTATTTATTTCATATTTAAATAGAAATTCGATATTCAAATGGAAACTAATCTAATAAGGCGTTGTTATTAGGTTCAACGCTCTCAAGAAACATAATATATTAAATCGATACTTTTGTTTTTTTTGTATCTCTATTATTACTTACTACTCTTATTCTCTCTTTAAAATTGAAACTAGAGCTGTATTTAATATAAAAAATTACGATGAACTTATTTCAATATCAAACCCAGGTGATAGTTACATACAGATTCATTATGTCTCTTTTTTATGCTCGAGAATTTTCTAAAGTGGAAACCTATCATGAACTCGTTGTTAAGTTGTTAGATGTCTATTCATTTCTAATATTACTAGAAAATAAACCAGGTCACTAGGTTAACAGAAGTGGAATAGATATAGCCAAAATAGGTTATTTATGGAAGCTAGTATGCAGATAACCAATCGCCAAATAATCCATTTCGTAATTAAAATTATTTTATCTCAGCCTCCTACAAACAAATTCTGTACATATTATTTTCATACTCCAAAGGATATGTTATGTGTCTTTTTCATGATTGTATCATGACTGGTATTCAAACTAATATTAATTACGCTAGGGTTAAAACCATTATTTAAAAAAAACTAAGCAGCTAACAAGATTAGCTCATACAAAATAATTACACCCGATTCGTGTTGTCAAATCGTGTTTCGGTACTCGATTTTATTATTCGACTAATACAAGAGAAGGAAATTATATTTTTAGGAAAAATATTTGGAAAAGGCTGCGGTAAATTCGACAATATGCGCTGGTATTAAGCTAAGCGTCTCGGTGATGTTGAACTCATATATAATACATAATATAAATAAGATAAAATATTTTGTGAAGTTAGTGTTAAACAATATGGAGATGGTATAAAGAAAAGTTGTCATTTTAAAGCTAGCGTAATAGAAGAGTTTCTTCTTGTCGTAATGAGTGAAAATTTATGTAGATAACTCTCTGTGGTAGTAGCTGATACATGTCTTCACTTATGTACTTTAAGTGTTCTCTGTGGGACTGCGAGTTTATTATACGCATTTAAGAATAAATGGGTTTCTTCAGATTAAAAACCCAAAATTGACGACTTTTGAGTATAACCCACAATTAATTAATTAAATAAAAAATAGTGTTCCATTTTATACATTTGTTATTACAAATGTATAAAATGGAACACTATTTTTATATGCAAACCTAGAAAAGTGATTATTCTAATTTCTAAATTCGTATTCATCACCGTTGTGATCAAATTTCCCATAGAACTGAAATTAGACCATTATATTTTAAGTGCTGGAAAATCATAGTTTTACTAATAATTACAGAGAAAAGGTGAAAAATCTACATATTCAATAGAAATGCAAAATTAGGCTGTCTATATATTAATAGTTTTTACAATAAAATAATTTAAAGGAAAATAATAAAAGTAATAAAAATTCAATTTTTTTTTCACTTTGTCTATTTATGTGTTCTCTGTCTCAAGTAAAAATTGCTAAAGGAATTTGGTTGGTGTTTCCAAAAAAAAAATAGAGTCGATTCATTTACTCGTAGTTCATTTACACGTAGTTCATTTCAGAAGTAGTTCATCACACGTAGTTCATCACTGAAATGAATTCAGAAGATATGAAAATTTAATATTAAAAAAAAATCATTTACCTTGTATTATCGTAACGACCACAAAGAAGTGGCTAGCGTCCGGAGCATAGTAATTACACATATATCTATCTATTATATGTATCTATGACATGTATCAACAAATGGCGCTAAATATATTTTAAATCGCGCAATTAAGTTTTTCACTTAGATATTTAATTGGCGAAATGGATGTGGCTAAGGTGGTATGGGAGGGCATGTCCTCCAAGCAATCCGAATGCGGCTAGACGAATGAGAGCGGACATCGTTGCCAGTCGTTTTCCGCACATAATATTTTTCGAAGTTTTATCTATTCGTTATAGATTTAGGTTCTTTCCACAATTTTTGTATATTATTAATTGGTTTTGTATATTATTGATCAAATTATTTATTAAACCTGCCTTTGGTTAATTCTGTATAAGGCCGTACAAATTTGATTTTGCTATCGAACTAATCGTAGGAATTTATCTTTATAAGAATATCGTTCCGGTTGTCGTTAACGATAAGATAAGTATCGGGCTGACTTTGTAGTTCATCGATATCTACGGGAAAGGGAAGGAAAAACCCTTATGTTCTCGCACCTTTCTTGGAAGAACGGAGGCAGCTAAATGAAGTCTCTACTACCTTTGAAACAAGTAAAAGCTCTGGAGCGAAGCGGCCACGGCCCACAGAGAAGATTGCTACCAACAGTTACGTGAAGATTCGAGAAGGGCTGGAACAGGACTTACTAGCTTATTTTTTACCGGAGAGAATAAGAAGCTCTGAATAAGAAAAATAAAGCAATCACCTAAATCTTATTGACGTACACCCGACTACCACCACATCAAAGTATTAACAATCGCAGTCGTCGCCATAGAGTGGTTACCATTGAAAACGACGGCACTCGACCGTGCTGCGTAACAACGATGAACTTGGTAAAGTTAACAAACGACTTGAAAGGCGAGGCTCATGAAGAGGTAGCAGCGCTTCTATAAACGGTATGGGAACCTGACGTTATTATGAAAACACTCAAATAGTTTTACGTGCATCCGGAGATTATCATTGAGCACACGTTAAAGTATTCAAAGCGCCTACCTCGTCCAACCAATGCGGCCGTCGCTCGTGACTTTATCGTATTTGCCATTAAACTTCAGAACATAGTGTGGGTCCTGGATAGTATAGACAACCACAAAGGTCAAAAATGAGTCCAAGGATCCAGTCCCATTGGTGTGATTACGCCTTTAAGCATAAAGAAATGAAGGAATGAGGAATTGAAACGTTTTTACAATTCTTTATGAGGAATACCGACTAGGCAATCAAATGTACGGAGCAGGGTCGATTCTATTGGCATTTGTTAAAAAGCTCATGCCATCGAAAACTGCTATATATATAATATCGTATAAAGAAAGAGTGCAAAAAGTGTTAATCTACGAGTGCAAGTTAAGAACGCCAACAAATTTAAAACTAAAATACGGGCCGTCAATAATCCGACGATTTACTGCCAGAAGTTACCAAGAAAATTCTTGAAATAGGTGTAACGACGTGAACTGGGCGATATCTTCTTCGAGAATGTGATACCGCACTTGGAAATAAGCACTAAAAACTGACATTTGATGCAGTTGCGTCAGTTGGGAATAGGGAAGCGATATGAACCCTTTACTTTAGATGGATAGTACACGTGACAATGCCATTTTCCTTGTTGATTTGAGATGGTGAATGAGTGATCCTTGTACGCGGGAAGTAATAAATTTATACCGAAATCAGACGGGCAGCGGATCTTCTGGAATTATACTTCCAGATCGACGGTCTTGTCATAACTATGTCTAAAAAGTCCAAATCGGAGGATAAATGATGAGCATTACAACTACTGTAAAGTAGAACTCCTGTGATGATATGACAACGCATACATATTAATCAATCGTACATGTGTTTTAAGAAGCATGACAACTATTGAAAACAAGATGGACCAGTCCTTAATTGAGGAATATAGTGCAAGACCTGTTAGAGAAACTCTGCGCCGAGAGACGCAGCAACTCCAAGAGAATGTACGTGAGAGAATGCCATACTTTGCCACAGGCAGCAAGCCAAGGAAAGACAGATTTGCCTACAACGCCGCTACAAAAATTCTTATGGATAGACCAGATATGCTCAAGATACAGCCTGATATCTTGTTCTGCGAGCAATTTGTAGCGATAACGGGATAAAGTGAGGAGATATTCTTGCAAACGACGATATGACGAGAAGATCAGTCCACCTACATGCTACTATGGAAACGTGCAAGAAGGGTCACTAGAAATGTCAATTATATTTAATATAATTATCCTAATCGTTACCCAAACCCCGCCCACTCCATTATTTATAATCATTACAACGGCATCTACGTAGAAAGTTTTAAGAGAGAAGACGAAGCATTGGAGGTTCACCTGGATGTGATCTCTTTTCACGAGCAAGTACATTTTAATCATCTCTTCGTGGTTTTGTACATATACGACCCATTGGAACCGATTAACCACTCCAAGATTGTGAAAACATTCCTATTGCAAATCAGTAGCGAAAGAAAGTCGACAGTGATAAAAGATTACGGCACAGGAAGCTGAGAGTTTCAGCTATTGGAAATACCATAGCTATTCTTTGCGTGCTAAGGCGTAATAGCCTAATCGATGAGGGGAGGAAGGAACGATAACAAGGAAATTGATCTTTACATTTTCAGCCACGCCAGTAAGTAGGTTTGTATCAACACCGCCTATTGACAATTGAAACATCATGACAGCACAGAGGAAACAATGGTAGAGCAAAGCCAGTGCAAACTGCGAAGCACTAAAGTGAGTAATCGCAAAACGACTACGGAATAACAATTCTTGGAGTGCGTGCCGGGTATTCGGCAAAGGGACCAAATTGTGTATATGAGATTTGGGTAAGGACTACTACAAATATAGGCACAAATGTACATATCTGGACGAAATAAAGGTCTATTTTGTATTGAACACGTGGACTTTGAGAGTTTGAAGCAGGTTGATCTATATGAAATACCGCACGATAAAGATTACTATTAAAATATATTTAAAAAATTGTTAAATACTTTGGAGAGGCAACATCTACGACAAATGAATTAATTCGTTATATATAAATATACAACTAGAAATTTACGTAAATACAGTTGTTTCATTATATTCTTAAGAGACAAAAACACAAAAGTCAAAATTGGAAAATATTTATTTAATGTAGCATGAAATACATTAGTTAATGGAGATAATTTTGAAGCTACATTATGTCACTTCAGCAAACTATGTGGCATTGATCTATGTAGAAGAAATGGCAAGAAACTCCACGGCAATTGCATCTTTTTAAACTTGTCCTATTACTATTTTAACCAAATACAGTATAAATGTAATAGAAACTCCAATCCCAAGGATTTATTATATCTTAAATAGTCAGATATTTTGTAATATGTAAAGCATACTACAAAATTTTTTCCTTTGATTGTTTTTTTAACAATTTGTTTTGATGATTTTTTTTATTTACACAAAGGCAAATCTTAGATATTCCCAGGGATCTTATTTTAATAGTATATACAACGACCTAAAAATGATTTACTTATTTTATATAGTTTGGTTACATGGTTAGAAAGTTTGTTTTTATATCTGGTATTACGGTTATGCTTATTACTAATTTTCTTAAATGAGTCTAAATTATATTTTACGTATTAATAATTTTCATACATGTATTGCGATACAAAAAAAAGGATATTGATATTTGAAAATTTATAAAGTTTGACATTAGTTCGTACTAAATAAGTAACTCTGCGAATTTACTATTCCACATGCAGAAAATACAATAAAATTTAACAAATCAATTTCCTTTAAATCTACGTAAGCATGTGGAAGCATAAATCAAAAATTTCGGAGTCGACCGATAGCCCTTTCCACGTGGATCCATAGTGCCACAACATTTTTTTTGTTCCCAAATCTTCCCTTGTTTCCAAATTTTCCAAATCTTCGTTGGTTTCACTTCAGGTTTAGCAGGTCGGGCGGAAGTCAATCCGTGTTGTTGCAAAAAATGTTCGACATTATTAAAACCTCTGTCAGCCAAAAAAGCAGCTCTTTAGGCAGCGCTTGTAGAATTTCACAGTCTTCTAAAATCGAAGAATCTGTTGCTTGTCCTCCATATCGTTTTGATATAAAATTTATCATACCATCGGGGGTTATCGATATCGGATATTTTATGGTATTGCGACTTTTGTAGTCGGACCATATAAGTACCTGTTTAACAGCATTAAAAGGCTTCGCTATTCGTATTTCAAAGCTGTCACCTATATTTTGAACGTAGGCATATCTTCTTCTAAAAAAAATAGGTAGATTAATCATATATCTTCTAAAGACGGAAAAATATGAGTGGCTTTATTGAAGAAGCTATGGCTGGGATATTACGCCTTATGATTTTGGCTCCTGAACTTGTTGCTGAACAAAAAATCAGTGTAAAGATGATATTAGATTGATGCAGGCAAATTTTTTTCAAAGCAATCATTATATTTCTTGCAGTATTTTGTATAGTTACGAACAAATTAGTTATACGTTATAACGTTGTTGGGGTTTACCGAATGGTACGTTTACCAAATAACTAAATATGTACCGCAGTAACATGTACTTACATCAAAATTATCTTCGCAACAATAGACACAACTTTTGACCCCGGGTGGATCAGCCCTCTTCATTATTTGCAAACATTTCTCTCGACTTTTAGGTTCCAATGGAACTATAAAAACCAATTTTTCGGCTCCGTTGGTTGTTGTATTCAAACACTTTGGCACAATACACGATTTTATAGTTTGTGGATTCGACATTTTAATCAATTTTCGACGTAAACTTCATACACAGCGCGAAGTACGCACAGAATGATCATTGTTCGGGAGCGGAGCGCGCACTGAGCGGCCATTGTAAAGTAATGTCACAGCAGCGGGCGATGACCTCGTGTCGCATGCATAGCTTCAAATTAAATATCTCAGAAACTACAAGACGTATCAAAAAATGTTTTACTGTATTTTGTTTGTTTTCAATAGAGTGTACCCGGAGGTAAAAATAAAAATTATGATATTGGCAATATTCTTCATTCCATCATCGGTTCAAATAAATGAGCTTTATCTGATCGACAGAGTTTAGTAGAAATTGTTACGAGTGTATATAAAAAATTGGTGTGTCATTTTTTGAAATGCACATTTACTTTTATGTGTAAATAATTTTATTGGTAGGGTAATAGAATTTAACGGGCATTTATTTTTTATATTAAATTTGGGAGTATGTCTCTTATTTAAGTTAATTTTATTTTAAAATATATTTGTAACATGTAAACAAAAAAAAACCCTCTAGAACAGAGGTCCTCAACCTTTTTTGTTTCGCGTCCACTTGCCATGTTTTTTGGTTTTGGACACACCTCTAATTTTTCTTTGATTTACAATTGAATAATTTTTCTCATAAGCATGGATCCTCTCTGGGTCAACTGGGACTTTTGGGGATGACCAGTTTTCGAAAAACCTAAAAATATTTCAAGTGGTCTAAGGGAAAAATGTTTACTTCAAAAAAAAGTTGATGTGTAAAAAAGGTCACTAACTAACCATTTTCTTAAGACACCGCTAAAACTATTTCTGGTTTTGGGTACTTCCATGCTGACTTTTTTTTAGACATAAAAATTTGCCGCAACCTTTCATTTACATCGCGCGCACCCCCAATTTTTCTTTTCATGAACACGCCCCTGCAGGGGTCCCTGAGGACGATTTTGGGAAGAACAGCTTTAGAATTATGTTTGTGCAAAAATATCTGGAATTGCTACTTTCATTACGAACGTATTAAAACTACAAACACTAAGGTACGCCATTCATTACAACAATTTATTACAGGATAAAAAAATAATAAGTTAAGCTTTTTATAACTTTCTTAAGTGTTCAACCCACAGAGCTACATAAGTCTGTCAATACGTCTGACAATATTCAGCTACGTAAAACAGTTTGGCAAGACATCAAAAAGTACGTTGGATAAAGAGAAATAAAGAGGAAAACGAAATAAGAAAGGATAATTGAGGTTTAAGCCGAGCACGGGTAACAATTAGGCGCGAGTTCGCGGGCGAGCTCGTCCGCTATAATGACGCGCCTGAACCGAGGCATCAAATTCTACTCCGACACTTGATTTGATTATTCGGCCCAAGTTTGCGCAGAAGCGATTGTTTGGAAAAGAATATTTTATGAGAGCGAGGGAAAAATCGACGTGCTATCGCGGTGTTGAGTACATGCGTGCTTTGGGGGGGAATAAAATGTTTTATCAGCGTTTGTGTTCGACGGTTACTCCTTAGACTAATCCAGCATTAGTCGACCTTGTGTTTGGTACCACTGCATCTCTTTATATTTTGAAGGGGCTTAAATAATATTATTTAGTTATTATTTTATACTTACAACCATTAAAAGGCACCGTAAGCATTTGCCGTCTCGTATAATTGGTTTATTAACTCGTATTTTATATTTGGTAGAAATGCAAGAATTAAAAACATTATATGCAACGTTGTTAATTTAAGAATGTTAAAGGATTAATTTCGAATAGTAGTTACATTCACTCTCATGTAGAAATTCAGTAAAATATAATGTGTTTCGTACTAGTTTCATAAAGATCATTTTTTTTGTTCGTTTGTTTTTCGATTTTAGCACGAATTACATGAAATTTTCACCAACGTATGATCTGTTTTATTCAAGTGTATATATGGTACATAACCTCATTTTACAAAGAATATATAAAGAAAACTAGCTACATAAATGACAGGTTTTACGACAGCTCGGTGCATTTTACCACATTTTTATTAGCTCACTTTCTTGTCTGTTTGTCCGGTACAATTTTGCAAAGGGTTTTAAACTAACTTCCTATTGATCTGGGAGCTTGAAAGTTCAAACATAGCTCAGAACTGGATGACAATGCAATGTTAACTCGCTTTCATGTCTGTCTGTTTGTTCGTCTGTTAGGCACAAAAGATAATGCCCACGCGACTAATTTAATCTACGCCCACGGCAAATTTTGTGTCATAATGAAATATATGTCAATTATGTCATTACGTTTTATATGTTTTACTAGCTCACTTTCTTCTTTGTTTGTTTGTTGGCAAATACATACCATGTTTACATACCAGCGCCAGTGAAATAAGTACTTAATTTACTATATACCTAATTTACTACTTAATAGTACTTAATTTACTATATAATATAATGTGTCTGAAATATAGAACGTATTATTTTTGTCATTATTAAAATACTTAAACCCGATTGCAAATTTTCATACGCAATAACAAATTTTTACATAAAAAGGAAAAGAATAATTATATACATATTTTTTTTTAATTTACCTCGTTTTTAAGTCTTACTAAAAACATAAAATAATTTCTCCTTGATCCTAAATCTTTTTTCATTCTAAATCTTTATTAAAGATTTAAAACTCGATACAGAGTTATAACCTCAATATATTTTCCTGGAATTTGTGATTGTAAATTTTAATAGACATGTCAATGTTAATACTTGTAAGATCTAAAACAAAATACGTAGGGCACAAGTTCACCGTAGTGACTAACAATTTTATTGGACCACAAATGATATGACCTGTTGTGTGAGGTTTCTCAATGTGTCACTCCACACTATTATCTATTGCATGCTCCACACGTATTTTGTTTTAGATTTTACTAGTATTTTAAAACTCAAATATTGAATATATTTGGCGTTAAATTTGTAAAAATTCATTATTCATAATTAAATAAAACTACGTGATGTAGCATTATTTCTACTTTCTTTAAGTTCTTTATCATGACCTAGGTTTCGTTGTATTACAACATCTTCAGGTGGCCTAGTAGCAAAGATCATGATTAAAAATTCAGTCATGAATTTCCATAAAAATATGCATATGGTTATAAATCTGTACCGAGTTATAAATATTTATGGGACACGGAGAAATTATTTTAATTTTTTTAGTCCGATTTAAAAACAAGGCAAATACACAAATTATATAAAAAATTATTTGAATTTAACTTTTGTGTGTTAGACTTTATTTGTGAAAGAATATTTTAAAAGAGCCGCAGTAGAAATTTACACCCTACAATAGTATTGAGAGAGGTACTTAATACAATGTTTACAGAATATTTCATGTCATCCATGTTAAATTCCGTGGATGACATGAAATATTGTGTAAACATTGTATTAAGCGAAACGGAGATAAGCGTTACTGTAGTACTAGTTCAATCAAAGGATTCCCCTTTTTCATAATTTCTGAGGACTTAGATAACTCTGTTTTATAATTGCTGACTTATATCTTCATTTAATAAATATATATACTTAAGACTTTACCCATCAGCCTATTAGCTCATTCACCTGAGCTCATTTAGAGTAGGTCAATAAAATTATTTTTGTCTAATATCTTTCAAATATTAAAATATTTTTCCTATAGAATCATTGCGATAGCTGTGAAATATAAAACAAATATTGTTTATGTAATAACTCGCGCATTGTACTTGAATTATTAAAAATGTAAAAAAATTTGGTTTAAATATCAAAAATTACTTAAAACATACACTTTTAAATAATATAATAAAATTGTAATTTACTTGAAGTATCTGTGTACTGTTATATATGTCCTATTCTTCCACATAAAGCTGCCTTTATCTTTAACTTGAGAGCGGGAGATAGAGGCCGATTGTTCGTAATCACTGAGTTTGCTTAATGACTATTTCTATATAGTTGCACGCTTTTTATTTTCAGTTTTCTTCTTTTTAAATAGAATTATTTTTTTTTAATTAAAAGAAAACCATGTATAAGAAAAAAGAGACAATGTTCGCAGCCCACAGAGATGTAATGAAATACTGCAATCAGAGTAAATTAAAATAGGTAGAAAGGTTGCAAAAACATTTGTTTTCTGAAATATCAAAATAGTAACCTAAAAGGTAGAAAAGATTTGATGAAAATTATTATTTACCATCATCCCACAAATGAGGTATTCAGATTAACCTAAAATTGTATCTGCTCAATGAACAAAATATCCTTAAAAGTACAGGGGATTTTGTTAGACTAGTCATGAAATAAAGATTAGATCAAATCAAATCCGCACAGCTAATATGCAGAAAAAGCCAACTGAAACTAAAGACGTTGAGAAGAAAATTTCCTTCTCCGTTGTAAAAGAAGTTGAAAATATAAGTAAAGAATATGTAGAAAATATTTCGTTGCCTTCATCATCATTTCAAAGTACTGAAAGGTTTTTGATGTCACAAACAGTGGAGGAATAAATTAAAATATAAAGTTTTCTGTATTACTGACATACCAGTCAGTGATCAATATGGGGTTTGAGACAAAGTGGCTGCTTCAATTATATCTGCTCTATTATGTGATATACATACCGAATATTGAAATAAAAACAGTTAAAGTTGCGACGGGAATGAGAAAGTGTGCAATGAAGTTATGCTAAAGTAATTATATTTTTATTCGCCTGCTTTATACTATGGCTGGCGGAATTTAAGACGTAGAAACATTTAACTAATGAAGCTAAAAATAGAAATTATAACTTCACGAAAGAATTAATTTCTATTTTCCAAAAATATTACTTGATCCATAATCTGGTTTTTTGAAATCACAAAAAACGTGTACAAAGAACTTAGTGGCTATTATTTGCGATGTCATAATTTTGCACATCGGAAAATTTTGTAGCCAAACTAAATTGTTTTTATCTAAAGTATCATATATTCATACACTACATCGTTTTTTGATTGGCATTAAAACGTTTTCGGTGTACCAATATTTCGTAATGACTCTAAGGAAATAATTATTGTGACAAATGGCAATAACACCATTATATTTCTAAAGTTAGATTGTAAAATATTCAGTGAAAATAGTAATAGAAGTTAATATGTATTTATGTAACAAAAAATTGATAGAGATTCAATTCAGGCTGAACTTGCTTTCGGGAAATTCATGTCCCGATTCAAAGTCTCAGAATATTTTTTCTCTACTTCTAAAGATTTTTTTGCTTTACTTTTATTCAAGTATTATTTCAATTAGCTTAGACTTT
This sequence comes from Druceiella hillmani, assembly GCA_039881145.1. Lineage (NCBI taxonomy): Eukaryota > Metazoa > Arthropoda > Insecta > Lepidoptera > Hepialidae > Druceiella > Druceiella hillmani. The sequence goes on along the minus strand of JAYKKI010000007.1, from coordinate 39,154,045 downwards.
TTTACTTTGTTTGATATCTATTGGATTTTAATAAAATACTTATATGGAATGATAACTAGTTTTTTTTAATTGACAATCTTTGCACCTCGTACGTGGGCCAAAGTTATAAATTAATTTTATTCTTTCTAATTTATAACTACTTGATTACACTGGATGCAAATTATTATCACTATTAGAAAGCGATCGCACGATTTTACTTTTGTTCATTCAATAGTGTCGCATCCAAAACATTATTTAATTTCATAAATGTGCGATACGTGAGCGTGGAACAATGAACACATCTATTGATCAAAATAATAATTTACTCTTAAAAACTGCAATAACGTTATTGTCCAATGTTTATTTACATTATATAACAATTAAACATTATTACTTTTTTAAAAAACTTTTTCGAAATTATGACATTTTAAAAAAATTCAAATTTTTGAAGATATATAATTTCCAGTCTATTGTAATAATTCCGAAAAATCGTTTATGCACTGATATTGTGAGAATATTCATTTTCAATGTTTAAAATTTCAGGCCACTTATTATTAGTTGTGTGTGGTTATTTTCAATAATTCCATAGTTAGGTTCGAATAATATATCTGCATCTATCACTACCACTAACCTAAGGGAACCTTCCTTAATCGACAGATTAGCATACAGATTGGAGAATATGATAATTTTATAGGTGAATAAAATGTTCCTTGAAAAGATATCCGAAGATGTCCAGAGACGAAAAGTAATAGGGCCAATTGCTACAAGTTATTTTGTAAGTGGCATATGTAGAAACGCACTTCTATTTTATGTATTATTATTTATTATTAGCGGGTAATAAGACTTGATAACTTTGTATTTATTTGGAACCCTTTTGGTATTTAAATTGGGTTTAGTTGACAACATAACTATGATAAAGTTCTTGGAATTTTGTTTATAACAAAGAATCTATGAACTGTCAGGTAATTTCGTAATGAGCGTCTTACAAGTAAAAATATTTAATTTTGTTTAGCTTCACGCCAATAAACTGAGAAATTTTTTACCAGATAAACAGAATCTCGTTAATTTCAGCTATTTATTATTTCCTAAAATTACATCTTTTTTCATTCCGCACATGATACAGCAGACGTAAGCTATGTCGAATCATCTGCCAACATTTACCTACATAGAACAATGTTGACAAAGGGTCAAAAATTAACAGAAAAGCATGTCGAATAAATTAAAAACAAAATAAGAAAGGATAATTGAGGTTTAACTCGAGCGTGTGTAACAATTAGGTATGAGTTCACGGGCGAACTCGTCCGCTGTAGGTCTTTCATACGACTTTGTCTTATGATTTATGAGAAGTTATATAAAATTTATAATGATTGCCTAGTTGAATCATTTAATAATTACCAACAGGAACAATATTTTCTATTTGACCACAATAAAAGTTTGCCGATTTAGTGGTACCTACCACATTATACAGAATCAAAAACGTACAGCTATAAAATTAAGAAGGAATAATTTTCTACGTGAAATTGAATAGAGGAATAAAGTGGTATGACAATTGAACAAAACAACAAATTACAATATAAATAGTGACGTGAGCTGAATACATGATGGAATGGAGAAAGAAAAAGGGTAAAAGAAAATTAGTTAGGAAATCTAAGACGAGCAGTTAGACAATTTAGGGTATTTTTAAATAACCTAAGAAGACATTTGACGAGGATAAGTTACGAAGTTAAATTCCACGCATTTTTAAAGTTTAAGGCTTAGACAGTGTATGACTACAGCATTTTACATGTAAATGTATCCTACGTCACTTTATTGTCAAAGTTATCGTATAATAAAAGTCAATCTGAATATTTATTACACAAAATAATGCAGTCAAAACTAAAAGAGCAAAATTTGAATCTGCGATCATTTCGTAACCTTTCAAGGCCGCATCAAGTATTTGATTCTAGTCGATTATAAAATAAAAGCGTGTACGAACGAGTGAAGCATAGTAAACACGAACATCGAACATGGAACATTTGAATCGTACGTGCGGACGTAAATTAACAAAGCGAACACCTTATGAACACAGTTCGACTTGTGTTCGCGCTCAACCGCCCAGTAGCCAAAAATTGTTTGCTATTGGTAGTAACTCAAGAAATATTGTTTCCAAACGAGGACCCTAGGTGATTAGAAACAGTTTTGTACAAAAAGCGAAAACAAAATACATTAGTTTTAGACTTAAAATCACAAGAAATTAGTGGACGTTACAAAACTTACATTATCAAGTACAGTTTTTTAGTATCTAGTGAATCGAATTAGCCCAAGAGTAGCAAAACAAAACACGGTATTGAGAGAATCTATATCCGTGCAAAATCGGTAGATTCATTTTATTAGTTTATAACTAGTTATTTATTACTTTATTACTAGTTATTTACTATTATTTACTAGTTTATTATATGTATTCAATGTATCGAAACAAATAATGAGTTCCATTATTCCAGAGGTATACAAAGCATTGACAAAGGAATTAAAAAGCAATATAAAGGTAATCAAACATTTATTTTCATTACTTATTAATTTTTATTTTGTGCTCAATCTTAACTAGAAATTAATATTTATTTTAAAAATAAGTAATACATTTTGAATTAGCTAACCACTCATAGTGGAAACAAACCATCAATAGAATCAATAGTTTCTGGGGTAGTATTTAGATCATCCAAAACTATCATTGGATTGTTGAGGTGAATAACTTGAATGTGAACAACCAGGAAGAGGAATATTAGTTGGTCGCGAAGCCTCAGTCTGACCAACTTTTGTTGAATTTTATTCTTGATTACCACACGAAAATTTTCATTCCCTCAATTATACCAATAATTATAGTTGTAATATTCGTAATAACCATTATCCGCTTTACGAAATGGATAAACAATTTTGTACTGAAGCATATTTTGCATACTTTTTGAATATTTTGATAATTTTGACTGAATAAGTTTGCAAAAATTTTGAATTTCATCATTACAATTTTGCTTCTGCATAAGAAATGCAGAAGCAAAATTGTAATGATGAAATTCTGAAGAATTCTTCATTACACACAATGCTTGCTTTAATGGAGCTACCCGTGGAGATTCCTTTTTTATTCACTTAGCAGGTATCAAGTCTTCGTCTGTCTTTTACAATGTATTTTATTTAATACATGATTTACTAGTTATTTACTGTATTTTATTTAATATATGATTTTAAAAACAATCACAATCTAGAATGCACTGTGTAACACACGTCTGTACACACCAACTGTCCAATATTAACTAGCTGCAGCGCGCTTCGCAATGCTCGCCGAAAACCATCAAATTCCGCATGTTGGGTAGATTTGTTTGCAGCGGGTGGCACTCGAAACACCTTTAACATTTTTAAGGCACAAATTAGTTTTTACACTGTGTTTTAATTAACATATGATTTTTAAAACAATCATAATCCAGAATGCACTGTGTTCTCGGCTTGTGCCTTCGATTCTTTCCACACCTTTGTTTTCTTCTATTATTGCTACATCTTGTGGCATTATATTTTTATTGACCTGTAATAAGCGTAATACTTACGTTATTTTTTTGCAGATACCATCAAGTCAAAGCGAGTGGTTGAAAATATCGGAAGAATTGTAGTTGGAACCCACCTCAAACCAACAAAGATTTATACTTTTTGGTATGGGGTATCAAGAAAGGTGTGGGGTGGTGTGGGGTATCAAGGAATTTAAGAGATTGTAAAATTAACTCGATGATGCAAGAAGGTATTTTACATTTACCTACGTTGAAAGAAATGCCTGAATGAAGTGTCAGTGTGCCGTATATAATTATTGGTGACAAAGCATTTCGTTTAAAAGAAAATTTAATGACACCGTACGTGGGAACACATACAAATGGTTCACAAAAAAGAATTTATAACTACCGTCGAAGCCGGGTACGAATAACAGTTGAGCATACTTTTGTTATTATGTTATCTGTTTTTAGATTATTGAAAAAATCAATGCTCTTTCAACCAGAAAAAGCTCAAATACTTTTATTACCCATTGCTTACTTGCATAATTTTTTGTGAGAAAAATCTGAGTTGTACATTGCGACACAAGAACAAACAAAAAAAACTTAATCGCATCTGTTGTCACTTCGTCGTATTGCAATAAGAATTACATCAAAGCCCAAGACAATAAGAAATGAACAAAGCAGCGGGAAAACTTTCATGGTAAAACAAATACTGTTAATTTTTACTTATAGAATCAGGCCATAATCGTGGTTTATCACGATCTAACAAAAACATTGCTTCATAAGCAAACCATTTGCATTTATAAACTTCAGACGCTCCTATAAAAAAACAAGTTTTAGTAAGATTGTAATGTGTAATTTTAATTATACCTATTTTTATTTTAATACTTTATTCTAGGTAAAAATATAATAATAAATAATTAAAACATATTATATTTATATAATTATAAGTAAATTTTTATTAATTTTTATTTTTGATTTCTTTGTTATCTGGAAAGAAGAATACTGTCCGCGAGAGATCGAAATGGCAATCGGAGTATGACTTAGATTACTGCTTTGTCGCATCACTAGAAAATTTCCATGTCGACCTGTCACGGACTATGGGTAAGTATGTAAAATAAAGAAATATAAATAAACAATAAAAATGTACTATTTTCAGTACCTTTACCCCTTGGGTTTTATTTTTCTTTCTTCTAAATTCGCTGCGTAGAGAGGTCATTTTATGTTTGCAACTTTAAACATTTATGTTTAAGCATTTTATTATATCTTCCCATGCATTACTTTTCAAATCTTTATATCAATTTGGACTATTCGCGTCTCATAATATAGTCTGTTATTTGTAACACTCTATTAATAATATTGGGTTCTCTTCGTTTAATTCAATATTAGCTTCGTCCGACATATTTTGGAAACGATCTACGGAACTACACTATTAGATAGGTAGCTGAGAACTGACGCCCCCGAGCCGCGGCGCGCTCACCTCGAGTTTGGTACGAATAATGTTGCATCAAATTTCTCCGATTACCGTCCTCGAATATAACAAAATTGGAAAAAAAATTCTCTGAATACATCAAAATTGAATCGCCACGAATGTCATTGACGGACACGATGTTTGATGTTCGTTAGAAGTACGCACATGTTCTATGTTCTTGCTCATTCGTGCGTATACGCCTTAATGTAATGTATCTCTTGTTACTCACAAAAAAACCTCTTTTTTGTGAAACTATCGCTCCCGTTTAATTTTCTTTCAAACGGTGGTCTAAATAACAATGATCATTCATTTTCTTTCTGTAACGGTACTTTTATCATATTAATTATATATGTCACAATTAAATGAAAGTACGTGATGTATTATTATTTCTACTTTCTTTAAGTTCTTTACCACGACCTAGGTTTCGTTGTATTGTTGTTATAAAGAACTTAAAGAATGTAGAAATAATACTACATCACGTAGTTTCATTTAATTATTAATAGTTAATTTCTACAAAATTAACGCCAAGTATATTCAATATTCCAAATTATATATGTATTAAATTAAATCAAGATAGAGACTGTACTTACATAAGCAAATATGTCACCGAACGTAAGTGAGTGTCACTTTCATTAAGCTCTTCTATCATTGCTGCTTTTTTTAATAGAATAGTTTCTCATGGTTTTGAAGCGATTCCAACATTGTGAAGAATCTATTTTTTTTTAATTATAAAAGATAGTCCCTCATGGATTAGAGGAGTTCCAAAACTAGTGTAATTTAAATGGAAAATTAGGGTTTTGGTTTCTAAGTATTTATAAGATTTCCGCAAATCCTAATCAATGTATAATATATATATATATATATATATATATATATATATATATATATATATATATATATATATATATAATAAACATATCCGCTAGTTATCCTTAAAATTAAAATTATCCTTAAAAAATGCGAGAGTGGTGAAATAGTCTGAAGCCTGAAATATCACCAGATTTTGTATTTCAGCATGTAAACATTCCCATTGCAGAAAACCCAGAAATATGAAGAGTAAATTGTAACAATACGCAACGTGACATCGTGTATAATACGTAGCGTGGCAATATGCAGCCTGACAACATTATAGCTACACTGAGTTAATGGAGGCCTCTAATAATTGAATATTGCATTGCGGAATGAAGTTCTGTAAACGCAATAACAAATGTGGAAGTAGGTACTATTCCGCATTCTGGCTCATTGCAATGTTGAATTTCATTAGTGATGATTGGATGCTTCCCCAAAATGACTTGCTGGAAGATAATGTGAAAGCGGTGATTTATTTTTAAAATAAAACAATGCAATAAAAGTATACTCCGGCTTTTGGATATTATAGGTACAACGATCCAGGTTAAAGAGTTGGCCGAAAAATATCCAAGATATGATTAATAAAATAGATAAGTGTGGTAAATGGATATTGTATAAAATAAGATGATTATTTTATTAATCTAAATTATAAAGTGATTAATTTATCGAAGGAATTAAGCTTGACCGTAAACGAAGGGAAGCAATAATTTTTAATAACGTGGTTGAAATCGTGTTGAAAAAAGTCAATATAAAAATTGAAAAGAAAACTTTATGGAAATATTTTGACATGAATATGGGTAATAGCAAGTATTAAATAAGGATTCAATTGTGAGCGGATATACAAAATTTTTGTTCCTCAGTAATATAATCTTGGGAGAAATACATTTCGTATCAACAGTTTTAACTGTTTTTATCTAATCGAAGCATATTTGTATATTGTCCATATTTTTCAAACGGGGAAACATCGACATAGATTAAATGTAATTGCTACTGCTGTTAGTTGCATTTGCACGTACATTTTTTGATGAATTTTTCGTAATACATTGGTAAACACTTTATTTTTTATTTTCCTTTTATTATTAAGTTTGATCATGACTTTCAGAAAAAATATTCTAAATATAACATTTTGGAAAAGTCAATTAAATTTTTTCTGGTTTTAGACCCAGATATGTTCACACAGGTACAAAACATTTATCTTAAACTTTTTTTTCTACTCGGGATAAAGTAAATTAAAAAAAACTCATTGAGAAATCAAAGGTAAACTTTTAGAAGACTTCAATCATTTCTCGACTTTAGTGTCGATGAAGGTTCTATTGAAGAATAGCAATTATAGAAGTAAATAAAAAAAGCTAGATATCAACATTAGTACATTGCAAATCTTTTTTTTCATATAATTCAGCATATTTGCGATACAGACGAGAAGTTCCAGGTACTCTCGTATCAGAAACAAAATAATTCGTTTGGGAAAGAATATTCTATGAGAGTCGAGGAAAAATGGACGCACTGCTCTGATGATAGAGAGGATCTTTGATAGTATTTAATACGTATATCACAAAAATGGAAATAAAATATATTGCAAAATATTGTATGAAGATAAATAAAATATTCTACGAAGATAAATGAACTAAAATTTACTTCACTAGAAGAAATTAAGGCATAAATTTATTTTTCCAAGAATCGATGAGTGTTTAGATAACGCTCTGTAGTAATACATTTGGGAGCAGACATTCGTGCTAAGTACCAAAACGTACTTTTAACGGTCTTTGTAAACTTATTTCTTATATTCATTCGATCAAATAATTCGGGTATACGTTTAGGACCGAGCTCAAACTAAGAAGAATATATTTTTTTAACGCATATAGCTCGTCCAAAAACAGCCATAGGAGACTTTGTAACAGCCTAAATGGTAATCCTTGTGACTAGAAAATCCTATTCATAAATTTAATAACAAAAATTGAAAAAATGAAAAAAATTATCTTCCAAACACTTTTTTGAATTCGTTCTATGATCTAAAATAGTGAAGATACGACTGTTTTCAGATATTCGTATCCAAATACGACTTATTTATTTGTGCTATAGTTTAAAAGGACCTAATTAGAAAAAAAATTATCTTTATAATGAAAACTAATTTTAATAATTTTTTCGTAAAAACATATTATTTGCAGTATAAATCAGAAATCCTGCCCTAACCTGACTGCAACATTAAGTAAGAAATTGAGACTAATTTTAAAGTTGTTGGCAAAAGAAAATTTAATTTTAATTACGAATTAAATATATCTAAATTAATATTATATGTAAAATCCGCTTAATATAACAAAATAAATACTCATCAAAAGATAACATGTTCATCACTTTATATTTACTAAATTTCAGATTTGTACTTTTAAACCACCTACTACCTCAAATATATAAAAAGTTGTTTGTAGTTTTATGTAGCATGATGTCGCAGTTGTGAGTTTAACCGAGGCCGCTAATAGTAAAACGCAATTTCAGATTAGTACTTTTAAACCACTTACTACCTCAGATTTATAAAAAGTTGTTTGTAGTTTTATGTAGTGTGATGTCGCGGTTGTGAGTTTAATGGAGGCCGCTAATAGTAAAACGCAAAGTGAGGTTCTGTCAATGCACTCACATATTATCTATATAATATGAGATCATGTACCCCCTTTGCAGTATATATTTCTGTTTTGAGGAAAATTATTTACACAAATACATATTTTTTTTACAATTAACTTTAAAAAATATCATGTAAGTTTGCTAAATGGTATAATTTTAATGTATTAAACGCGATTAAATCAGCTCGAAGTAAACCTGTCATACTCTTCCGTCGATTAATAGACATCGTCCTACAAAAATACCGAGAGGTTTGGTACGAATTATTATAATCACATTTATTTTGGGGAAGTTTCAGATATATTTGCTTATGCAAGTTACGATAGAAGGAATTGCACTATTTGGGGCACTTAAGTATATGCATTTATCAAACGGAATGATATACATTTTGTGATTGGAAGGAATATAGAAGGACTCGTTTTCTCGAAAAAAAAAAACAGTGCAATTAATTTTTGATGAAAATGTTAAATAAAATAGTGCAATTAAATGAATCAGTAAAATATATAAGTTCTTATATTCCTTGTGTTTTCAGTAAATGTATCTCTTTTTATCCCACCAATACACATAATTTATGCCAGAAACATTCGCTTATACAAACCACATTTTACAAAACAACAAAAGTAACCGAAAAGCACGTCAGATAAAGAGAAATAAAGTGAAAAGGAAACAAGGAAGGATAATTGAGGTTCAAGTTGAGCGCGGGTAGGAATTGGGTTGGATAATAATTAGGCGAAAGTTGGCAGAGGAGCTTGCAACGCGTCCGTAGCATCAAATTGTACTCTGACACTTGATTTGATTATCTGCCCCAAGTTTGCGTAAAAGCCATTATTTGGAAAACATGTTTACCGAAGGTACACAGTACACTGCATTGGTATCCATTGCGAAGTGTTGTAAATAAATAAGAAATATTTCGTGAATAATTTTTTGGGACGCAATGACCTAATCAATATTATCAGTGTAATAGTTAAATAAAAAAATTCCTCGTAATAATCTACGAGGACTTAGACGATGCAACGTGATGATGAATATTATACGTCTTGTCTTACTAAATATCGAAAGATTTCTTTCTATCTGATGATTTTTCTTTGTGCCAGATACTTTTATTGGAGTCTCACTCTTAGTACAATGACTGGGGCTCACAAAGTCCATTCCAACGATAGTTTAGGGATATTAACAAACAAGTAATTAATTTAGTACCAAAGTCACAAGTTTATTGTTTACTTTAAGGACCGGGTGAGGAAAATGAGAAAATCTTTGAGTCAAATTATCATTGTAATATTTTTTCTCTAATATATTCTCATCAATACTGAAGTAACAGATGTCATATATATAGATTTCAACGATAGAAGGAAGAAATATAGAATTAACATATTTTTACAATAAAGTTTATTTTTTTGAAGCTTAATTATATATGTAGTAAATATTTCTTTACAGAATATCAACAAATTTAATAAAATTATGCAGAAGAGCACGTAATTAATTTCATTGAAAAAAGAAATCAAATAGAAAAATGGTAATAGAAACAATTTGAAATATTTTTTATTTTCAAATAATATCTTCTCGTTCTGCCAACTTGCATGCGCGTGCCAACACTTTATATAAAAACATTTAATCGCAAAAAACATTTCTGATAATAATCAAGAAGAAAAGCGTTGTCTGGTAAAAATAATGAAATTTAAGCCATAACGATTAATATTTTTGAATTTCCAGTAGTGGTTGTTCTAATTTTTACTATTTATTAACCATAACTTGCACACATTTTTAAATTTTAGTACTTTATCAACTTTTATGTTTATATCACGGATCTTATGTTTAAATAATATATCTTTATAAGCAAACGTAACGCTCAATTTTTTTTATTAAATAGTCGTTATTGTCCGTGAAATATTTCAACAATCGAATTTTTAGGAATTAGTCTTTTTGTTTTTCAACAAACAGTCAACGAGTGTACCTTCTAATTTGAACTCGGTTTGTTTGCAATACGTTAACTTTACTATTAATGAAATCATACCAACATTTCACAAAATTATTTTAGAGTAGAAATACGTATATACCGATTAAATAAGTAATAAATACACATTATTTAAAAGAAAATAATCTACTAACAATGAAGCAAGCATTCTGAAATAAAATCACGGGAAAATATAATTTACTTTCTCAATTAAAAAGACTGTTATAATATAAAAAACGATTTATTTAAATATTATTCATCAAAGTTTGCAGCCAAATATACTTAAGGATAGCTTAACAAATTTAATTTTGAATCTTTTTTGTAATATCTTTAAAAGATATTTTTCAGAAAACTTATCTTTAGACGTAATGAAAAAAGAATGATTTATTCCACACATCTATTGAATTTTGTTAAGTAGTAAAACGATCATTTGTATACTTATTTTAAATTATTTAATAGAGACTATTGGTGATGCGTTTTGTGTCTCGAACTAAATTCAAAAAGCTCGTCACAAGTGCCTCCGCCCCTCATTTCTTATACATGCTTATTAATAGTCGCGTCTTTCAAATTCTTTTCTTATACTTGCCATTTAAATACGGATGGTTCAACATAATTTCATAAAAATATGTCCATTTTATATGTAGAGTTTCTCAAAACTGTATTTTGGAAATTTTTCCTGACTCGCACTAAAAGACGCATTTTTGGAGCACGCGCTAAAAATAATAACATATTTCTAATTAAATTAAATTATAACTTAGGGCTATTTAAACATGTATATCTAACAAAAACAGGAGTAATTTGAATAAAAAAAAATATGGTGCGTTTACTCTGGTACCCGCATTAGAAATTATACTTCTTTGGCATATTACAAGAATAACTTTATATAGAACGCAAATAATTAATGGATAAAAAATAATAAAAGGATTGGAGTGTTATTATAAATACGGTTGGTAAACTCTAAATGCAATCAAATATTAAATTTAAAAATTTATTTTCTCACACAGAACAGACTAAATAATAATAGTTATTATTATTATTATATTAATATTATTTATATTATTATTTATTTCAATAAATTATAATAACTTGAAAACTAAGTTCAATTATTTAAAAAAAATTAAATGAATATTTCAGCATTCAATTTATTACGAACACGTGCATATAATGAATTGTTAAATTTATTAAAATAATCTAAATAAAGTTTAATTAGTAATGTGAATAAATGATTATGCTGAAATACACTCTATCCTATTAATTTTAAGTATTTAATAAATAATAAGATAATAAATTATAATTTTAAATGCAAATAAATACATGCCGAAACTTAAACTAATTTAGAGAAACACATTTAAAACATATTTTAAAAAGCTTACAAGCACTATTTCTATCACTAACATTCACTATAAATAAACGTTTTTTATACATGGATCACTATTAAATTTCAATTAATTAAAGATTGTATATGTGTTGTGTATTTAAATATAGAATACGTGTTGTATATTTACAAAGACCTCAATAACTATCATGAATATAGTATCAGTCACTACACGTTTATAAATATATGCTTAATGAGCAACTTCATCTTGTCGATTTTTGTTGTATCGTGAGCGCGCATGGTAAAGTTTCACTCTCATTTTTTTTCATAACGCGCCTAAATATGTAAAGCTTCAAAAAAGCCCTGGTACGTACGTATCACCACACGATAGAAGTGAAAATTAAAATAAAATATTCAATAATAAACGCATGTTACATTAAACTACTCACAAATAAAATAGTAAACGCTAACTATATGTCCTTGAAACATTATACTGATTATATAAAATTACACACGCGTATTATATATAATTATACTCATATAAAATATTATTAAAAACAAAACTTAATTCTTGAAACGATGCACTCCGCGTTAGGCCTATGCTGAAGGAGTCGCGTTTACTCGAACAGTAAACTCATTTAACCGATGCCGAAAGGAGCCAATTATAACCAATTCAGCGTCACCGAGCCAAGCGTGACGGTTTAGTTTTGTTCACTGCTCGCAAAAAGAACGCATGGTGGGCCTAATGAAGTTTTCAGTTTTCAATAAAATTATTTAGCTGTTTGGTTGGGCACGGAAATGTCACAATCCTCGTGTACTCGATAAAACTTTATGTAGGTGCGTTCATTTTTGTGACCACACGTGTTTGCAATATTGGAATATTGTTATTTTATGGCAGGGGTGGGGGATGATAGACCCTTTATAAATATTCAATTTTATCTTTATTATTAGAGTGATGCGTGGGGGTAAGATGTTTTAAAAAATTACTTTATTCTTAGGAATTAGAGAAGTGTAATTTGTTTTAGTAAAAGTATTTATTTTAATATTTATAAACTATTAAATAATTAAAAATTTATTAAAATAATTATTTAAAAATAATACATGCAACATTTGTTTCTTTCCTGAAATACTTGAAATTTATTAAAAATTCACTAGAGTATGCAAGATAAAGCGTCCGAAAAATATTTACTTACGTAACACTTTCACAAAGAATCAACTTGAGAAGAACATCAGACAAACAAAATAGAGCAAAATGAAATAAAAAAGGATAGTTCTGGTTTAGTCGATCGCACGTAGCCACTGAGTTATGTAATAATTAGTTAACCAACGCGATTGTAGATTTGAACTTCGACTTAGACTTCTTTGTTTTCTATTTTCGCATATTTTATTTTATTAAATAGGCAGTTTAAAATTAATTTTTTTTGTAATTCTCATCACATAAAATATTTTAAAAAATCAACCTTCCCTGTTGATCTTTATTTACCTCCACTTAAATTCCTATATGAGCATTATTAAAAGTTTACTTCAAAATATGTAAGTAAATGATATGTATTACTATGCCAAATTTCAAGTTTATATATTGCACGGTTTCTTAGAAAATTGACTGTGTATAGAGAAGAACATAAACATAATACTTACTATACCTTTCATAGGCATAAAAACATGGCGCATATTTGAACAATTATGGCACCTAAAATCTTCGCTATAATGTTTCCAAAAGGTTTGTGTGGAATTCTAAAAAGCCATATTTTTTCATAATTTAATGGTGTCCAGTTTCGGATATAAGTGTGGGAAAATTTTTTTTTCTCTATATTTTTCAGTACATTTCTGTACCAAAAACTATATAAAACAATTATTATTAATACCCTTATAATCAGTCCTTTCAAGTGGCATATGCAAAACAAAGTTCGTGTACTTAATACGGCCCCTTTAAAATTTAAAGTTTCGACGTCGAGTCCTTCTCGCTGACACATGAATGATTGTATAAAGGTTTCGTTTTTCGTTTTGAGGTATGGAACTTCCAAAATTTAATGTATACCCATTTATGCGAATTACATATATTTCTAACAAAATGTTCTTGGAATCATTTAATAAAATTCGTAGATATCCTAACTCACACTCCACATTTTCCTAAAAATCGTGCCGGAATTACTTGAATAAAATAATTTGATATTTTATGTTCAACAAGAAAATATGTTATAATACTTTATATGATAAAGTTCATATAATCAAGCCATTTTTAAATTGATAGAAACTATTTTTAAATCTCAAATTGAATTCCCAACCTCATCAGAGGTTGTTGAAAAATATTCGATAGATTCTGATTTTCGTGTATTTTCCACGAAGTCGTGTAAATTTGTTTCTATCGTGAAGATTTTTTAAGCAACCTTCATATTATTGGCATTATTTAATTATTGTGAATAATTTGTAATAATAATAGATATTAAATACTAACGTTTTCAATAATACGAACGAATTAATTTGAAAAAAACATTTAAACATGTTTTCAATATTTTTTAGTATTTCTAAGATTTTGATATTACATCAGCGAGAAATTATTGAATTTTGGGAATTAGAATATACTTATTATAAAAATATAATAAAAATAAAAGATACATTTACATTTTTATAAATATACCATGCATAATACCAGATATTTTGCAGAAAGCGAGATCATTGTATTTTGTGGAAGGATATTTGTATTTTTTGGGTTCTTAAATAAATATATTTTGTTTTGTGTATTACCTAAAACTATAATAAATAAAGGCTCTATCATAAATGCTGAATGTAATAGACCCAAGTTTATTTACACCAAATCAACAAATAGCAAACCGTTGGTTGTAGTAATTTTGGTATTTCGGTTAAGATTAAATGTATTTAATTTCGTTCTATACAACTCAAGGAAATGTGGTTTCGTAAACATTTTTATTTCATCAACTCACCAAAAAATGAAATACTGAATATGTACGCTCGCTATCAATGATATTAGTGTATAAATTCTAAGAGATGCTTTCCGCGAGCCGGTAGTTGCGCAAGATAAAAAATGTGCTTCGACATTCACGGAATTCCATGCGAAACGAAGCCACGTTAAACTTTAAATTTGCTTGTTCTACCTATCACAGGACGGGGACTTCTGTCACGCGCGCCAGCATCGGAAATTGCATGTGACATTGACGTGGTGCCCGCGAAAAAAAAGACGCCTCGATGTTCCTAGCAGCGTTTGTGGTATTTATTTTTTAGTTTACGAAATGCAAATCGGCGCTTACGTAGATTGATGTGTGAGCATGCGCCGGGATATTTTTATGCGGCTGCGATTTTGCATAAAGGAACAGAATTTTTGCAATTTGTTCTGTACATTAAGATATTTAGGAAAAAAATTATTTAAGTACACATAATTATTGTAATAGACCACGAAAACGTTGTTTTTGGTATTATAGTCTCTTGGCTTGTGTGTTTGTTTCAACTCGCATCACTTAAAGAGCGTTGATTCAATTCAAATGGTTTATTTTTAAAAATGGGGTTATCTTGAAATTATATTTAGTTCTTCTTTCGTCGGAAATAATTTAATTAATCAAAAGTTATGTCAGTTTAATATTTAAAAAACTGCATTTTTATTGCATTATCAAAAAAATTAGTGTAGATATTCGACGTGTAGCAATTATACAAATGGGTGGTGTATCTATGTACATTAATAATTTGCGTCACGTGTATTTTAAATCGCGCAATGAAATTTTACGCCCGAAAATGAATTAGCGAAATGAGCATGGCAAGAAGTGAAATGTGAAGTGCTGTTGAGTAGGTGCTTCTGAATGCATACAGACGCACGGGGACAAACGTTGTTATTGGTCGTCTTTCACACTTATGTATATTCAATTTGTTTAAAATTTGAATCTGTTGTAAACACTTTTAATTTAATCATTTTAGTAGATTTAATACTAGGCCGTATAAATTTGATTGTTCGGTAATTTATTTTCTACATATAATTATATCTATATATACACGCACACACACACACACAAAAAAAATATATATATATATATATATATATATATATATATATATATATATATATATATATATATATATATATATATATTACGATATAAGACTATTACGAAACAACAATTTTGGAGGACGTTATAAAAGTATTATTGCTATTAAAAATACTTTTATAATAGACCAAAGCTGCAAAAATATAAAAATGTTGTTTTAGTAGTTTTGGAATATGTTTCTTTTTTTTGGCATGTTTGATGCATATATAAAAAAACAATTCCAACGGTATTTAAAAAAAATATAGCGATCAGCTGGAAGTGACATTTAGTTTTGTTTCATCACAATTGGTTCATTGATTCAGGAGATATATAAATTTAAAATTTCCAATAATTAATTTTCCTTTAGTACAACAATATAGAAGTGTCTAGCTACGCGATGCATAGTAATTACACAAACCTATATGTAGTGTACTTCAATAAACTTATTTCAATAAATATATTATAGAAGATGCTACATATATTTATTATTTATTTTATATCGGTCAAAAAAGATTTCTACCCGGGAGTACACATTAGAATAATAGAGTGGTTAGAGTTGATGTGGTACGATAGGGGTATGTGGCAAACCGAATACTGGCAGACACATGAAGGCAGACATCGTTGTCGGTCATCATTCGCACTTAGAATTTTTCAATATTGCACACATTCGTTATAAACTTACTTTGTTTCTCAACTTATATTTGTTCCCATTATTCATAATTTATTTGCTTTATCAGATTTAGAATTAAACTCTATAAATTTGATAGTTACTTATTTTATTGTCCGTATATATAACAAAACTGTAATTTTATTACAACTACGAGAAGACTGAACGTAAAAACGAAATATATTTACGGAAAAAGTATTTAGGGAAACTTGACAAAAGTAATAGAAAACAAAAATATTGTTTTTGTTATGTTCATCAGTTTGTTCATTTGTTCGCCAATTAGACGAGAACAGCTAAAAGTATTTCAATGAAAATTTTACTATCAGATTATATTGGGTGTGTAGTAACATATATACTTGCTTGAAATCAACCGACTAAAAGAAGACATTTTGACTTACTCGTATGAACCCAGAGTATATTTTCTTAAAAAAGTTTACTTTTGTAGTTATCACAATAGATGGCGTTAGGTGTATATATATTCATATTAATTTCATAATATTTTTAAAGGTTTACATGCAAAAGACATGTAGGCGCGTCTAGAAATAAATAAACTTATTAACGAAAGTTCAGCGGTGAAATAATTAAGAAAACTGACTGAAACTGAAGTGTAAGCAAAATTTGTGTGATTGGTGTTCTGTATCATTGTATCAAAGCATGCATTGATATGATGGTGCCAAAATATTTGAGTCTACAGCATTTGCAGAAAGAATTTTACGTCAACGTCACTATAGCCTGATAAATTATAAAAACATGAAAAAATAATTAAGATATTTTTAATAATTTACATTGATCACTGTTTTCCCTATCATTTATAGTTTGGTTATAGTTTATGTTAAAGTACCCAAATTATTGATAACAAAGAAAATATATTAGCTATTATGGGACTGATATTTTTATATAATATGTGTATCGTTAACAATTTTCCAATTTTCCTGATATTTTATCTACCTTATTAAGGCCATGAAAACAACGGACGATTTTCAGAGGTTTTGGCGATTATGTTTAAAAAAAATTAGTTTAAGGACCTAATTTTACATATTTGTAATTATGTTTTCCCTATCGATATCAAACAAGAAGACCTTGAAAAAATATGATGCTTTCTGCGTTGAATGGTCTACGGAAAAAATATCTGTGTCATGGAGGTACTTCTAAAATCGTAATATGAAGAAGTAGAAAGAAAATAGTTTCACTTAATACTGCAATAGTGTTTTTGAATTTCATTTCATTTGCTGGATTTCTAGTCGAGCAAGGGTGAAGTTAAAAATATTATAATCGCGTAATTAAAATGTCATGGACCGATGGTGGACAGCAGTGGCGCTAGTACGAGAAACTCATACAACGATTGTCAAGCTTATACTACAACTGCCTGCCCAGCATTGCCATTATGGGAATTACTTCCAATAATACGCGCATCGGTAGAAGCATATAACCGACAGTGGACGAATATAAGTTCTTGGCTACAGACCTATTTGAAATGTGTAGGATAAAATAATTAATTAAAAAAAATTAATTTCAAACAAAATGTTTTTGTGCGTTAAATATTGTATAAACCAAAACTAATATTTTTTTTTAAATTGAATATTTTTATCCTAAGTACATTAGTTTATAGTAGCTTTACAAAAATGATTGTACATTATAATAAAATAGTTTTTTATTTGTAGTATAACCTAAGCTAAAGCTTTTAATGTTCTGTCAACTCCGGATAGCGATGGGAGTTGTGATGTAGTAGTGGAAAGTTTTTGTTGGTTATTTGTAGCTAAATTTTGGTTAGACACAGTTAATTTTTTTGTTACGTACAGTTAAAATTAATTGTTACATTGAAACTAAAAGTAACTATTCTGTTCTAAGTAAGATCTGAACTTGCATCTTCTTTGATAAGCAGTAATTTTTCTAAGTGTTTCGTAACATTGACATTTCCTTTTCCTTTTGGTTTTTTCATAGTTACATATTATATTTTCTTTGGTGCCAGTTAGTTAATCATGGCCAACGCAATGAAATTAACAAAAAAAAGACTTTAAACAATTAAAAATATTGAGCGTTTTTATTATTGAAGAAAATATTGGAAACAATGCCAACTTCAGGATTTATAAAAGTTGGGGTAAATATTTTTCAAGGTTTCTCTGTACTTTACTGCCAAAAAAAATGTTTTCAATTGGTAATATAGACGGTCAGATCGAACCAAAGAATATAGAACTTTTCTTGGGTTAATTTCTGAATTGAAGAAACTTTTTCAAACGTAGTACTGTCTAGATAATAAGTATCCATATATGAGACATCTACGCGGAAATACCTCACACTGGCTCATATTAAATGTAGCTTATTAATTAAACCATATCAATCTTACCACTTACATCTCGCGTATTTATAATATCCTTTAGAGTTAGGTTTAATTTTAGCTTAAAATTCCAATTATGCAAATTTACCAAAGCTTTTGTATAGTATTTAAACTGCTTTCGTCAAAAACCGTAGATTTTATCACAAAAAACTATATTTTTAAAATTATTATGGTAAAATATTGCTGTAAATAATATTGCTAAAATATAACGGCTACGGTGGAATATTGCCGATAACTAATCTTATCGTTAAGATAACTTAATGGTTAAATATATAAGAATCATAATTTTTTTAAATATTGTCCCGAAAATTAATCAAAATAAGCAAATTAAATTTAATAATTTAACCTTGCAAAAATTCTACTCTATACTGGCATAGACCATAATTTAGGATTGATAGATTTATTTCACCATAGAGGAACCGAGATTTTGCTTGTTCATCAAAATCAATTCGTACGACAGAAAATTTACCAATGAGCAATTCTATATTGTTACTTGGGTCATAAAGCCGTGTCTCAATGCGAGCCAATTATTGAGCACACTCTGAATAAAAAACTCCATTTGCGATGACAGTCGTTTGACATTTTTAGTTTAAAATGTTGAAAATCGTTATATTTTATAGATATATTATTAGTCCACAAGTTTGGTTTAAATAATAAGTTGTATAAGGACTAGAAGATGGTCACTTTGGATTTGTTCGCTGTGTAAACTATGATTACTTCTACTCTCTCGTACTTTCACTTCAGACATCGCTGTAAATCCATGGGTGGCGATGAAAACTTATATTAGTATCGCAATGGAAAAAATAGTTAAGGAACCAAACGTATTCTAGAGAATCTTACGCGATAATTTATCGATCAATTATTTTGCGATATTGAGGAAGTGGTAGAAAAGGTATATCGCAAAATTCACTATCAAATCGTAATTTGTAATCATTATGATGTTCCGGTCGATCGAATTATTTGTAACATAGTTGACTTTGATGATATTGTAACGTTATCAATTCACATGCATTTGATATATTACTTTTGATAGAAATTGATATTATTACGCACAGAATATTCTGCCTTTCGATACTTGGTGCTTTCAATTTAAAAGATGTTAATTTTGTAAAATATTTTATGAGAAGATTAAAAAAAAGATTTAGGTAGAAACATCTACAAACATTCATCCTTTTGCTCGATATAGTAAGAACTAATTCCTTAAATGTGATAATTAAGGAAATGTAGTTACGTAACATTTTGAAATGTATGTTAAAAATACACGCATAAAAGTTGCCTATGTGTTAGTGGGGCAACAAATTTAAGACATGTAGGATTGCATAGCAATAAAATTTTTCACCAAAGATGTGAAATATCCTAATCTTTGGTCCGGGAAATCTATAGTACATTTAAATAATGTATAGTAATGGTAGATCTGCGAAACGAGTTACAACTGATAACTAATATGAAGGCTTTAGCATAGACAAGAATTGTTTTTGTGGATGTCACCAGCTTTTGTTTCCATAATTGAATAAAAATAAATTTCTCTTTTTTGCCAGAATGAAGATTACGTAGAGAGAAATATTTTTTTAACCAAAATATTTTTTTGAATTTTTTTGATAAATTTCGATAGAAAATTTAACGCAAACGATAATATTTTATATGAATTTCTTGAGAATCGTCTCTCGTGAGCGGAATGTAAAACATACGGACAGATCGTAGTGCCCAGAGAGAATGGCGTATTTCACGGGTCTGCGTCAGTCTCTCTCTTGTTAATAGATCAGTCTGTCCCACCGAGTCGTGTGTTGTCTTCAAAAGGCTTATCGACTCCCGGTATACACAGAATACGGCTATAGAAAGGAAGTACATAAAACTGTGTATTATTGGTGAAAGGTGTGCGTTGAAACAAAGCGATCAAGGTTGTCCGACAAACTGATTATTACTGAGTTTGGAGTCCCGATCTTGAGAGATGATTATTGCTTTTGCATAAATATTATCTTTTAACATCCGTTTACACTTTCTCAAATCTAATTGGCGTGTACGCCGTTTTGAAACCGTTCAAAATTACGAAGAAATAATAAAATACGAAGGAAGATAAATAGAGAGTTGCCCATGTCGTAGCTTTCGATTCTCCCAGAGTATCTATGATATTCTAACGTCATTTTTCCTAGCACTGGCATAGTGCCAGGATATTATCTGTGCCAAAGCATATTTAGATAGCTTTGCGGTAGATATTATCCGTGCCAACGCCTGATTTAGCCACCTTCATCTCAAACTTTAGCTTTATTTTAGAATCATATGAACATTATAAATGGAAGAGTAGTAGAAGTAATTGGAAGTACAGGATACGTTACATAGAATTTTGCATAGAATAGATTAAAATTAGGTAAGCTAAATCTGGGGGATGTATTTCATTTTACCTTTACAAAATACACGTTTCGGAAGCACGTACATAAAATTAGTTTTTAAAAATCGTAAATCCAGCAACATACGAAATATAAAATACCAGAAAATATTAGGTTGGCAACTTATAAACCATCTCTGTACACCAACTGTTTTACATTTTATATGTAGTTAATAAAATCAGTTGTTAGTTGTATGAGTACCGTCTGTACTTAACACATATCGCCAGCGTGTAGGCAGAATTAAAGTTTTGTTCTTGTAAAAATCTTCGGGCGTTTGACTGAAAACTAGAGAAGTTCGATTTTGATATAACTTTCTTTTTAGATTTTTTATCACACGAATTTTATTAGACTGAGAGCAAAACAGATCGTAGTTAGATGGCGGAAGATTTTGAGAGTACAGTGGATGAAATAGCATATTCTATTTTAGTTTTTCACACTTGTGCTACGTGGGGTCGAGCATTGTCACGTAAAAATAAACTTTTCTTTGATTTGAAGGAGAATTAGCGGTTGCTTTACTCAATTGTTCACAATAAATTTTGAATGTAATTCTATAATTAGCTTGAAAGAGTTCTCAATGAATAACTCAATGTATAACTTCACTTATATCCCAACATATCCCCGCACTCAAAAGTATCTTTTGTCAAAATTTATATTTTGCTTTAGGTATACTTTCTTCTTCAACCACTAGTCACTGGTATTTACGCTAAAAATTAACATAAGCCACCCACGTTTCATCTCCTGTAACCAGACACTTCAGCCTCTCTTTGGTACAATGGGAACTCAGTAGCTGCAAGCATACATTAGCTCTCCTCTGAAGTTGGAAGGTTGTTATTTCCTGTGGTAGCCAAACGGAATATTTCCTTTTTTCTCAAAGTATGAGCTTATTTTTTCATTTCGTATTTATTTTCATGCTTTTAAAGCAAGGAAATAGCTCTGTCAAACAATGCAAATTAATCTGATATATCGTTTAGGGCAAATACTTGTCGGATAAACCTTATCAAAAGGACCTCCTACAATATATTTAGATAAATTTAAAAGCTTTATTGATTTGAATAAAACTATTAAATTTTTCTAAATATACTGTAGGAGGTCGCTTCGGATAAGGTTTATCCGACAAGTATTTGCGCTAAACGACATTCAAAAAGTGTCCCCAAGTTCACTTCGAAATATTTCCATTTTTACTTTAAACTTTACTCGCCGATTACTCAATTACAAACTAAACAGAAGTTGGAATGTCGCACTCTTTATATACCATATAAGAAATATTCTAGAAGCTTCTATAACATTCCAGAAATAGGTCGAAAAAAGTGGGGGTTTATAAGTTGCCAAACTAACATATGCAAGATGAAGAATTAAAAGCATTATTTCCAGTCCACGGATATAAACTATTTTATTTGGAGCATAACGGTAAATACTAATTATAGTTAAGTGAAAGTGACGCTACGGTATATAATAATCTTGATTAGTTTCATCTTGAGCGGTAGATAATAAATTAAATTTATATAAATGATATTGATTAATTAAAGAGACCATAAATATTTAAATAATTTTTCTGTGTTTCTCTTTGATCTAATTTGCAAAATTGTGTTATATTTTAAGTATTCCGGACCTATATTCATTTATAGGGAATCATACATTACAATCCGTCATTACATGAAGTTCCGAATATATATATATATATATGTATATATATATATATATATATATATACATATATATATATATATATATATATATATATATATATATACAACAATAAAATAATAACCTATCAAGTACGAGTAGAAGTCACAATACGAGGGTTCCGTACATATTTAGGGAATTATGAAAATTAAAGTTATAATTTAAATATATATTGTCTATCATATTTTCTCCGGGCGTAAAAACATGGTGTATATTTCAAAAAATACAAAATTTTGGATTTAATTTTCCTACAACTTTGCGTGGGCTTCTAAAAATGTTATTTTTTTCGTAATTTTGAATGGAGTCTATTAACGTGATATTTTTTGCGTATTATTCAATATACCTTTGAACCCATGGTACTTAAAATTAGGAAGAAATATTTTTGAATCCTTTATTATTATCTGGCCTTTTAATATGACATACCACATCATATATAATATTAAAAAAGCTTTAATTGTTAGTGCTTAATTTTCAAATAACCAACCCTCTCCTGTAACCCAAATTACCTTATGCAAATGTATTTTAGTATAAGCTATTGAAACATTTGAGGGTTATTATATTTCACTAGTATGCTAAATTCTAAATTTGTACGTGTAACGGATTCTGAGAAAAATGGCTGTGATAGACAGATGAGTATGGTAGAAAACCTTTAAAAGAAAAATGTTATGTTAGTAATTGTTACACAACATTGGGAATCATTCTAAAAATAATTCAAAAAAATCTAAACGCTTGTTACGTATTTAATCAAAAATATTTGCACATACATTTATTTTTACAAATATTTCTTAAACATTTCTGTATAAGAAAAAATATATTTCGTTTTTTATATAGTATAGTGAATTTAAAAAAATACAATAAAAGAGTTTGCTTAACTTTAATTCAATTAATATATTTTACAAGTCACAACTTTGGATTATGAGGAGCTCGGTAAGTTTTTGCTCGCGAAGGGAGTAAGTCTAGAACTGAAATGGAAGCAGTCAGGCTTCGGTAAGTTCGATATTTGCAGAAACAACGTAACATTGGTACTGTGAGATACTTTTATACTGATACCGTGTGCCTTACATTAATAGTATATAATACGCGCACGCTCTTTTATGTGTGGATATAATTATTTTGTTATTCATGTGTACAAACGTTGACAAACGTATATTGTATGAGTAAACACGAAAAAATATATATTATTATTTTATTACAATTATTTAAAAAACTACGATTGATACCATAAAAACGAGAAATAGGTATTTACAAGAGGTAAAATTAAATTTGTTTAATTATGGTTAGATAAATATTTATATGTTTAAAAAGTTTCAAAACATTTGTATGTGCATATTAGGACAAGAGGAATCGTAAATCAAAATTTTACAGGAAGAAATAATAATTTTTTTAATTCCTCGTCTTGAGCCGTAAAAGTAAATTAATTTTATTTCTCTTCAAATATGCCTCTCATTTGTCTACTGTGTATATGTTATAAGGGTATAACGGCTCAGTTGTGCAAACTTTTACAAACGTTGAGTAATTATAATTATATATTATAATTACTCAACGTTTGAAAAGTTTGCTTTGTTAAAAGTCGCGATTCATCCCCCACAGGATAAACAATTGCTTTAAAAACTCTTTCTAACTTTTAAACAAAATTCACCGGAAGACCTCTACTGTTAAATGATATCGTTAAATAAACGTTAATAGATTTTTATGGTCCTTCGTCTTTTTATTGTTTATGTTTTACTTGGATGGAAATTTGAATATTAAGCCACTGGAAAATTAAAGCTGCAGAGGGAATTCATGTTTTATTGCAGTCTATGGCAGTTATAAGGCTAAGACGAGAGTATGTATTCGTATATATTATTATTTTTGTTGTCATGTTTCTAAGGTTTTGTGGCTATTTCATAAAATGTAAAACGAGTGTGTTGATGTTTATATATACATGCACTTTTATCTTGTAGAATCTGTGCTTTGATGCGTATATTTGCAATAAGTTTCATGATAATTTTCAGAAATTCCGTAATAAATTGTTTATTACACGAGCAATTCGTACTTTTTATATAAAATTTCCTAGTAGTAAATATATGACATGTAACAGAAAAGTTATGAAACGTCATTTATAACATTTTTAACTACTTTCATGAAGGTATTTCACTCCTATACAAATATTCAGAAAGAATATTCAAATTTCTGTATTTAAAAAAGTATTAAGCGTTAATAAATTTATTTTTGTAAAACCTTGCGCTATATTTTCTATTATTATTTTCATAACTGTTATTTTGCCAAGTTAGTAATTTACGTGGAAAAGGCCGTTAAAAGTTTGAAAAAACAATTTGTTCCATACATATCATTTGACATTCATCGAAATGAAAAATATAGAAATTTCATAGTTATTGAATATAAAATTATCTACAACTTTTATACAAAACTTCCTTTTGCATTATCAATATATTTTATTGTCAATATTGTGTATATGAGATATAGTATCATAGAAATATTTTTTTTCTTTAAAATATTTTAGTACCTCTGCACCTTATGTCAAAATACGTTCTAACGAACCTTTTAGAACTTTTAGGTATCTCCAATTTTTCATCTAGTTTACCTCTATAGGATCAAAAATTTCCGAGACATCGGTTATGAAAATATCTGTTAATAAAAGATTCTGGAAAAATTGTAGGGAGCTAAATGCTCTACAATGCTTCTGAAGACATATTTAATGTGTGATAAATGTTGATTGAGATATTTGTTCCCAAAACTTTTTCATGATTTTCATCTCAAACTACTACTCGAACTACGGGCTATACCTCCAAAACTATTAATATTGGGGAAAATTTGTGAAATATTTTGGAAAAACTTAGAAGTATTATTAATATTACAACGCCCGAAGATACATTTGTCCAAAACTGTTTTTGCCATTTTTGGCGTACTGTTACTTGTGAATAACTAAATTTCTTGATAGCGTTTATGCAAAAATTTATAGAAAATACATTGCTCTGTAAATTGTTGTCATTGTAACCTTTCAGAAGCAATTTACGAAACATTTCATATAAAAACAAATTTTTGTAAAGTATAACACACCATAACCTGTAATAAAAAGTTATAGAAAAAATTAAAAGAAAATATGTTCTACAGACAGTTTTATAACAATTGTTGTCATAATGTCAATTATTCACGAGATATTTTGATTTAAACTTTTTGCAAGGATGGCAGGTTTAGCATAATTTGTCAGACCGCGCCAATTTGGCTAATGACCTGACGCGTAACTCGTTAATGTTATTATCCAAAAGATTGAATTACTATAGTTATGGATTATAATATTACATTTTAAAACAATTTATCGATAGTTAAATTCGACCTATTTGACACACATATGAGCAAACATCACACCACTTATCAATGTGTGAAATGTCCCTCTCCATCGATAACTCTGTCAGATGATTCATTGTCAGACGTAGACAAGCAATGTTCGACACTAATCAAAGAGATCTCGAACAAATTGATTGAGTTGTCCGAATTGGTTGAATTCTTTTTTCTTGAACAACAATATTCTGTTATTTACTAATACATTAATATGTAATCTGAAATATATACTCTAATTGGAGGACACATATTTTTCACTATAGATAGAAACATTTTCAATTCAAGTATTTTCTATTTATAATTTTTTAGAATGAAAACTGAAGGTTTTATACGTAATCAAGATCTAATTAATTATAATACGATTCTATAGAGAAAATCTGGAGTATTATTATTTACACAAATTTGTACAAATATTAAATAGCAAATTTTCTATTTGATGTTCCGATTGTTTTTTTTTTCATTTTAAAACAAAAACAATATTTCGTCGCCAAATAAACTTGCATAGTGGCTAAAGAATATATAAAAAAATATATTTAACATATTGATAATTTGCATATCAAATGTTTAACGTTTGACTTTTGTTATAACGCAAAGCGCAAAATGAACAGTCATATAATTATTATTTAGTGCAACGAAAGGAAAGTAAACACAAAATTACAAGTATACATAAACATATTTATTCCACATATTTTCATAAAAAGCTGTCAGAAAACAATAAATATTTTAATTCATAAAACGAATGACATCTGCAAATGTACGAATGCCTCTTCATAGTATAATAATAACAAACTTCAATAAAACAAACCCCCTTTGCTTTAATTTTTTGCAAGCGAAATATTCAAACTCCTTTTTATGGATACAATAAAGAATAAAAAGACAAAGGGCTATAAAAAATCTGTTAACGTTTATTTAACGATATCATTAAACGCGGAGATCCTCCGGCAAACTTTGTTTCAAAGTCGGAAAACTTACCGTCTCTCTTCCCAGGGATGAATCGAGACTTTAACGAAGCAGGAATATATTATTATAATTACTCAGCGCTCGTAAAACTTCGCGCAACTCAACCGTGATACCCTTAAATAAATGATCATCAGAGATCTCGTGCCAATCAATAGTCAAATGAGTGGAGAAATTAAAGAGAAATAAAGTTAATTTATTTTTATTGCTTGGGGCAGAAGTAAAATTATATTATTTGCCCTTAGTAGATGATCGTAAAAGGTAAGATGGAGATTCTCCTCAATTTCGCAAGTTAAATATTGAATTCTTTGTTTTCGGATGAGATTGGTTTAATATTTTTCTAGATAGAGTATGATATAAACTTTATTTTATATATAATTGAGGAAATTCACTAAGAATAATATTTTTCCACTAGTTGTTTGAAAATTTTGTGCTTAGAGACAGTCCGTATTCTTATACAAATTTATAAAAGCTGTAATCGACTAAATCTGTATTAAAATCAATAGTTATACTAATTAGAGTTTATTTACAGATATCAAATTTTAGATATGTCCGATAGTTTTACTTGCGTGAAATTCGGAATGAGAAAAAAAATTCTCTCATGGGAGTTTGCATGAAGTTTTAAATATTGTTGTTTACGTTTGTCAATAAAAACACCAACAAAAGGTGTTTTTATGGACAAACGTATTATTTTTCAAGACATTTACATGTTGCCTAGTGTATATTCCACAGGCAAAATTACCAAAAAATATGTGACTTAGAATAATAGATATATCTTCCTGTAGTCTTGTAGTGAGGATTGGAGATTTCTGTATTTCATTATTTTTGGCTCAGTTGTTTTGGAAAAACCGGAGAGAGGGATAAACGATTTTTGCCGATTTTTGGTGCGTTTCTCTGACGGCATGTCAATTATAATTCGTTCCACTTAACTAGTCTTTTCACATAGTATTTAAAACGAAAAAAAGAAATGTTGAGTACCGAATTTGCTCCTATCTTTCCGTTGGTCCCCGTCACAATACGAAAATTTAAAATATTAGCTTCTAGGTACGGGTTAATTCTGTCTATTACTATGCCAACATTAATTTTTTACGTCGTACGGTTTTTGAGAAAATTAACTGTGATCGAAAGATAGATACGTGCAAGGCCTTGTAAAGGTTTAATTTTTCCTTTTGAGGTAGGGAACACTAAAAATTATGTAAGTAGTCCAAAACATAATAATAACAGTTCACAAGTGGATATGAAGGAAAACTTTTCAGTCATCATAAGGAGTTATGGTTGAGGTTTACAAAATAAATAATGAAAACATTGTAGTTGTTATGGAAATTACGAAATTTTACTCGTGCAGGTTGGATCCTATTTTCAAATTATGTGAAAACATAAAAGTAAGGAAAATAAATAAATATTAATATTTGAAATTGTGCAAATGAATGAACTGCAAAAAATATTTGTAAATTAATTAATTTTCATATTTCAGTTACTTTAAACCTTTTTGTCGTATAACTATTTTATTTGATGCTGTAAGCTTCCACTGTTTTCATTTATGTTATTGATTTTATCAACTTTATCTGTGTCAATAAGTTATTTAGCGTTAATAAAATTAAATTAAAATTGAAAGAATCGAACAATAAAAAATATAATTACTGAAACTTATCTAGAGGTTTTCATAACATAAATATATGGAGCAGGATATTCATAATTTATTAACTTGTACAAATAAATTTCCAGTATTTTTAATAATATTAAATAAAGTGCACGAAGAGTGCTTATGTTTTATTACAAATGGTTACCTTTGATAGTAATAATGTTTTATCATATTCATATGAATCCGTAAAGAAAAATCAAGTAAATTCAAACTTCCCAAATCTTTACTTTATTATACCTTCCTTACCTCTTAAACTGAATCGTTACTTAACCAAAAGCTCCGACAGTATTTACCTATGTACATCACAAAAACACTTTTATATTTTCCAATATAAATACAAAGTTCAGAAAGTATTAAGCTTTTGAAGAGGAGGTAAGTCGTTATTAATATAAATTACTTCCATTTAAAAATTCATTATACAAATGTTTGAAGTACATTTATCCATGAATAATTTGTTTTCGATTTGGGTAGGTCGGCCGCTATCCCTTGCGCGTCGGAAAATCTATTACGGGATTTACAGGCTATTACTCGCCCTTAACGACTTTTTTTGCAAGTTTTAATAGAATAAAAAAATAAAAGACTACTCGTTTTTTGAACAGGGCAGACTGGTGTTAGAGAGAGTTTATTAAAGTGAAAATTTGAATACTTTATTTTTGTTTACGAACTGCTTACCGGAAGTGAGTTGACTCGCTTTGTGAATGTGCAGTGGGCGGAATGCCTTTGGGACGATGGCGAATCCGATTAGTCCGAGACTGCGTACTATTGGAGTGTATTGGCAGTGATAGACTATTTACGTTATTTGGCTCTTGAATAATGAAAAGTGACTGGTTTAAATTTTTGGTCTGAATGTGTAAATATTGATATACTCTACAGTTTTTATTCCTGCATGTGCAATATTTTACGTTAAACTGTTAACAATTTATGTATACACTTTTTTGACAGGTTTTAGTGAGCGATTTTTGTTTCCTTTATTTCAAGTTTGATGAAATAGAGCTTCAAAATAAACAATCATATATTTATGTGTATATATGCGTATACCTTTTTGTATGTATATATATATATATATATATATATATATATATATATATGAGTGTGTGTGATTATTTATATGCGCATGTATTTGCGCTCAAAAGTTGCCACGGTAGTTTGAAGTGGTCGGTTCGAACTTAATTCTCTTATTAGATAAAGTAGTTTGTCGAGGTAATTCTACTATAACCATGTATGTAACTGAAAATATCGGTTCTTTAAAAACACTCATAAATAAAATTGGTTAGACGAGAAAGGAACGGGGACGGGACGGGTCGCTTCTTAAAAAAATATAGAATTAATTAAAAATAGCAAGAAATAAATATCTATAGGGAAGTAAGAAATCTATAAAATATTTAATTATAGTAAATTAAAATTGGTATCGTATTTAATTCTACCAAAATAATTACTGCAGGAAAATCGCTAAGCTTTTTTTATTTTCCTTAGAAGTATTATTTTTAATACGTAAGGATTGAGTCCTATAAGAAATATTAGTTCCAAGAGCTCCATTGCCCTTTCATTAGGTTTTCTTTCTATAAGTCTAAAATTGCATGTTTTTGTAATTTTATTTATCATCATGAAAATTGCTATACAAATTTAAAACTGAATATTAATTAACATCAGTAGAATGGTACGTAATCGGTACTTGATATTCTATTAAATTGCATGAAATTATCTTCTTTGTGGATGGAAAAAAGAGAATTTGATCCACTTTTTCATATTAACATTTTTGTTCCATAATTCTTGTGGGAAAACTTGGTGTAATGAATCAATAACATGGTTATCATATAATCATAACTATATTACTTATTATAATTTGTTATTTTAATTACCATAAGTCAGGGAAATTTGTTCTTTAATATTCTACAAGTGATAAAAAGAAATTGATATGAAAATATTGTTTTTAACTTTTTTAGGTTATCACATGTTAAGTGGAGAAGATTCTTTTATTCGTAAACCCATAAGGTTTCGGTGAATAAGTTTTCAAAAATAATGGCGTTATGTCATAAAAAATATTCGATGCAGAGATCCGTTTATAGAATAGCCAATTATTCATAATATTAGTATATAATAAAATTAAAAGGAAAATTATCACAGATAAGTAGGCCTTATTAATTAACAAGTTATATTCGGCCGATTTGTGAAATATTCTTATATCTGTAAAAGTTCTGACAAATTCCACACAATTACTTAAATCAACAGTAAACATAATTGATACATCTGAAATATCTATTATGCATATTGACATGATGGAAATAATATTAATATTTATAAAGAAATTGATAGGAACACTACGTACACTTAAATATTTATTAGCACCTAAGTGTATACGGAACTCTCGTAGTACGAGAGACTCTCGTAGTTCAGAACTTTATTGAACTGTCTCAATATTTAAAGCGCCACATCTCATATATGTGAAGATAAATGTATCTCTAGAAAGTTTGTTTACAGTATTAGTTTTATTGTTCAAGAAACTGACGAGGTATAGTATTCATTAACAGATAGGTCAAGTTCTACCAATGTTACATACATTTTTTCAATTTTGATCTATGAATACAAAATCTAATTGTTGTGACATGGCATTAAATTCTTATTTAAATCATATTATTGAATGATTTATGTCTACATATAATGAATTCATATAATGTATTATCAACCATATTCAATTAATACGGACTAATTGATGATATATGAAGGTTTAAGAATGATTCATACAAATTACAAGGAGGTGGCATAACTTTACCTTCGTACTAGTTACGTGAGATGTGAAATAAATTTTATATAAACTTTACATTCCTTAGAAATAGCAAGGAGTTTAGAAACACTACAAATGCTGAGATTCGTAATTGTGTTACCATATAAGACGTGTACGGTATTTTGTTTTAGCTATTTACCCTTTTAAGCAGGAATGAAGTCAAATCTTAATAAGTAGACGAGATCTAATTTGAAAGTGAAATACCGATTGCTGTTCAACTATCTGTATGATTATAAATTCTGTAGTACAACAATAATAACAAGTTATCGAACTTTTTATGACTTTTCCACTTTATTGTGTGTTTTTTTAATTTACTATGTTCAATTTATTAAGGTACGAGTATATTTAA
Organism: Druceiella hillmani; assembly: GCA_039881145.1. Taxonomy (NCBI): domain Eukaryota; kingdom Metazoa; phylum Arthropoda; class Insecta; order Lepidoptera; family Hepialidae; genus Druceiella; species Druceiella hillmani. The sequence goes on along the minus strand of JAYKKI010000007.1, from coordinate 39,122,186 downwards.
TATCTTAGATCTGTTGGTGATCATATTCACCCCGCTGTATTATTTTGGTAGATTAGAGACTCTTATGAGATATTAATTTTACCCATTATTTTTTTATATTTCCAACCTTGACCGTGATAATTGGTTGCGACAAATTAAATAATGCCAAAAAATTTTATTTTTAAGACAAGAGTTAAAACCAATTTTTAAGTTGTAGAAAATTGAAGTTTAGTTTTTTGTAGTAAGTGTATGATTATCTCTCAGATTTTTGCGGAATAGCATCATAATAACTCATGTAACATACGTCAGCAAAGAACCCGAGCTGCGTAATATTGAAACATCAACTTCAATCCACATAAACCCATAAAAATTATTTTATGAAAATTGCCATACATTATATTGATTGCCATAAATATTTTTGATTGAAAATTGCCATACATTATATTGATTGCCATAAACATGGCATTATATTCATTGCCATAAATATTTTTACGGCAATGAATATAATGCCAATTAAAAGAAATAAAGAGGTAGAAATAAGAAATTTATGAATTGTTGTTTTAATATATTAAAAATTTATGAGTTGCTATAGCAACGATTTTTTTATGAAAATATTGGACAAGACGAGGCCTGACCCATATTTAATTACGTATCCGAACACGTAGAACAGATAGCTGAAATATACTCGTCCTTAATAATTTATATATATATATATATATATATATATATATATATATATATATATATACATATTATATATATATATATATATATATATATAATAAAAATTGATAGTTTCACTAGTAATATATCATAATTTGTCAATGACTCATATTTTAAATTCATAAAATGAATGAATGAATGAATGTCCAATTTTTATAAGAATAATCATAATTTTAAGACAGCGCAGAAAAAAATTTTGGAATTTAAAAATTGCGGTAAAAGCCATATTTTAAAAGTGCGCGAACAAAATCAAATTAAAATACGATATTTGTATAAGTCGTAGTTAAATTAATTACAATTTAATAATACTTAATTTAATTCTTTCTCCAAGAATTAATACAAATTTTTAAATTTGTTAATACCACTGCCATTGATTGACAGATCCATTTTCTTTTTAGAAGTTAGCTTCTAAATACAATGTCGAGTTAATATCGTGACCACATTTATCTTCGTACTACATACCGGGCCAAGTCGTCAGATAGTCCGTAACATCAATACAAATAGAATGGTTTGCACGTATGTATAGTGATTGATATTGCTTTATGTTTGAGTATATTGAGGATACCTGAAAGTTTAACTTTAATTAAAATTGATTAATGACTAGTTCTGCTGTTTATTACAAAACATATTAATTTTAGATATGTTGAGTTCAATCGTTGTAAAATATTTCCTTGTGGATTCGCTGCAGAGAAAACTAGATTATATGCACTTGAATATTAAACAAATAACATAGTTAACATATTTCTTGTTTCCATCATTTTTTGTACTAGGATGAAAAAGGAAAGCCAGATCGCAATTAATAGCATTTCAACACATGTATAGCTATATTTTTACGTAATTTCATTGGTAACGAAAAGGCTAAAATAGAACTTTTATAATTTTGTCATATTCATCTATCCGCATGTGCGTCCGTTTACAGCATCATATCTTTACAGCCTACGACTGAGTGTGATGAAATATGCAAATAAAGAAAAATTTGCGAACTTTTTTTATAACCCCCTATATATCTAATTTGGGACCCTCAAACTCCATCAAGCTGGATATCATTGCAGAATTATATTATATGAAATGCTATCGAAAATTTCGCGACACCATTTACAGTCTTGACCTTCCTGCCCCTTTTATTTTTCAACAATATACGTACATTTTCCTGAAAAAAAAAACATAACATCATTTAGCACTTTGATAAAAAATAATTTTTGTTAACTCGCATTATTAAATTAAAGAGACGCAAGCAACTAACGTTGTGTTTAACGTCCATGAAAGATTCGTCCATGAAAGCAGTGTACCTTTCAATGTTTAAATTTTTATATGTGCCTAAAATAAGCACGGAGTCTTCAGATAGCTCTAGTATTAGTAATACTTAGCAGGTTTTTCTCAGTTAATATAATTAATATATAAAAATAAATTATTATCTACGAAACAAAGTATTAATAGGTAGTAGAAGAAAACGTAACGAACTTTGTCGACTTTGTCTAACTAGTTCATGTGTATAAATATTTCATAATACGGATACAATTACTTTCACTTTTTAGAGCCTTTTATAAATTGGATTGAAGGACTCATGTATTGTTAAAAATCAATCATAATACATGTAATGTTGCGGAATTTTTTTTGTATATACCGTGTAGAGACTGCGATATTCCGATAATGAGAAAGTTTCATAATTTCTGCGATCAAAACCATTAGATGCCCAAAAGTAGTGTGTTTTTATATAATTATATATTAACGTTTTATTGAATAGTTTAATAAATATTATTGATCATAACTGCCATAGTGAAACCAAATAAGAGCGAAATATATTTTTAGCAAGTTGGCTACTTCAGTATAATTTTCTCTTTTTGTCAACGTATATTTGTTGCTTTTGTTCCGCATAGCTTTGAGGTTCATATTATATGTATTTTGGTCATGTCCTAAGCATTAGAAATCTTACAGTTAAAGCCGGTATTAGTCCATTATGACAATAAATTTGGGGAAAAAAACACAGGCAATATTTTAAAAACTAATACTTTATAACTAATATTATGAGCGCACAATCATTGCTAAGAGATTGGTCTCATACCAGCAATGTTAAAAAAAATATCGAAACATTTACGATTACATCATTAAAATCTAGCATTTGAAACGAAACGATTACAGATCTGGCACTTCGAAGCAATTTATCTACGTGGGCGTTTGATACCAGTAGCTCACATCGTCTGAATGTTGAGCGTGTGACAAGTCATTTGATTCAATTAATTGATCTATGCGTTCCGTTAGCCAAACACTCTTATTAAATGTGACCTACTTACGTCTTTTAACAAATATCCGCTATTAATAATATCGAAAGAGTTAACTGAAAAGCCGGAATATTAACTGTGTTATAATCTGAGTGGTGTCAAGTGAAATTAAGTTAGGAAATGCTGAATTTCATCAATAGCGAGATTAAACGGAGGCCTTCATGGGAATCGAGGAATGAAGGCGTTCACGAGAGGGTAAATTTCGATGATACATTATGGGGCTTCGAATTGGCAGGTGGAGCCTATTATGAAACGCCACTGCGGGTAACATTTGTGAGTATTAGAAAAACCAACTTGTTAAAAGGCTCAATATGCTTTTCATTCGGTTCTTTACGTCTTTTCGTGTTATTATCTTTTAATGAGAAATTGATTAAAAACATTTTTGTACTTCATTAAAGCACCATAAATTATATATATTTTTAGTTCTAAATTGCAATATTATTTGTATGTTTTGGTTTAAATGGAAAAAAATAAATGAAAATATGGTGCCAAATGCATAGAATTTATTTAAAAAATCGTTCTTATTTATTCATATTATATCTTACCTGCTTGACTATCTTTAAAATATAGTTTAATTGATCTTATCATTTATAATATTATATAAATCTGTTTTTATTACTTCAAAATTGGAAAACAGTGCCAATTTTGAAGCAGCCATGTGATTTATGATTGATAAAAATATTATAAATCCATTAAATTGGAATACGGGATGTTTCTGGGTACGTGATTTTCGGAATGTATCACTAGAACTAGATATACATCCATAAAATCCTAGTTTTGATGAATATTAAAAAAAAGTGAACAGTCGTTGATATCATGCAAGTGAAAACAATACTTTTGTATATTTAATAATGTCGCATGGGAGATTATTTTATTCGCAGTGCAAGCTGGGTGATGATTTCGGAATCTTTATACATTAAATGAAAAATATTCGATATCGGAGTATGAGTAATATAAAAAAAATCACCTCAGATTTATTGTTAACAAACTTGTTTTCGAATTATCACAGGTAAAATATATGGTATAATTTCTTCAGAGAACAACGGAGCAAATGTAGGGCAAACATTACGACTTGGCATAGTAAAAGGTTTAAGGTCAACGAGCGTTGTAATTACAAGTGTCAATATGAAAATAGGCTCCGTACATGTATTAGTAACAAAACTAGCAAATTTAAATTACTATTATATAAAAATATAGCAAATATTTTTATATAGTAGTAATTTAAATTTGCTAGTTTTGTTTACAACATATTTTTAAGTGACATTCAATTACTACTTAAAAATCTCATTTATATTACTTGATATATTTTTGTGCGCGGAATGCGATATCTTGGGATAATATACATTTATAAAAACACCACAAGGATAGTCTTTCTAAATCCTTATAAAATTTACTACAAAAAATAAATATTACATACTTCTACAATATAAAACTCGAAGAAGAGAAGTTAATTCTGTAGAAACGCGAATACAATGTTTAATTTTATATTTATATCCTTTTTTATAGATTAAGATTTAATTGCATGCATTTTTCAAGGTCATTTAAAAGTACAGATTATGAAAAAACTTAATATTGTAAATGCCAAATTTTTTTTTTATCACGCCTTCATGTTTGACCTACCTTAACGATTTTCATCAAAATTTTACTTAATTAAAACACTGCAGCCTATATCGTGAAAAGAAGAACAAACTGCTTTTTATTCCGGAATAGAGTTTAATCTTTTTTAGTAATTAAATAAACTTTTCGTTAGGGTTAAGGACATGAACATGGATATATATATATATATATATATATATATATATATATATATATATATATATATACATATATATATACATTAAATGAAAATTTTGTTCAAAAAATATAAATAACTAGGATAATATTATAATCGAGAAAAAATCTCAAACGGCATAGCAACACATACCTATAAAACATTTTTACAAGAACTTTATTTTAAATTTCTCTGGCATTTGTTCCATTTTCATGTATGTCACGACAGAAAACATCACTTTACATAGAATAAACACCTATAACTATAATATTAACGTCAAACCTACAGAAAAGATTGAGAAGATGATCAAGAGGGACCTTAATTGTTCATAAAAATAACTTTGACCTAAGTCCTTCAAAAGAAGTAGGTTCTATTATCAGATATCCATCTAGAATATCCGCAATGACCACTGGCATAAGTATTCTCTAGTTATTGTTAATTAGCAACTTTGGAATCAGTTCGGTTATGGTTTGTTTGTTAACGTCAATATTTTCTGGTATAACTATAAAACTATAACTATCTCCATGAAATTATAAAGTATCCCTAGGACGAAAATAAACATGATACTGGATTAGCGTCTTCGTGAACTCATAAATTATGTATGTAAGCGTAAAGTTACATAGATACGATGAGACGGTACTAAATGCATAAAATCCGAGGAGGAGCTCATATATCTTATTTCCTCATTTCATTAAGTCTCATTCGTCGAAGGTCTTAATTTCACGAGGTCGGTCTCACCGCTGTTCCTCAATAAGTTAAGTTTGAACCATGTAAAATTACACTGTATTTGTTAAGTGTAGAATTATACTGTTTAATTTACTATGGAGACTTCATATTAAACTGAGACTTGAAGAAGATATGAAGGCAGCCAGGTTAGTAAATATTTGTAACAATTCGATAATATTTAAAAGAAAAACTTTTATAATTGTGAGATAATAATCCATAAAGGGAACTATTCAATAGGCTTTTTAAAACTTCAATAAAATTCTGTTTATCTTATTCTTTAGCATCGTTTTAAATCCCTATGCTGTTATATTAATATAAACGGATACATCATCATTTTTATACATTTTACTATTTTATACTTATGTACATTATACTTCATATACATTTTATTACTTAATTCTTTATATACGTTTATATTATAATGTACTAATATATAAGCAAAAATATGATGAAGGAAAAGGCTGAAATTTTAATCTCTGGATAATGCTTTATCCAAAAATTTAGTTCTTTATTTCAAAGTTTGGGTAATTTCAAGGTAATAAAAAATTACTGAAATAATTCCACAAAAGAATTTGATATGTGGATATAATATATAAATTAAAAAAAAATATATTTACGTAATCATCATTTTAATTAAAAAATTGTCTTTTTTTCTTATTTTGACAAATATTTTATCAAAACTTATATATATATTAAAAAATGTATAAATAGTAAAATTTGTCACTCATCATCGTCGTTACATTAGCCATAAAAGAAACTTGAAATCAGTCAACGTTTCGGAACCTTCTTAAGAATATTTCATATTATTTTTAATAATAACAAATTGCTAAACCATTTGACATCTTTTTTAAACGGATGGACTTTTTTATTTAGAATATAATGAAACAAATCTTGGTTTACCTTTTTTCATTTTCATTAACTCCATGTTTCAAAGCCTTTATTGCAAATGTCATTCTATGCAAATGACCCAAAAGTTTATAAACATAATGATCCCACTAATATTTACTTTGCATTAAATTACGTTACTTGGAACTCAGACTGATAATTCAGTAGAAATTATTTATACAATAGCGAAATAATAAAACAGAAACTAAGTAAAACATATTATATATACATAATTTATGTTGTATTACAGCGAAATTTATTGATTAGTTGAATAACAAAATTATCGGTAAATAAAATAAGCATGGCTAATAAAACAAAATATATGAAGAATTCTACATACTTAAATCACTTTAATAGATATAATAATTCAAAACACATGAAACAATAGGCAAGCAAAACCGCCCCTCGTATCACGAATTTCCCGACTTCAAAATGATGTAACCTTCCAAAAGCTTAGACTCAAAGATTAAAAGCGACGAGCTTTTTATTGACATTTGACATAATTTTGTATCAAAGATTTAAGAGGGCAACGGAATGTTTGCCCGCGTTCATTGCGAATAAATTATGCAAATGGAACAAAGATTTGCGAATCTTATATTCATTTATTCGGATAACGGTAGATATAGCCCGCTGTGTAATAGGTAATCAACTCACTTTATGAGAAAATGAGCTTATTATGTATGCGAGCTTTTTGATAAGCGAAATGTTTTAGTTATTAGCTTATGTAATATAAAAAATGCATTCAACTGTTTCTGACTGTGTTAGCTTTTGAATAATGTATATTCGCGCAAATCAATATTGTTAAAATTATTGTCTCAATTATTTCCTAAATTCTGATTTTATCAAGTGATTGTAGGCAAAGGGGAAATAAACCTACTGTTTGACTTGCTGTGTATTTTTGTAGGGTTAAAGCAATAAGCTTTGATATTATTTACTATATTGTAATGATAGGAAATATGTATATTATTTTTAATCGGATTTAATAAACAGAAGCTTTGTTTACTGAGTACTAGAGGAAGCATTCCATGAATATTCCGTACAATTTTAAGTACATGTAAATGTTTAAAAAATTAACGATATACAATAAGCTCATATTCTTATCCTTTTAATACCATTTACAAATACCAATTATAATTTACTAATTATGAAGAAAGGAAATGTCCTAATTAATATTAAATAAATATTACATGCTAATATTAAATATATTTGCAGTATCAGTGACGAGCGAACAACTTTCGCTTTTTATTCCATAGAAATCAGACTGGTATTGAACATCGGGAATATTCTTTTCTTGTTACCTTAACTCATTTCTAAGGTTCACGAAGATTTTCATGTATGTTCTTCCAAGTATTTTTGCGTTCAAACAAAATTACGTTAATGGTATATATATATGTATATATGTGTATATATATATATATATATATATATATATATATATATATATATATATATATATATATATATATATATATATATATATATATATATATATATATATATATAAAGACTCTTGTCGCATTATTTTACAAAAGAAATTATTTTAAAGTGATTCAGTTTACAACAAAGTGAAATTGTTACATAATGACCTGCGAATAAAGATGACCCACATTAAATATAAAAAAAAGAATTTGAGTAACTCACGTAATACATTTTTGCAAAATTATAAAATATCAAAAAATTAGAAAAAACCAATACAATTTGTAAAATATTTCTTGGGCAGGCTTAAGCGGATAAAATGAAATATGATGTTAGTTTGTTTCAGTTCTTTATTACATTTTATTTATACTTCTGGCATTAATAATAATATTTTTTGCACATGGTTAACATAAAAAAAAATATGGAGGTAACTTCAAATAAAATATTTCCTGCATCGAATTTCTCTTTATTTTATCAGTTAATTGTTAAAACTTAACATGGAACATTTTAACCATATGCAAACGGTCTTTAGTATTATCGTAATATAATTTATATTAAAAAGGAGAAAAAATAATATAATTTATAAAATCATTTTAAAAAAAGGAAGAAATTGTAGATGAACAGTAAGTAATATTTTGCTCTCTGTATTTTCCACAGAGCAAAATATTACTTAAATTAAAATTACTACATTAAATTAAAATTTTGGTAACTGTAATTATGTCTTTACTTTCTTAACCTGCATATATTTAGTTTTTATGATAAATTAACAGTGGTTTTTTAATTAATACTTTGCTCTCCCGTAACACTACCTTGTTATTACGGGAAGACCATCAAACAAATGTCAATGATATCACATAACCATAAAAAGTCTAAAAAATTTTTAGATTACATATTTTAATAAGTACGACTACAATTAATACAATCCTACTGAGACAGGTAGTAAGATATACGAAGGACCTACTGACGCTAGACAAATTACCTTGCGGACGGCAGTGTCAAATTAATTTATATTTTTAAACATTGTAACGCACCTAAATAATAACTTAAACAATAGCGATTCTTAAATTTAATTTGATACGAAAGTATGTGAAGGTCAAACACTGTCAAGAAATTTTAGTTTTCTTTGTAACAGACTATTGACTATTTATACCGACTCACTATTCTTCGTACGTCACGTGAAGAAAAATTCCTTTGCAAAAAGCTTCTTACCATTTCCCTGACACATAAACAAACCCCTATCAACCTTCCCCTGCCTTCCATGCCTGAAAACTCGCAGCGTACGCCCCACTTGTCAGCGCAGACACGGGTGAAACAAAAAGCTCCGACATAAAGAATGTACGAATGCAGCGCGAGGATATACATAGTGAGCGTTCCTTCCGCGAGTCACAAATTACCCGTATCAATATTCAAAGGAAACTCTCGGCTTGAATGTTTTCCTTCCTATTTCAAGCACGCGTATTCAACTTAATGTATTGTACATAGTTTTTACCTAAACAATGGCACGATTGAGAAAAATAGTTCCTGAAATTAAATTTATTCAGTTTTATTTTAGACGTCGGTCGAGTGATTATTTTGTGACAGTTTTATACTAATGATAAACAAGCATTCATCTCGTGCGAAGCGTATAAGCGGAAGTGAAAATATTTTTTGAAGTGACGAATGTTTTCTTTACCGAAAGAATAGCTTAATTTATTGTAGAACTCTTTAATAGACGGAAGATAAACTGACTGAAAAGATACCTTCAAAATAGGAGTATAATTAGTTCGATAGTTTTTTAAAATATTTACTCGGGAAATATAAAAATAGTACTTAATTTTTATTCACAACTAAATGAAACTATGTGATATAGTTATATATCTACTTTATTTAAATTCTTAACTAAGACCTAGGTTTCGTTGTACGAACTCTTCAGTTGGGCAAATTGAAGAGGATAACTTACGAGAATTTAAATAGATGTAGTACTACATCACGTAGTTCAGTTGAGAAAAAAAATTAGGTGATAATACATTTCTATAAAATTAACACCAAATATATTGACTTAAAATGGTAGTTTTCTGAAAAAAAAAACACAAAAGATCACTTCTGCTTCTTAAAGCATTGAGTACTCTTGAGTTTGTTATTAATATGCGGTGCTCTCCAAGGCTTACTGGAAGTTAGGTTCGATTATAAAATTAAATACTTGCATCACCTAATTTTTTTATTTATAGTTGGAAAATATTCGCAGGATGAGACGTAATTTTATAAACTTTTCTAACACATTTCAGTCCATAACTATGTACACTTCACTTTTTTCGACAGAAGAATGAGATTTTGTCGAGTAGGGGTTTAAATCTTTTGTACACTAGTTTTGTAAATAGCAAAGAGAGTTTCATACAAAAATCGGAATGCACGTATCCAAGAAGACAGTAAGTTCCCATTTAATAGGCAGAAGCTTATTTTCCAATATTTAGATTTATCGTTGAGGCGTGATTAATAAATACCAAAATAAATTTCACAACACAAATTAATTAGAAAATTGTTAGCCAATAATCAAACGAAGAAACAGTTTCACGCTCATACCATTAGTTTATTTTTCTCCAAATGTTATCATAGAGCGAAGACAACCAATTCAAAAAACGAATAGCTTAAAATTAATAGCAATTAATTTTAGTAATATTACACTTAATATTTATTATAATTTTTTAGTAATTATATTCGTGATTATTGTGTAGGTTTCGTGTTTATATTCACCAGACAACAAAATCGGCATTAAAAATATATAATTTTAGCAATTACAAGAGAACATAAAAATTACATTATATTTTATATTATAATTTTATACACTGACATTCCAAGGTTCGCCGATCCCAATCCAATAATATTTGGGTCATTGTAATACCTCTATCTCCACTCTGCCACTCATCTCCACGAAAGCCCTCCCATCTATAGACATCATTAGAATTAGCAGAGCTGGATTCGGCTTACTATTCACAGTCGCTTCCTCCTCTTATCTTATCTGAGACACTCAATTGCACTGCACAACAGCTCGCGGCGCGCGCGCGTCCACCGCTTTCGGGTTCAAACTTTCGGGATTAAACTGCGAAGTTGGAACAGAGTGGGTTTTGATAGTAAGTTTGCACTCTCGCGGCAGTAATAGTGAGCTGTATTTCTCTTGTGAGCCGGGTTTGTGGTTATAATGTTTGGGAAACTTTTGTTTACTTATTTATTTCAAAGTTGCAATTTACACTGGCTTAGGAATACATATCTGGTTTGAGTAACCGAGGATAACGAATTGTTTCACTGTTTTTCTTCCAGTTTTTTTTTTTAAATTCATATATTACACTGTGCACCGTACTGCGCAAATTGGACTGAACGTTGTCATTACTTGAAAAACTGCATTCAAGTTTATTGATATTATTAATGTACTCTATTATTTAATGTTTTTTTGTTATATTCTATATTATATTCATATGAAATACATTTAGTTACAGTAGAAGTTTTCATATAAAAATCCCAAACTTCGATTAATTTAGAAAAATCACTCACAACATTCAGTGATCAAACTCCCGGAATATTATTAACACGTTCATGGATTGCAATTAATTGAAATATTATTAGGATGCGAAGTGTGAAACAAAACTGAAACATATCGAAAAAATTATTTGTAATATAATTCCGTTAATCGTTTATTTTTGACAACGTTTCAATTAAAATTAATAATTCCATTGTAATTTTTTGCTGGATTATTACTTCTAAAATTAAATTTTTTAATTAACTATTTGTTCTCATTTATCGTTTTGCTTCAGTCCTTAATTTAAATAACGCATTGTAAGTGGAAGTTTTGACTTAAAATACTTTTTGCATTTTGATAAGAATTTCCTGTTGCCGGTATTGTTCTAGTTTGTTATAAAAATATATGGGGTATCAAAAATAGTTACATAGGAACTAAAGACGTTCAAAATTGGCAGTGAAAATATTGAGTACAAAAAACATCTACAGGTTTGTAAACGTCGTTTGATTAATTAAATTTTACTTTTACTACCATTTTTTTAAATAGGGAATATGTTGTTAACCAATATAAACCTTCTCATTGCACTGTTAAATGGTATTAATTACTAATTTATAATATGAAGCGTGATATACTATAAATATCACGCTTATAGTATAGACTATAGTCTAGCAGGTATATTATATATTCCACAGACATCAAAATGAAATTGACTTAAACTTAATATGAAATTGACTTAAACCTAGTATGGACTAAGTACGTAACTTCTAGTACGGGCCTTAGAAAATCCTAAAGAACGCTGATTGATAACAATGATAATTACGCGACTTTGTAAAATCTAATATTTCAAAATTTGCGCTGCAGGTCAAGAAAAACAGTCGCGCGGATTACGCTGGGATCCGACCCGGCGATAAACTTCTCAGAATTAACGACGTTGATACATCTACTCTGACTGTGGTCGAAGCTCACGACCTGATTTTGGAGTCTGGAATACATATCAAACTGACTGTCACTTCGTAAGTATTAGATTTTAAATTCTATAGTTCATAATTTGTATTGTGCGTCTATGTATCTTCCTCTTAATTTACATTTTGACGACATCTCCTGCTTAAACGGCGAATAACGAAATGCTTCTGATGAATTTGTCTTGGTTTCTTTACTAATCCACATTCATTGGTTACGTATTGAGCCATTTTAAAAATTTAAACGTTACCTTTAGCAATACCTCCTAAATTGCATCTAGTTATTACTTTTTACGATTGTTACACTTATTTTGGTTTGCCACTTCTCGGTTAGACAATTTGACTAAGTTTGCAATCATTCATTTATTTCAAACAGACAAATAATTGTATGAGATCGTTATTTCTAGCATAATATTCTTGACTTTTAGCATTTTTAAATAGACTTACAAAAAAGTTTATGCCAGTATTAAATTATTTTTCAAAGGCTTAGGTAAAAGTTCCTTTTTTCCAGTAATTTATTGGATATTTTGTTCATATTTTGACAGATGGGTTAAGTTGCAATACGTCGTAAAAATAAATATTCATTACAATTTATTTTTGCCCTAAATAAATTATACAATTTTGTGGCAATGGTTTCCAGCATTCCTTATTAGACGTTAACAGCATTCTATCTTGTAAGTACATAACTCATTGAACTGTCAATTATTTGCATGCAGTTGTGATCATGTAATTGTCATTTAAAAAATTATATATACTTACAAATTAACTATGGATTAAAATATGTTTTTAAAAAGTCGATAAATCTGAGTTTAATAAAACATTTTAAGAAGTCTGTGGAATTATTTAAGGAAACGGTTTGTTAAATAAAAAAAAAACAATAGTTTATCCAATTTAGTATTAGCCGTTATATTTTGGTCCATTTAATTAAATACACCATGCCATAAGCATTAAAAACACTAATTTTCTCCTTAAAGTCGTTTCAGAAAAAAATCGTACTAAAATAAATTTGTTTCTTGGTACCTCTTCTCTGTTTTCATCACGCTTCATTTACTGTTTATTATTTGGATGTTTTCTCCTAATATGTCAAGTTTTTATTTTTATTTATTCTAAATATTTTTTTATTTCTTGAATTATTCCCATAATTTTTGACGGTTGGCTATATTACCAATGTTAAAAATTATATCTTTATAATTGCTGTAATTAGATTAGATGGTTTTTTTATTTGACTTATAAATTAAATAAAAAAAGGAAAAATCACTTTCAATGTTAAAAATATTTTAAAATTATTAGAATTTATGTAAATAAAATAATAACGTAGGCTATAAATAAAACAGTAAGTAAGGCTAATATGGAAGGATTATTACCAGCTTAAGAATATATCAAGTCTTCATTTAATTTGATTAAAAATTATTTTGAAAATGGTAGTGTTGGTGCTTTTTCAAAAAAGGTATATAAAATTGAACAAAATAATTTAAGGAAGCAACCAAAATAATAAGTAACAATAAATTTAATCAATCATCATACATAACATTTGTTAAAAATCTACTATGTAATCTAATCCCTTTCTTATTATAAATTTTAGGGTAACAGAGTCTAAAATAAGGTAGTACTGAAAATGTGCTATTTAGAAAGGTTAATCAGGTTCCAATATGCAACTTGAGTATAACCTCGTAGTGGCATATGAATTGTGACACAAGGTTTCCCAACATTATTTCGAGTATTGTTTTGTTACGTCAATTTCATTTAATTGTTAGTCGGCTATTATATCCATTCCTCTATATTGCTCCTTTTAAGACAGACAAACTTGAATCGTAATTTTGTTTCTACTCTCTTTTAACACTGCTATTATATATTCAAAACTATTTATAATACACTCTTAATTTCAAGTATTTAATGTACGACTTATTCACTGGTATTAACCTTAAATAATGCATTTGTTACTTACAGACCTATGTAATAGATTGGTATTCAATTATTATCTTTTTTCCTTAAATAAGTCTTGAAATTCCTCGATACGTAAGTTACTGTTTATTTAAAATTAGATATTGACATTTTTTCACGAGAGACTATTTGCTATTATAGAAAAATTATTATAGGAGAATATGTAATATCCATTATTACAGAAAATTTGCCATTAGAATATTTACATTTTTGCTGATATGGTGATCTGCGATTATTTATTGAGTTTTATTTTTTCACTTTCTCACAGATAATAATTGAAAGTTAATTGAATGAATTTCTTTTATTTTTCAGTCCTGATGATCAAGAAACAACTTACAATGTTTGGGAGGATCCACTAGTAAGTTTGTGTATATTTCTTTCCTGTTTCTGCTTTGTTTTCATTTCCAGCTTGTAGTATTATAAAGATCTTTAAAATTTCTTATACTTTTAAGGGGAAGTCCATATTTTTGGCTCAAATATACATATTAAGAAATTTAAACAATTTCATACTTAAATAATATTATTATTAATCATTGAGAAAGTTACAATTTTCTATCATGTTTACTCATAATAATATATAAACAAGTTATACGAGCCCACATAATTACTAATTTAAGGTAGAAACGCGTTGATTTGACACGTTAGAATTAAAAAATGAATTACTGAAACATGCTTTTAAATAAAAATGACTAAAGTTTTTAATTTTCATTATAAAATTTTATTTTTAAATTGATAATTATTCAGTAAAATTTGAAAAAAATTACGTCACCAGTTACAGAAACATACAAAAATTCGGTTTTAAGAGAATATTTCCAAAGGTTTGCATAATTGTGTCAAATATCAAAGTCCTTTTTATGTTACTGTCGAATAAGGTATTAGAGATGTTTAGAGCAATTAGTTTTTGTCAGCTATTAGAGATGTTTACAGTAATTAGTTGTTATTAGATATTACAGATGTTTACAGCAATTACATGTTGTCAACTATTAGATATATTTATAGCAATTAGTTATTAGAGATATTGCAGCAACGTCTCATTGTTACTAGTGTTGTATATAGTAATGTCTCATATGTGTATATCATAACGTTTCATTTCTTATTTTTGTAGGCAATATAACATATACATTTAACTTATTATAATTTTGAAATACGTATACTGTTTTGAATAAAACTTTTCTTATTATGTGTACAATCTCATTATAGAAGTTATATTTAAATTTAACATTTTTTTGAATAAAAATATATTTTGGTTTTTATTATTTATTTTTATTATAATTTATAGTATAAAAAACAAAGTATAAAAAAAACAGGTTATTCAATTTTTTAAAAAGTAAAGAAACAACAAGTATTTGCTTCTTCTTGTTATTAACTCTAATTGATTTCTCCTACCGAAATTCTGAAGAAATCTGTTTTATTTTTTTTCCTTTAAAGTATTTTATATTTACAAAACTAATTTCAGGACGAAGAAATAATCGAACTAAAAGCCATGCCAGCGCTTCAGGTGGCTAAGAAGATTCAAACTGCTAAAAGTGTCAAGGCGGTAAATTTGTTTTTATTAATTGTAACCAATTTTTATTTTATATATAGTAGATTCAGGACGAAATGTAAATATGAAACACTCAATTTTAGATCAGCAATTCATCAAATAATTTTTAGCGTATTACTTCGTACTTCTTTGTGATATTTTATGATTTGAACAGAAAATTTTAAAGAAGACACTAACGTGTTTGTTTAATTCTTCCTCTGTTCATTACTTAAAAAATATACCACCTACCAATCAGTTTTTCCAACTGGTGGTTGCCAAAATGATATGAGATTAGACTAAAGTTTGACTGACTAATTAATTGAAATGAAAATAAAATAAACATATACGTTACGTTTTGCATACTAAAATGTTGAAAATATTAACAGAATATATTTTATAAGTAAGTATGTTGCGAAAAGTTCTTTCATACTCTTTAAAAGAAAATTAAAGAAAAAAATATTGGAAATTTACTTAAAGTTGAAATGTCATTCACATTCT
Source organism: Druceiella hillmani (assembly GCA_039881145.1). NCBI lineage: Eukaryota > Metazoa > Arthropoda > Insecta > Lepidoptera > Hepialidae > Druceiella > Druceiella hillmani. The sequence continues at coordinate 39,105,997 of JAYKKI010000007.1, read as the reverse complement.
TAATAAACTTGACCAGAGATAACATAATACTCTTCATAGACTAGTTATCATATTATCTACTTAACAACATTTCTCTTGAGGTAGAATATATGAAAGAATATCTTTATGAAAAAAATCTAATTAAACGTAATCTTCTTTGTGAGATAATCCTAATTTAGTTCCTTCGAGAAACCTTTACAACTATATTTGATATATTTTTATCCGTTCATTTGCAATAGTAATCTAGAAAGATAAAAACCAAGTAATTCTCTGAAATACCAATTGGATTTGTTGATCACTCATATTCTTAAGAATCCATAGTGAGACGTAAAACCCTTCTAATTTCGTCATGTCTCTCCATGTGTCCCTCATCTTTACAGCTTCTACAATTATATATTTATTTGGAAAAAATTCTTGTGAATATGTGCATTTTACTAATACGTACTCCATGTTGATATTTAGATTAATATTTTGATCAATAAACCAAAAATTAAGATACTTCGCTATCTATCATCTCAGATGTAAAGAAGAGACGACGTTTTTTTTCACGTCTTTGCTCATAGGATGGATTTTTTTTAAATATCCTATTTCACATTATTAAATTTTAAGCCCGTTTGTGCAATATTCAGTTTCAAAGTAATGTGGATCACTTTAATACGTGATAAATATACGCGTATAATTTCCCTGCGCAACTATTGTAATGTTAAAACCACGCACATTAAAAGCCTGAACGAATTCTATATAATACAATTTGATTAGAACTTTCAAATGAAATTATTTCTTTTAACTTGAATCAATAATTTCAGCAGATATGGGCAACTGTAGAATTTTAATATCTGGATTTTCCAGGCACTTCGCCGGTACATTACATATATTAGACAGAAACCCGTGGATTGATTTTGTGGCATTCTTCAGTATACAAACGCATTATATTAAATAATTGTTTTTTTACGAAAGAAGATTTTCCAATCTCATATTGCAAATTTCTTTCTTTTCTTCTATAGATTAGTAATATATAGGTTTACAATTTAAATAATTTAAAAAATAACAATATAACATTTATATTTTCTTTATTTGTCCTATTTATAGATTAAATCTGATTACAAAGTCAATTTTATGCATTTCTATACATACTTTAACATATTTATATTCTAAGGATACATGGTTGTTATGGATGATGTGTTTAATTTATGGAATAAGATAATTTAAGAGAAATGTCAGGTTTTATTTACATTTTTTAAGTAATGTAGTTATTCATTGATGGGGATGAATAGTTTATGAATAAGATATTCGAAACTAATAAAGGAAAGTTGAAATGCTGATGATTCATAGCTCAAGAACGCCATCATCTATGACTGTATATAATGTCATTTGAGAGCATATTTTTTAAAAGATTCATGTTTATTATTTTCAGATATGAGAATCATATAATATAATATTAAAACAATATACCTGGACCACATACTATGTAAACATACGGTGTAATTAAATCATACTCGAATACTTTATTTTGAGCTATGGTTTATTGTCTGCTATAAAATTTTATATAAAACTAAATTTAATCGGTTACAGAAATTGAGTTTAAAGTGGCCTTGGGTAAGCAAAAGAAATGTGATATACAGAGAATCTAACTGCTTCATGGTGCCGAGTTTGTACGAGATAAAACATCCGTAAGTTTAATTTAGTTGTAGTAATTAATAAAATAGGAAAATTAAATATGATTATTCTTGTTTAAATTCCATAAAATCTAATAGCCGCAAAGGATATTGATTTTGCATATGTAGATATTAGGATATATTGACGGTCGCAGGGTATCCAGAGTCATTGATCTCGTATAAAGTCACAAAAAATTGTAAATAATTTTACAGGACGTTTGTCAAACTGAAATTGATAAGGAATTAAAATTGCTTATAAGTTTATTTATTTGAAATTTTATTCTGATGAAATAATTTATTTTTCAATGGAAGAATTTTTTTTTTATTTTGAGGGTATTCTGAATAATTTCAATGTTTTAATATTTTAAATAGAACCTCTATGAAGAAGACGTAATTAAAAAAATTCTAAATTACCAGTATTATCAATATTTTTCTATGAGGTAATTTTTGTATTGCTCAATATTTGTAGAAGAATATAACTTTTGAGGGTATTCTGAATAATTTCAATGTTTTAATATTTTAAATAGAACCTCTATGAAGAAGACGAAATTAAAAAAATTCTAAATTACCAGTATTATCAATATTTTTCTATGAGGTAATTTTTGTATTGCTCAATATTTGAAGAAGAATATAATTGTGTATCAAAGTAATAAGACGAGACGCAGCGATATTGGTCCTATCGCTTCACAGAGCATGTTATGCAATACACAGCACTATGCTTGATGCTTAACGTTGATGTAGTGTATTTCAAGAACGTGGTGGGACACAAGAATATTTTTATGAACAAAATTTTATTATTTTCTATTCAGGAGTTCACGGAAATCGACTTCCTTTACTAATTTAACAACATTCTGTATTATTAATGAAAGATATGTGAAATTTTAATAGAACTAATTAAGATTTCGACATTTGACTCTAAATATCTACTATTTGTAAATGCTATTTGCTTTAATAGATACATAGGTACATGGTATAGAAAACGTATTTTACATTATTTTCTTTTAAATTTGTATTTACTTACTTGAAAAGTGATTTTGAAATATATTAATCCCAACATTTCACTGCAACTTTGTTCTATATAATAGCTTTATAAGTAATATTTAACCAAAATAATGTAATTGGAACATTTCTTGCACGATATTCTTTTGTGACAAAAATTAAATGAATTTTGAATTTCTGGTAACCATTTTCAGCGACAAATTCATACCGAGGATTGTGAATAATGAAAAGAATTTAGTCCTCAACGGACAATGATCGAGGGCAAACATGAAATTAAATACTCGCCAATGGAAAATTTAAGACGAATGAATAAAGTGGAATGAAATGGAATGTTGTCAAATACGGTATTTGCGTAAATTGAAAAATACAAAGGAAAGCAGACATAAAATAAAGGTAATTTACGCAATTTAACAAGTATGTACATAAATATCAAATGCACATATTCTGTGTAATAATAGCCTATTTTTAATGAAAAATTGTTTTGTAATAGCGTTTGAAGTTATTTGGCGGAAATTATTTCTTTGAAATTGTGAAATGTTGTTTAAAATAAAGGAAAATACGACCTATATAGTGGAGTTATTTCCATCGTCATTTTATTAAACTAAGAATGTCTATTAAGAACATAATTTGGAATATCGAAGATTTGAAGATTATTTAAACTAAAATAACAAACTATTGGATTTGGAAGATCATTTAAAAAAAATAACAAACTATTGTCATCAAAATTTAATACAATAAATATATATTATGGTATTGATATTGAAATGATACCGAAAATTGTATATTTGGATCGTTTATTATTTAGATATTATAAATAAAAACACTTGTAAATTAACTATATTAGAAATGTATTAATTAATCTCATTTGATATGTTCAGACATTCATGTTTTATAAATGTGATAGCAAACGAGGAATTGCGTAAATATGATAATCATTTCACGGGAGTGCTTTATACCATATTAACACGACATTAATTAACACGACATTAATTAACATGACATTAATTAAACAAATGAAAGAAATAAGTAAAGCAGAGCTGATAAAATTATGAAAATGTAATGCGTAGAGCATAACTTAAGTAAAACATAGACGAATTTCTTCGTTCCTTTGAATATCACGTCTCAAAGAACATGTTTTTAAAAACTTCATTTCGACCTTCATTGTAACTTTAAACTATAAATTACATTAGTTATTTTATAAAATAGGGAGGTACAAAAAGGGTAATAATCCACACAATTGCTCTTCATATCATATGAAAAATAAGAAGGTGGGTTCATTAACTAAGTTTTATTATATAGATATAGTTATAAGCAAATATCTTGAAGAAAGCAAGCAAATAATTTACGTCTTTCTGAACTCACAGGAGGCCTATTTCACGGCAAAGCGTGAATAGTTATAAAAATTCCTATCAATGGTACCAAAAAGATTTATACACTAAGATTGAGTATCTGGCTCTGTACCGATTTCGTATTAAATGAAGTTTTAGAAATAATTCGATTAATCCGTCTTTACTCATAATTAAACATTTATTTTTCGAGAAGGCCGGGGAGGAAATCTGTGATGTTTTATGCCTAACCAACGCAGATATTTAAATCTATGATTTTAATGGAATAAAGGAAGAGTGAAGTGTGGCATCGAAGTCAGAACGTGAGTTTGTATATCTAGTAATTTCATTGATAGATAAAAAAGTGTGAGACTAAAAAAATACAAATTTAAAATTAGATATGAATAGATATAGAATACATAGTATAGGGCGATGTCAACATTTATGTACGGAAGTGGGTTAAGTTCTACAAAAATGTTTACAGTTCTACCAGATTGATGATAGCAAAATGTATTCAATGAAATAGAAACGTATGCGTGAAACTGGGTGTGGTTAGGTTAATTAGAAAATAAATATATAATAAAGGGAAAGAGACGAGAAGTAAAGGTGACAGAGACGTATAAATATGTATAGACATATATATTTAAACATGTCTAAAATAAACGTACACATACCTACAGATTTCATTATATGAAATAATTGTAATATATTGGCATTAAATATATATTAGTATTTCAGAAGCAGGTCATAAAGTTTTTAAAAGAGACATTTCCATGATATTAAAAACTTATTTTATACAATTAGCTACAACAGAGCGTAATTTTAACTTAGAATATTTAAAAACATGTTTTTTTTGTAGATTTATTATCATGTACATTTATAAAATTACATATTATAAAATTATAATAATTCAAAATTCATGAATTCTGTCATATAGTTATTATCTCTAAAAACATTCGACCTAGTCTTGACGAATTCTTGAATACTTTTTAAAATTAATCGACAAGTATAGTAGTTCACATTTTGAAAATTGGTTTCCAGGTATTGACAACATTTTACCGATTGCTCTCTGTTGATATACACATATGTTTCAGTTACGGTAAATGAAATGGTGTTTATGGGGAAAAACGGGTTATTTTTTTAATCTATTATGTATATTTATGCATATAAATATATAAATATGTTAATATAGTTTTTTGATCCGTAACGCAGAAGTGATAGAAAAACGAATTTAATCGATGAAGTCAACTAATCTTAGCATGTGATTGATATAACAAAAAAGAATACTGTACTCTTTGTAAACTAATTTATTAAAAAAACTTAGAAAGGTGATTAAAATATCTCGGATCTTAAAAATAATGCATGCAGATGGCGATTTGTAAGTAACTAAAAAATTGACAATTAATTATCTGCATATTTCCTATCAATTAATTTTTGTTCGAATTTTTTTTCTCTTTCTGTCATGGCAATTTTTTTTATACTAAGAAAGTCAAAATATTAAAAGAACATAATCCAGATTATTATACCATTAAATTAAGATTTAGACCTCTAAGAAAATTCTTAATTACCTATAAATATGTTCATACGAATTCATGGATTACTACAATATTACTACTAAAAACAAAAATATTCTAACTATTTTAATATGACGTCGAAATTGCTAGCAGCAAAGCAGCCCAGAGATTACCTATGGTCCTGCCGACCCTTTCTCATTAAGGGCCTCCCCGGACACCTTCATTAATTATCTTTTCCACTTAAACTTAACATAGTCCACCGTTGTAGGTTCTTTCAGCATAATTATAATGTATCACCTTTTACAATTAGCTACAACAGAGCGTAATGCTGACTCGTAATGCCGAGGTAACTTTTGCTTTACGGTATCATTCCTCGTTTTGCCCATTTCAAGTTGAAATAATTACTTAATTACGCACAGAGTGCTGGATAATGTACGCGGTAGCGGTTGCGATTATTTTTGTTTTTTGTATCTAATTAGATTATACATGGGAGGTTATTATATTAGGGTGCAATGGTGTTGTCGGTGTGTATGGGGTTCGAGGCCAAGAATTGTACGGTTTGATGTTAGACAACTACCAATTAAACTAAAAATAACTTATTCATCTTGTATATACGATCAAAACGCCGAAGCATTTTACTGTGATATATTTTAATTTTTAGGTGAGGAAGTATAGTAAAAAGCTTATTGTATTTTTCAGACCATATATGTATGCTTGGTGAAATCAAAAAAATTACTTTTTTTAACATTCAATGCCTCAAAAGAAAAAAAGGATCCCTAATAAGATTACTCACGTGTCTGTCTGTTTGTCTATCACATTCGATTTTCTCGGAAACTATGCAACGTAACAATTTAAAATTTATCATAGCAATACATTTGATTACCCACATATTTGGCACCAGTTGTTTAAAAATATTTTTCTAGGAATTGAAATAAAGTTTCAAAAAAAGTTTTTTTTTATATGTCATATGAAGAAGGTCTCTCATAAGGGTTACAAAAGTATTTTTCATAAATTTAAATTATATACTTGAAAAAAAAGATTTAAAAAAACATGCAAAAATGGAACATGGAATATGTTCCATATCCGAGGATACAAAATCAAATAGAACATACTTTCTCTCATTTCCGAAAATACTGAACCAACTAGAACATACCCCCTCTCATTTCCAAAACTACTGAACCAAATACAAAAGATTAGTGAAATTCGACTAGAAAATTACAGAAAAAATATCGCCATCATTCAGATCTTACAGTCTTTGGAAAATGCACTATATTTTTACCCCTATAGAACAGAATTAAATATAATCTTAAATGTTTATAAATGCCTAGATATTTACGGTACTGAATTAGCTATCTTAAATACAACCGTACTGAATATTTAATTTTTTTGCAAGACTAAAAAATATTTTAAAAAGTTTTATAATGAAAGTAATAAAATAATCAAACATTACTAATGGAAAATTAAAAATTAAATGATTTTTCTAAAATGTAAAGGTGCCATTTAATTTGTCCTAACTTTCTTTTTCTTTACTATTGTAATAGCGAATAAGTTGTTGTTGACACTACACTATTGAAAATAGTTTTCATGATCGTTGGGACATTGACGTTTGGTGAAAATTTTTTAGAGAGTTACTTTTTAAATGGGATTTCAGAGCTTAGATGTAGAGAAACGTTGATGGATTTTATATGCTTGATGTTTATTCTTTATATTTTTAGTCCCAGTGGCCATAGTTTCTACAAGAGAATATGATTTTTGTAATTGAATTTGTACTTTACTTCCAAATTTACATAGTTACATATTTCCAAATTTACTTTATTCAATAATTATCAATAAAAAGTAAAAAAAATACAATTACTCGCTCAAATAAAGTAGTATATTCATATTAAATAATTTTAATTTTTTAAATCCTTCAAGTTCTTATGTTAAATAATACTATTCGCGGCGCCAACATCAGTCTGAAAATTGTCCTTACAAATATATTGTTCAAATTTTAGAGATATTTATCGACATTTTATAATTTTTTTGGATATCAGATTCTCATCAAGTTCTAAATGAACTTAACTTCAAAAATATTGTTAATAGTGGTTTACTTATTTATTTGAATAGAATAGGCTAGTTTCCACTAAGAATAAACAGGATGCATTTAATTTGTAATGATTAATCATGATATAGAAATAAGAGAAAACAAAATTATTTGGTATTAAAATAAATATTATTTTAAATCTTACGAAAGAAATTCGGCAAAATTATCAATTCAGTCACGTGACAGTGAACACCAATTAGAAAGCGTTACGTCACGCCTCTGAAAACACCATTGTTTTTGTTGGCATTTATGTTTGCGGAACAAGTTATTTGATTCATTCTTCGTTTTTAACAGTTTTTTCAAGTTGATACTATCCTCAATTACACTTTAAAAGACAAGTATAATTTGCAATGGAATCAGGTTTTTGCAAAGCAATACTAATAATGTGCCGAAAATTGACGCTTGATAGATTTGTCAAGTCAAATAGTGATCAGAATTTTGGAACGTTTAAAGTTGAATGTAAATACACGCAAGTGTAAGTTTCGTAGTTAGTTATCGTTTTTTTTTGCACAGGTATTGTAAGGTTATTGACACTAGTTTTGAGGTAAGAATTGAGAAGTATAAGCATAAACCTAAAACACCTTCACCTCGACTCATACATCATCAATAAGCTTGTAAAAATAGTGACTGAGAAATACATCCGTATTGCTTTAGATTTAGAAATAGTTTGTGTGTGTGTAATATTAATTGTTTCCTCTGTAATCAATATTTTTTATGGAAGACACACATCGATATCATTGTTAAAGATAGGATAACAATCGCAATGATTTTGTATTTAAAACACAGTTTAACTAATACATACTAAAACTGCAAATAAATACTTATATCAAAATGAACTTCAAAAATATATGGGAAAAACTACGAGCTCCTTGCAAGTTTTAACCAATTATTCTTTATGTCTTCATTATTTGGAACATATATAAATAATTTGTTTTGCATTTAAGTAGCTGTGCTTTTACACTGGGGTACTACACAGTACTTGTAATAAGACGAATTAACTTTTAGTAAAACACAAGATGCAACTGTCACAAACAGACACATTTGTTTTAAATTGTTTCACGAAGAGTAATGTCATTCTTGTGCTTTTTCGAGTTTAATTTAAATTGTTTTTTTTTAGAACCCAAAATGTACATTGTAAGTTTGATTTTGGAAAAAATAAATTTTTTTTGTGTTAAATAGATATTAAAATAAAATAGCGATCCTTCCAAATTTATTTAGTTATACTTTCCCATATTTTACCAACAAGCATATTACAGACCCATTATAGTTATAAATCTATATATTTCAAGTAACAATAAAATGACTAATAATATTCATAACGAAGAAATATTTCCAGAATCTCATTTGCCACATTCCTTATTTTCATGTCTGAAACAAATGAAAAGCTGAATATCGTAGTAATATAAAGATTTTAAATAAAATAAATTTCTCTTAATGCAAGATTTCTAAAAAAAATATTACTATTCCGTGAAAGCAAGAAATTATTATGTGCAAGAGTCTTCTCTATAAAATGAAGTACAAAATTTTCCCTTTAAATAAAAAAAAAATAATCAGTTTCATGTTATTAGGCCGCACAGAACTCAAACCTTCTATGTTTGCTATACCACAAGTAGATCAATGAGATATATAAAATGAATGTAGCTGCACCGTCTTTTGTAAAGCATCTAAATAAAGTTTTTCCTTACATTAAATCATCAAGCTACACTTGGATCGTGTGGACTCTAGACAAAAGAGCGTTTTTCTTATTTACTTAGCACTAAAACGTATCTAGTAAGTTTTCCGATGAAATATGTCAGAAGTCTGTGACATTAATCACTACATCTGCAAAATGCATACGTAAAGTTAAATGCGAATCAATTTGAATTTCTAAATCTTTTTTTTTTTCATCGATATTGAAGCGCTTGCTACCGATATGTTATCTTAAGGAAAAAGTGTTGTTATTAAAGTGAGAGGAGGAAAACAAAAATGTTGCCTCGCTCATGGATTCATTAAAAATAGTATATTTAAATAGGCACGAATAAAATAGCACTAAATATTTTTTTACATACATTGTTATTATCAAAATTAAACTTTGTGTTAATATAATTTGGTTCCCTCGTCATTCTTACTAACTATATTTTTACTATCACCGGTTCAAACTTTACGTCAATCATAAACTATATTTGAAGAAGTTAAATCAACCTTGCCATATATCTCAGTTATTTCCATTTTTTCTAAATTTTTTTCCATTCTGCGTTTCTTGGGCAATGTGTTACGTTTTTTAATTCTTTGAGGCCCGATTAAACAAATGCTACTAATTGAAACATTAGTAGCATTTGTTTAATACAAAATATTTTGTTCCTCAAATTTAGCATGTAGTACAATGAAGAATTTTAATGGCGTGGTCTACTAAATCCCTACGGCAAATAGAAATGCGAAAAAATTAATATAAACTTGCAATAGCATATTGCATCAAGACGTTCGAAATATAATAAGACAATGTTTTTTTGTTTTAATTAAGCAACTTTTGTGGCAGTATACTCATCTTGATATAAAGTCAAGAGTGCTCTATGAAATAGGTCGAATACGCCACTGAATAAACTATGTGATGATAGCGACGAGATATCCCCCTCTCTCAATATAGTCAATTAGCTCATTATCAGTTGGTTATTTTGAAATATTATCCTAATAATAATTTTATTGCTGTATATTTCAATATTGTAGTTTATTTAACGTGCTAAATATTTTTTGGTAAAGGTAATAATTGGATTACTGAAAACTCAATGCAGATATAAAGTTTTGAAAACGTATAAAATAAATCACAGTACACCACGCTATCAAATCTTTTATTTTTTTTATAATTTTGAATTTTTAAACTTTTTACACTGCGGTGGCTTTAATTTATTTTTTTTATAAAATATTTATATAAAAATTTATATTTCCCAATTTTGTACATTGCTTTTATTTCAGTGGTTATAAAATTTCCAAAATTTAGAAGTAATATTTCTTTTTATTTATTTCTCTGTACTTTCATTTTTGTATGAAATTTTTTAAAATTTCTTTAACTATAAAGCAAAAACAACACCTACGTAATATCATCATGTCTGTCTCTTCATTTGTATGTCAAAGCATCATATCTATTTCTATTTAGGACCAATTAAAACAAATGTTACGGAGAAACGTGTTCTCCTATTTGTTGTAATTTGGCATGATTTGTTCCTCGAGTGATCCCATCGAGAGGAGAATCATTGAAGAGATCTTCCAAAATGCAATCGAAAATGTTATATATTCATGATATGAGCTTTTCAGTATACCCCTGCCCACCTTTAGCCACGTATATGTGGAAAATATTTGAAAGCGATATTCAGTAAGTATTTCAATGCAAGATTATTTTGGTCAACTTTCAATTATAAAATAAATGGATATAGGTAATAAAATAATTTTTTTATTTCTTAAACTATTTATTAAATAATGTATTTTATATGCAATATATCTTACGTTTAAATTTGTTTATGTGCCGAAGTGTATATGGAATTAATGAAGTGAGAGTACATAACTTTATTCTTTTTTTGCTAGTATTTCTGATTATCAAAATCTGTTTACCATTGCCTCGAATAAGGGGTTTATATTTTTATTAGTTTATTAGTAGCATTATAATTTATTTAATTATATAGTGTGTAATTCTGAAATTATTTTCTTTATTTTTTCATTCTCAACTTCAACAATGTATCTAGAATATTACTTTGATGAGAATGTTAAACTACAAACGTAACTTATATATATATATATATATATAAATATTAAACGTTGTTTATCATTACAGTTTGTATCTAATTTATTCACAACAAATAAACAGAATTTAAAAAAAACTTTCCATGCTCATATCAATTTTATGAAGGTAATATATATTTTAACAATGAACGAAAATTTGTGAAGGGACAAGAACTATTAGAGCGAAAACGTGCAATGTTTGGTTAGAGCATGGCAAGCAGCGTGAAAAAATAACGTACAGTAGTAATAAAACGTGCCACAAAGTTATAGAATGAAAAATTCAGTAGTAACAAAATGTTTCACATATTGTAGTCTGTAACATAAAGTAGTAATAAAACATATCCCAAAAATAGGTTTAATATTTTTGCAAAATTTTCAAGTAAACTTATTACTACTAATTATGTATTTTATAACTTACTAACTTAGCTTCGCTCATTATTAAAATATATATTACCTTCTTAAAATTTGTTTGTATTTTATTACTACTTTATGTTACATAATTAATAGTAATAAGTTTACCTGAAAGGTTTAAAAAAATAGTAATTCCAGTTTAATATTTAAAATTTCCACTAAAGAGCACACGAAAAATATTCATACCGATGTACCGTCAGAATTTTAATCGAACAGTTATCAAGATAAAAGAAATTCATTAGAATTTAAGAAGAGTTTATTAATACTAAACTATAACAATAGTGTTGGTCGTTTACTGATCTCTGGAATAGATTAAAATTTCTCCTGAAAATATTCCTATATATTTGAAATTCGTTGAAAAAGCTTTCCCTAATTCGACTATTTTTCTCCTGTGCTTTACATCGGTATATTACTTGGTAATTGATTTATAGTTTGATGTTATTTTATAGATGTCCTTTAAAAATTGTTCATATCTTTACTTTAGTTAAGCTTACAAAAGAGTTACTTCGGATGAGAAAAAAGAGCGTTCGTTTAATAGGAAGTATTAAAATATTGAATATATTTGGCGTTAATTTTGTAGAAATTCATTATTGACAAATAAATGAAACTACGTGATGTAGTATTATTTATACTTTCTTTAAGTTCTTTATCACGACCTAGATTTCGTTGTATTATAACATCTTCAGGTGGGCTATTAGAAAGAATCTTTGCTAATAGCCCTCCTGAAGATGTAATATAATGAAACCTAGGTCATGATAAAAAACTTAAAGAAAGTAGAAATAATACTACAACACGTAGTTTAATTAAATGTCAGGTATTAAGATATTACAAAGAATATTTTTATTATATTCGTTCTAAAACTAATTTAGTATCTCACAAGATTCTTGCTGCTATAGCTGTACATATCTTTTTAAACTGCTGTAATTAATTAAACTCTCAGATGTCACCCATATTTATTTTCTATATTATTTGTTATTTGGTACGATGTATCTCATAAGGAATAAATTATGTAGAGTAGAGAATTTTGGATTTTACTTAAATGAAATCCAAATCTGAATCAGTGTGACTGTCTGCAACTAATTATTTATACATCACACTATACATAAATCAATTATGATTTTGTGTGTTGTTGTGTTAATATTAAAGAAAAATAAGTCATGTAAACATAACATCCTTGCAATAATTTTTTTCTAAGTTTTGTACACATAAAATAATATCGTTAACTAGAACATAAATACGTGGAACGTTATATCCCATAAAGATTCTTATTTGTGTTTACCCCAATTAATACAAAAAATACGAATTTCAGTTTGTTCCATTTTCATTGATTAACCATTTAGTCGAACTTAATGAAAAATCATGAAAATATGTTTTAATTGAGCAAAATTAAAATACGTTGCAACGACAAAGTCGTCTAGCATATTATATATATATATATATATATATATATATATATATATATATAGTAAATTCATACCAATGCCTAGTAAATTATAAATAAGGTGAATAAATGACGTGATAATATATTTACACATATTTCAAAAACTCCAATAGGAAAAGCAATATCCAAAAGTTCCACTTTAAAAATATCATTATTATGTACGGCCAGTTCTAAAATAATATTTATTATGGGATAAAAATTCATACTTAATTACTTTAACCTCAAGAGGGAACATGTGTCCTAAAATTAAAGGCTTCAAAGGAGTCAAGTCTAATAAATCGAATCGTACAAAACACGCATTTCCGACGGTCAAAGCTTTCATCAAAAACTCACTGAAGACTCAAAAAGACGTTGTAATTAACCTTACAAATAGCTTTTGCTCGGTGTAAAAATGTGATTGCAATAGCGCTTCGTGACCCGATCGTAGAATCTGTAGATCATAGAATCGATGCCTTCAAATTTCATAAGTAAGTTCTTAGCTGGTTCCGGCAAACTTCGTACGTAACAGTAACTTGGCGATGAAAATGAACTCTTATTCTGATAAAAAACATCATTGCATAATGCTCATAGAAATATTGTTCGTCCTATTAGTTATTAGAACACTTGATTATTTTGTCATTAAAAGCGTTATTAAATTCGAAAGGTCTCATATGGATGGCCACATCAAAGATTAAAGTATCTAAAATTCGAGTTGAGTGGAAATCGAAAAATATGATTGTGAGTATGAAATATATAAAGTAGGGTATCATTTAAATTTGTGAAAAACAGTGCTCTGTATATATCAAATGAGTAAATAAAATTCTTTACACTACTGAGTGTTCATTAAGTCCATTACTATTGAGTACAACCATGTTTGGAATAATATTTTTAGATTAGATGAAAAAATTTATGTAATTTGATAGTTAGTTTATTGGAAATGGAAGAATAGAGTCGGTGGAAAATAAACGTAAATAATACAAATTAATGTAGCTCTATAGGATGTAGCAAAGAATGTAGTGAAAAAACAAATATGAAGAATGTTTAAAAGGTTGTAATCAAGCACTTAAGATGAACTTAATTTAATATACGTTTTAAAAGGTTATAAATTACGTAAATTTAGGAGACTTAAAATTTTAAGGAATATTATCGGGAAAATTTGGTGTGCCAGGGTAAAATATGAGAAAATAATCAAGCTGCTTGAAACAAACTTGGTTCATAAATACACGGAATACACGATTGAGTTGAATGAGGTTCGTTTAATAACAGAAAACGATAAAATGTGTTATAATATTTACGCAGTTGCCATTCTGTAGCATCGGATATACGTCACTACAAGAAGAATATTTCAAATAAATAAATACTGGCAATTTTTCTTCATCGTATCATTTAGAATATACATAAAATATTTTTCCTTAACAGAGTATGTAAAAAGAATGAGTTCTAAGAGTTTTTCTAGAAAAAGGACAAAAAAAAATTAAATGTTTTTTAACCCGCACTTTAAGAAGTCTCAATTTGATACTACACCACATGGCCTTAAACATTGTTTTGTTTGCCTTTTATCTATACACCAATACTAACATTCAAAATAAAAGCTCAATTATAATTTCTTTATTTTTATTACTGAGACTCTATATTCTAAAATTGTAAGAAATTTTAGGTTATTTATCAAAGGGTCTTTGAAAAAAAAATTCCTGTGATACGTAGACATGAAGAAAGAGACAGGGTGATTCAGTGTGTTTTATTTTTGTAATTTGTTATGAAATCCTCAGATAGGTAATTTTAGAAATACTTCGCAATAAAACTAAACTTTGCATGCCCGTACAATGAAAATATTTTTGTATGTTTATGTGTGTACGCATCAAGTAAAAACTACTCATTTAATTCAAATGAAATTTACATAAATATATAGGTCAACTTTTAATAATATTTGGATTTTATTTCATCATAATCAGTTTATTCCATCAGGTGATACGTAAATTTAATGTTTTCAAAATTGTATTTATTTTGCGTTAGTACAATGACAACAAAGAAGTCCCTAGCTACTTGATGAGTAGTGTTTGCACTTATTACAGAAAAGTAGATTAAAGCTACTTACATCAATAAATTGAGCTACGTTTAATTTAAATCGCGTTATGAAATTTTTTATCCGAATATGCATTGGCAAAATGGGTGTAGCCAGAGATAAAAGTAGACGTATATTAATATAAAAACAGCATCGATTTTCAGTTGTCTGCACATGCGAATCAGGGGAATAACGAAAAAGACAACGCTGAGATTTCTACTGACCAATTTCATAAACTGCCAACTTATCGCGCTTTGAATAATATATTCAGGAGGAGAAAGCTTTCAAAAATCTCATGTCATTGTCGACTATGATTTATTTTAGATACAGATCTTTGTATCTTTATACAAAGATCTGTATCTAAAATTCGTCAAACCAAAAAAGTGTAACTCTTACATTTAAGTATAAGGTTTCAATGTATTTTAATTCTACCAAACCATAACTTATTTTATTTAAAATACAGTTAGGCAAATGACGCATTTTACAACACGGAAATATTCACCGACAATTTCCATAAACTGCCATCTCATCCGCTTTGAATAATATATACGAGAAAGCTTTCGAAAAGCTCATATAGCTTGAATTGTCACTACGGCTTGTATAATCGAGCAAGTTGTTGGCAGCCTATGTGGCTGGAGAGTACACCGAATAGCTCGGGGAATGCATGCCGCAAATGCGTAGAGAAATGAAAACAAGACAGAGGAGCAGAGCACGCATCTCGCAAACAATGTACGAAAATACACTGGCGTGGAAACACAGTGGAATTAACATTTTTTCGCCAAGTCATTAGACTTCTCGCTCTGTGGTAACTTTTGAAAGTGAACGTTACATGGTTGACAAGCTGTTCAATGTCCCGTTATTCCTTTTACGAAACTGGGATGTGAACGCTGCACGACATAAATAGTGTGAATTGTATTTACAATTTCAAATTAGGCCTTTTTTAATGATATTTTTTTAAATAAGCCGTGTATATTAAGAATATAACAGTGTCTGTACCAGCAGAAAATTATTATTAACATTCGGTAATACGATTTCCAGAAATGAAGTGAAAGATGAAGATTTTAAAATAATTTCATATCACTATTTCATGTACCAGGATTGAATAAATTAAAATGTAATAAAATATATATATGGTTTGGGCAAGAATAAAAAAATTTTTTTTTTATTAAATACCATTTATTAAACGACTGAACCCGTATGAGGTAAATCAAGTATATGTTTATGTGCTCTACTTAGAAACGCAGGATAATAAAACATATCCACCCGCACATATCTCACTAGATAACTCTCAAAAATATTCACTTAAGAATTTTTACGTTGGGGCAAATTTTGTACATGAATATTTTTATATTTATTTTATAAGATATCACTGAAAAAAATTAAAAAGAAGGACCTCAAAAATATTTTTTTTGTAACTTTAGATTCTTGAAAATACGCAAAAAAGAGTTCCTCCGCTTTCACTTCTGAAACAACTCATCGTAAATTATGATAGATTTAAAAGACAGTGCAAGCATTTTAAAAGTGGAAATCAAATACTTAGGTCTAGAGTCCCTTAGAGCCGTAAAAAAATCCATCTTCTAAGTCAAAGTAATTAAAAAATGTGGCCACTTATGTCACATGTTTGACACTCGCAAAAAAAATCAACCTTCATTTTGGCCTTTCTTTATGTTGATCAAGAATCATCAAAATTGGGTAAAGAGCAAGGTCTCACAGAAAAAGTGATGAAAAAATCTGAAAATGGTTAATTTGTAGTTTGTTTTAAAATGTAATTTGTTTTTAAATATGCACCTGTGAAAGAGTAGACAATAGATTTTCGTCCTAAAAATAAAATGTTGTAAAGAGTTTTACAAAATTTTATTTTATTATAAATAATAAAGAGATTAAGGAATATTATGTATCATTAAATGTTTATAAATGTGCACGGAGCCCTCGTAGTGTAAGCCCATTCGTGTTTAGCAGGTTTTATAAATATGTACCAAGTTTTGTGCCTATGAATGGTATAGAAGGAAATGTACTTACGTTGTGAAAAATTAATATTTATAAATACAAAATTAAATGAAACTGCGTGATTTAGTATTATTTCTACTTTCTTTAAGTTCTTTACCACGACCTAGCTCTCCTTGTATTACAACATCTTCAGGTGGGCTGTTAGCAAAAATCTTTGATGTTGTAATACAACGAAATTCCATTTAATATTCAATTTCATTAATTTTATTTAATTGTAAATAATGAATTTCTACAAAATTGACGCCAAATATATTCAATATTTATAAATAGTTTATTAGTACATTTATGTAGTCTTAAATGTTTATAAGTGTCTAAACCTACCCCTCGTAATGCTAGTTCTACTCATAAATGACCGGTTTAACTTAGTATATATAAATCCGGTTTTTTTAATAATCGCCATTCCAGTTCATTTCTGTTCAAATTATCGAACCGGACTTTTATTTCACCAAAATCACAATTCATGCATATTAGAAATAAAATTAAAAAAATAGATTGCTTACGTATTCTTTCACGGATCTTGAATAGAGTGACATCAGATTTAAAATCAATTTACCTTTGGAAATCTGATATTTAGCTAATCTCACATGTCTTAGATCATCACATGGCTTAGATCGTCATACTTGTAAATTAATATTTAGTATTTCCATGAAATAAAAGAGGCTAAAATTGTAAAAAAAATATTTGGACTTTTTTTTGATACAGATGGAAATAAAATTAATAGAGGAGTTTAAAAAGCTTGAGCAGCTCGTCCATTTTGTATGGAACATAATAATATGACAATGTTAACTATTTACTTTATTGTATTATCATCGATCATTAAAACAAAACTACTATCTCTTATCGTGCTTGGTTTTCAGATGAAATCAAGTGGTATAGTAGCTCGCAAATTAAAAAAAATGAATATATATCAGCCGAGAACGAGGGAAGAAAAGAAAAAGAGCGAAAGCCAAACAACATATTGAAAAACTTTGAGGAAACGTTTGATGAAAATAAAGAAAATCTATAACATTTTAATCAAATTTTGCACATACGTTTGCGACTTACATTTAAACAGTTAGTGTGAATAATATTAAGGACACTAGATATAGTTAGCAGTATCTATACATTCTTATTACTTCTTACATTTAACCCAATATAATTAAATTACATTACTTCCTTTCCACGGTAAACCCTAATCAAATTTCTTCAAAGCTCGCTTCGATCACGATCGATGCGCCGAGGCGAGCGCCCCCAGGTTGCAAACCCGGAAGAAGAAAAAGAAACATTCACGAGAATACACTTTCCGGTAAATAGTCGAAGATGAACAATAAAACGCATCTTTCTCTTGATATGTCATCAACCACTTACTCGACTTTATTTCCTGTTGTAGCCTTATCGACTCGCGGCATCCGGCTGGGAGGGATGCTAGAGAAAAGGGAAAGAGGCCGCCTTTAAATATTATGTTTGCCGGTGGCAATTCGTTCCCTCATGCGATACACATATTTGACACGCAGATCTCGTGTGTGTTCTTTTTAAGCCGCGGTTATGTTGCTGTGGGTGGCTGTGTCGGAAAAACTAATCAACGGGGGCGCGCCTTGGAGTGGCGGTGTTCACCGTTATGGGTATGCCGCTGGGTCGGAATTACGCATGAGAGTATTCGGAAAAGATAAATGTCAGTTACAATTGATTACTTGCATGTTATGTATAGTTATTTGTTTTAATGAAGTAGTGATCTATTTCTCTCTTTATTATCTACATTTCTATTTCTATTGACATCTTTAAATACCTTACTAATTAATGAACATCTTTCGTCGCTTTTTACATTATTGAAAATAATTTATTACATCTCTTGAATTAAATATCGAAAATTCGAAACACGGTTTTCTGTTTATTTTCTATTAGTATTTTGGAATTAATCTCAGGTAAGGAATATGCACATTGTAAAATCTTTATTTTCTAATTGTCAGAAGTTGCCTCGGATGATATTCGTAAGTGTATAGGTAAATATTTTATGGGTTGAAATCGTTATAATGTATTCATTTTTTTTATTTTATTTGGCTCATTAAAGATGATAACCATATAATAATTATCTCTAATGTGCAATGAGATAAAAGGATGGTTGCCACAAAGTCATGACGACCAACCCTCTATCTTAATTGTTAGGAGTAATTATACAGAAGGAGTCCTCTAATGCAAGTTCATTAGTGAATATGATTAAAAATTTAACTACTCATGTGCATTCCATTATTATTATATGAAAATAATGAGCGGTAGTAATATAAATTATGGAAAATTTTGTTTATAAAATCTCTTCACTTATTCAATGTTAATAGTTGTTGTTTAATAGTGTTACACATTAATTATTGTCCTTAACTTTTTTATTTGTGAGATTTTGTATAAAATAAAATAAGTCTTCTAAGACATTAAGCAAATTGACCGATAAGATTAATAATTTTCATTTTAAGATTTTTGCAGCTTCTCGCAGTCTACTTGTCATATTTAATTACTTGTCATAAAATCATTCAAGCGAGCACCTATTTATACATAGACATTATATAGATGCAAAATGTGTTATTTAGATGTAACGTTGAAATTATATTTGTTCATTTACTCATATTTCGACTTTTGGATTTATGTATATCGGAAATTGGCAACAATTAATATTGTATTGTTAAAGTAGTAAATTTTATAGATATCTATTTCCATTTTTCATTGTAACTCGATGATGAATTTTTTATTTGAGGGCATAAGAATTGTTATGGTTTTTTCATGATTGGTTACATAATTATCATCATCTTTATTGAATATAAATTCCATAACAAAAATGAAACTGACCCAGATCATCGACATAGTAATAAATAAAATTACCTTTGAAAGTTTTGTTTTCCTTTAAATGTGTAGATTTTAATAAGAACCTGTACTTCTCACCCACAGAACTTGATATTTACAACATCTGCATTTTGATCTAACCATTAAAAGATACATCGCTTTGAGACTAACCTCTTAAAGAAAAAGAATTAATTAGTCGATATTGAAAAAAATTTGCAATTTACTACAGATTTTTCCTTTCTGTTCTGTCAGATTGTAAATTCATTTGATTTCATTTGTAAATTCAATGTTTCTAATAATGTAGCTAATAATAAAGTTAAGGTTAATAATAAGGTATCTTAGAAAAAATATGTATGTTACCTTCTATGGTAAAAATTACTTTGGCCGAATGCATCCGTTGACATTTTTATTTATTTTGCTTTCGATTTTAATGGCAAAAATTTCTGCTTTGAAAATGCGCAAAGTTCGAAAAGAAAAAAAATATTTGTCGTAAATTCACGTTCTTATTGTTGACAGGTCACTTAATAGCGAGCATAAACTCATTAGAGTTTTATTACGTAGCAATATATTAGAATGCTTCACCCTTTCATGTCAACGAAAACCATATTATTTATTGAGATTACCTTTCTATATATATTAAATGGCTTCAATTAATTTTTTTCATGTCAACCAGTGCAATGATTGCATTTTCCCACTCAAACTTTTTACATAGTCGCTAGTCAATACTTGTTTAATATTTTCATAAAATTATTCACTTAAATATGAGCTTTCTGATGGTCTCTTTCAAAGAACATTTATATTGAACATAGTAATATATCTTAAATTGAAATCAATAGTAAAGTTATAGAAAAAGAAAATTGACTAGGAGGAAAATAAAAGAAATGTAAAATGCGCAAGGAAAGTCAACCTTTAACTACTGACGTGGGGGCCGCTCCGGCCTAGCAACAGTAATAATATCGAATAACTCCCCTCCCCCGCACCCTGCGCACACGCGGCGTCCTATAGCTTCGAGTTTAGTAACGCCGCGGCTGTGAGTGGTAGTTTACGTGTCGGCGCTCGCAATTTTGGTAAGTAAATTCATTTCGAAGTTTTTTTCGGGCCTCTGTGACCCATCGTCAGTATTTACGTAACTTTTTTTTAAAATCACTTATGTTACTAATATTAACTTTTTCTTTCAATAGTTGGACAAGTAATATAAAATGGAACCAAGTACATCATCGGGGCGAAAACGGATATTAATGACGAAGATAATACCCGTCATTCTAGAATTAGGAAGTCGGTTGCGACCAGCCACCCGGATTTTGAATCAGTTCTCTTATCTTGGGTGAATTATGAAGAGTCTAGCGGTTCAGAGACAGAAGACCTCGGTGATACATTTGTTCCAGAGCAACAAGGGCATAATGAAGATTCTCAGAGTGACTCAGAGCCTGAAGACGAATCGGAACAAGATTTTTCCGAAGACGAACTTCCACTATCGTCATTACGGTGTTACTAAGGCAAAAACCGATACAAATGGTCACGGCAACCTCCATCAAGAGCACAGGTCAGGACGCAGGTCACGACGCCTCAACACAACATTATAAGACGGATCAACTCTTCAAACCTAACAGCAAATGATTCAAAAGACCCCTATTCAATATGGAGTAGGTTTAAGGACAATGACATGTTACAAAAGATACTCAAGTGGACTAATGAAAAGATAAATCAATACAGAGCCAAATTTTCAAAAGGCGATCGCCCAGAATTAAAAAATTTAGATGTCATTGAACTTCATGCATTTATTGGTCTACTCTTTTACACGGCCGTATCCAAATCAAATCACGAAAACGTGGATTACATATTCACCACAGACGGTACGAGTCGAGAGATATTCAGGTGTGTTATGTCAAAAATTAGATTCTTCAATATCTTGCACTGCATTCGATTTGACAACCCTATTGATCGCGAAGAACGACGGAAGACTGACAAAATAGCAGCAATTTTAAAAATGTTTACTAAATTTATGGAAAATTGTCAAAAGGTTTATAACGTCAGCGAGTATGCCATAGTTGACGAAATGTTAGTCCCATTTCGCGGACGTACACACCTAATGATTTACATGCCAATGAAACCAGCAAAATACGGATTGAAGCTAATGTCCTTATGTGACGCAAAAAATGGTTATTTGTATAACTGTTATATATATACAGGACGTGAATCAGATGGTGCAGGTTTGACAGATGATGAAAAAAAGTTCCTGGTACCAACGCCATCAGTTATTCGTCTCGCAAAGCCATTATACGGGAGTAACAGAAATATTACTTGTGATAACTGGTTCAATTCACTTGAACTTGTCGATGATTTGAAGAAAAAGGGTTTAACATGTGTTGGCACGTTGAAAAAAAACAAACGTGAGATACCGAAAGAATTCCTACCGTCAAAAAAAGGAGAAGTCAATTCTACACTTTATGGTTTTGCCGGTCAAAATACACTTGTTTCGCATTCCCCAAAAAAAATAAGGCAGTCATTCTTTTATCATCTATGCACCATGCTGAAGGTACTGAAATAATCCACTTCTATAATACAACCAAAGGAGGAGTGGACGAAATAGATAAAAAGTGTGCTATATATACATGTAGCCGCAGGACACGACGTTGGCCGATGGTAATATTTTATTGTATTTTAGATTGCAGCTCTGTCAATAGCCATATCTTGTATGATATACACCAAGAAAAATGACAGAAAGAGGTATTTTCGTAAAAGAGTTGGCCCGTCATTTGGTGTTGCCACACTTAAGACGCAGAGTACATAATGAAAAACTGCCTCGTGAACAACGCTTGAGTTTGAAACGAGTATTGGGACCTGAAATGCCTTCTTCTGGACATCCAGAACTTCCACAAGTTAAAGAAGAAGGACTTAAGATAAGAAGAAGGTGTCACACATGTCCACTGAAGCTTCAAAGAAAGTCCACACATACATGTTATTTGTGTAAAAAACGTATACCTTCAGTGCGCTAAGAAAGTTTGCCCAGATTGTGCCTAGTTTATAAGATTTTGTGCCTTGCAATTTTATTGTTTTTTTGTAATAGCTACGGTTGATTATATATAGTTTATTAGAGATATTATTGAAGATTAAAAGTACAAATAATGTTATTAACTTTGTTAAGTTTTTTTAGAAATACAGAATGTTTTCGGATGTCAAGTAAATTTGCCAAAAAATGTTACTTAATTTTTAATTTAATAGAAATATGTCACTTAAAAATAAAAATTAATTTTAAAAATACACTTGTTTTATTTATATATACTTATTTTAGATAGTCAGTAATTATTTGAACCTTAAAATCTTCATTTATCGTTTACATCAACGATTAAAGGCACGAGCTGCTCAGGCCCCCACGTCAGAACTTATGTAAAAAAATATCACGTCAGTAGTTAAAGGTTAAATATGTGACGGTAGAATTAGATCTATGTGTATAGTATTTTTTTCAGGTAGATACTTTGAAGCGGGACCTTGGATAATGTGTATCAAAATATAAAATACAACCTGTCAAGTATGAGTGGAACTTACAAAACGAGGGTTCGTTACACATTCAGGCATTTGTAAATATTTAATAACATTACAATTAAATTATTATTTAATATTACTATTAAAATATTTATACAATTTTTATTTTTTAGAATGAAACATGTCGCCTTAAATTTCGTTTTATTTACTTGTGCTATGAGATCGTTCTTCTTGCCAAATTGCGTGATTCAAGATCTACAAGAAGTACCATATAAATTTTGATTTGTTTATGAGTGTTGAAATATGCAACATAAATGTTCGTATTTTTAGGGTACTTTTCGAATTTGTTAACTCGGAAGCTTGATTGTTTTGCACATCTAAGGGTCTGTAGACCTAAGTATTTTACGTTAATTTCGACCTAATACTTCTATGCATTCCTGAGAAAAAGGGTCTCGACAGATCGACGGACAAACAAATTATTCTATAAAGTTTCTTTATTCCTTTTGAGATACGGAAACCTAAAACCGATATCGACGAAAACGGACCTAATGTAACACTAGGTCCTTTTTCGAAATGTATATGGAATAATAGAATGTAATTTTGAAAAAATTAACTGCTTTTTAGAATATAAAAACCCTATAAATTTAGCGATTGACAATCAAGAAAAGTAAAAAATATAATAAAGCTTTTAATCACTATAAAAATTACCGTCATAAACGGGCATAAATTTTATATTTAATATGCGAAGTATTGATAAATATCAGAAGTAAAAAAAAATCAAATAAAAATCTGACAACGTAGATAACAACTAGAAACGACTACAAAAAATAAAAAATGTTGATAACTTTTTTTTACTTTATAGCCATTGCCGAAATTAATTAAAAATAAACTGTTAAGTAACATTGATATTCGTTCTGCTGTCATCGAAATGCTTTTCTAGTCTTTTCGAGCTTCAAGTGGCTTTTTCCGTTGACCCTGTCGAAGCTGCAAGTTTTGTAACTTAGTGTGTTAAATCTGCGTATAGAGGATAAAATGAGACATATGTAAGTGCGTTTTGTTTCATTTTGCTTGTCCAAAGTGTTTGAGAGGAATGACACTTAAAATTATTAAGAAAAAACCTAACGTTTCAGAAAAAAATGAAAGGTTCTAATTTGTCTGATTAACGATTTAAATAAAATTTATCAGAGCTTATTTTTCAAATTTAATCTATTTAAGAGTCTCACTGCTCTTCTTATAACACTCGTAGGCTTATTATATACCGTACTTTATTCATAAATAGTTAAGTTTTCGGATTTGATATTAATAATAATTTCTTATATTTAATTCTAATTAAATTAATTAATATTGTTTCTGACAAAAAATAGGCAGAAAATAACTGAGGCCTTTGAAGTCACTTTCAACGTACGGCTTTAAGTACTCTACTGTATGGTAAAAGCACACTAAACCTAGTTACAAGCTATTTTGGTCGAACATTAATTACATTGGTGATCACCGATAATTACATTGGCCGGCACGCCTAATGGAATTGACGTGAGCTCTGAGTTTTGTGCTTATATAGCTTTGACTGATAGGTGGTTGGCCACAGAAGTGATAGCGTGATTACAGTTTTTTATTTGATATTTAGGAAATGTTTATAGTTTTGAATTCAAAGTCGATTGATAAAACATTCTAGCAATTAATTTAATTAAAGTAAAACATGGAACGATTTATTAATAGCTCAACATCTGAATAGTTTAATTTACAATAAGTCCTTAACCAAAATTTCTTTTACGTCACACTTACTATCACATATGGTTATTTATAGATTTAATATTTCTATGTATATATGAGCTAATGTATTCAAAATAATTTTAACTTAATTTATAAGTATTTTTTTACGACAATTGAATATAAATTATTATTGGTTATTTATTTATTTTTATTTTAGTTCTCTTTATCAATGATGATATTTCAAAAATATTTGAGACGTTTGTCGAATATTCCAATTAATGAAAATTATGTGGAACGATAATCGTATAATTTTGTAGAAAGGGGATATGAAGCTGCGCGCATTTAATAGAAGATGGTCGTCTTGTGTTTTTGTTACTATGGTGATTACGTTCATTACGATATTGAAAGTAGTTTACCTTTGTTTAAGGAAATTCATTTGAAAGTCAAAACAAATTGTAAATTTTAAAATGGCTTGATTTTTTTTCTCCTGAAATGCGAAACTTCAAAGAAACTTGAAATTTATAAAATAACTTTTCTAGGTAGACTTTTATGTGTTACATTAAGAAATCATCCCAAAAGAGTTACTAATACGTGAGTCAAAGATTGGTAAAGTTAGGAAAATAAATTAAATTGTAAATAATGGATGTTTTATTATTATCCCCAGTTCATTATTAGGTTTTCATTATAATTTTTTTTCCTTAAACCTATAACAAATGGATAAATACATGCAGATAAATACATTATTTAACTATGTCATCCATTTTGAAAAAAAATTGAAGGCTAATTTTGATAATTTTGATACAGTGAAATAAATACAAAGAAATGTTCTGAAATAATCAAAAGTAATGAAATTTAAGGATGAAATATATATAAATATATATATATATATATATATATATATATATATACATATTATAAAAGTAAGTATAAAATGTGCATGCCGCTAAAACTCAGAAACGAGTCCCAGTACGATCGAGGGAGTTATATGTTGTGGTAGCCCTCTATTCCCCATCTATAAAGAAGGTTCCCGTTTTTACCCGAAGGGCATGCTTAAGGACTGGAAGTTTCGCCCTCTAGAAATTTCTAGAATGTATATATATATATATATATATATATATATATATATATATATATATATATATATATATATATAACTTATCGATACAGAATGTAATTAACTAATTTTTAGTTAATTATATTCTTGCAAACAGAACATCAAAACAGCTGAATATATTGAATTAATCAAGGGATAACTTTTTAAGACATTTCGATTTACGAATAGATATGATGGGTATAAACACTGCGCTCTTCTTGACATTAGCAGATTTTTTTTAATAAGTATACACAGCATATTTGTAATAGTAGTCACATGTGTTATTTAACTCTAAGACCGTCCTCGAATGGAGAGATATTCCTAATGAGTTTATGCATTGAATATATTGGATAAGTGAAAAAGGACGAATCAAAGCAATTAGCCTCGCTTGAATTACATACATTCCCACTTGCATAATGACGATACGCTCAATATTAGTCCGATAATGCCTTATCTAGTCCCATATGATAGAGATAGGGAGAGATAGCATAAAGACGTAGTGGGTCAGCAGCGTAGCGGCGATCGAACTCTCGGACGTTCAATTTACACTCAATTATAGCCCGTAATTAACTTGTTTGCCACTGGTACTCCACCACTACGACACTATTGAATTCGAAAATTTAATACGTTTATAACGGGATCGAATTACGTTTAAGTATTTATGTGTTTGCTAAGGTGGAAGTTTGATTTGAAATTGATCATACTATCGATTTTAGTGTGCGATATTCATTGCATGAAATTACATAACTTTCATGGAAAAAGAAATTAAATATTATTATTTTGGGTATATAGAAGAATAGAATAAAGGTTGAAAGAAAGAATTTCAAAAGATATGAAATAAAGACAAGTCGATAAAACCATGTAAGTGTAACCATGACAACCATGACATTCCGATAAAACCATGTAAGTGTAATATGATGTACGAGTCAAATAAAAACTATTCATCCAATTCAAATGAAATTTACAGAAATATAGAAGTCAACCTGAAGTAATTTGGATTTTATTTTATTACAATCGCTTTATTACATCAGGTGATACATAAGTTTAATATTTTAAAAATTTTATTTATCTTGCATTGGTACAATGACGAAAAAAAAATGCCTAGCTACTCGATGAGTAGTGTTTGTAACACTAATCATAATATTACATAAAAGTATATTACAACTACTTACATCAATATATTGTTCTACATGTATTTTAAACCGTGTTATGAAATTTTCTACCGGATATGCATTGGCGAATTGGGCGTAGCCAGAGATGAAATGTGGAAGTATATTTATATAAAAAACAGTATCGATTTTCAGTCGTTTGGGCGTACAAAACACGGGCACAGCTAATAAATTAATAAACGTAAATAACTTGTTTTATTCCTCCATTATTTTGAGAGATTGAACAATACTCACTGTAGATTAAGTTGTAGGTAATGTAAAAAAATGAAGTATTATGTATGGATAATAGAAAATTATAAGATTAAAAAAATTTAAACAGAAATAAAAAAAAGAGAATAAAAAACTGTATCTGAATTTAGTCTAACCAAAGAAGTGTATTTTTTTCATAATTAGTAAAGGTTTCAATATGTTTTAATTTCATTAAACCTTCATTCATTTTATTTCAAATTAGGTTATGCATACAACACAATTTACAACGAGAAAGTTTCTACTGACAAATTTTATAAACTGCCAACTTATGGCGCTTTGAATAATATATTCGTGAGGAGAAAGCTTTCAAAAAGTTCATGTCGCTTGAATTGTCACTACAGCTTATATAATCGAGCGAAGTGTTGGCAGCCTGTGCGATTGGACAGTACACCGAGTAGCCTGGGGAATGCACGCCATCATTGCGTAGAGAAATGGAAACAAGACAAAGGAGCGGAGCGCGCATTTCGCAAATAAGATACGAAAATACACTGGCGTGGAAATACAGTAGAATTAACATTTTTTCTAATGACTTCTCGCTTTGTGAAAACTTTTGAAAGTGAACGCTACATGGTTGACAAGCTTTTCAATGTCTAGTTATTCCATTTACCAAACTGGGATGCGACCGCCTCACGACATAAATAGTGAGAATGCTATTTGCAATTTCAAATGAAGACTTTTTTAATGATCTTTTTTTTTTATATAAGCGGTGTATACGAAGAATATAACAGTATCTGTACCAGCAGAAAAATAATAATTAACATTTGTTAATACACTTTCGACATATGATGTGAAGCATGAAGATTTTAAAATAATTTCGTGTTATAATTTCATGTATCATGATTGAATCATGTATCACGATTGATTTAAATATAATAAAAATATATGGTTTGGGCAAGAATGAAATTTTTTTTATTAAATACCATTTATTAAAAAAACTGAACCAGTATAAAATCAATCAAGTGCATGTTTACGTGTCGCATCCATTTTTACTATATGTACTTAGAAACGCGGGTTAATAACACATATCAACCCGCACATATCTCACTAGATAACTGTCAAAAATATTCACATAAGAATTTTTGCGTTTTTGCTTAAACAACTCATCCTAAATTATGAAAAGTTAGATTTAGAAGACCGTGCAAGAATTTTACTCTAAAAAAACTATTGGACAAACTAGATTTGGGAAAACTAGATTTTATAATTTTTAGGGTTCCGTACTTAAAAAGGAAGAAAGAACCCTTATGAGATCACTTCATCCGTCTGTCTGTCAAGACCCTTTCTCTCAGGAAAAGTTGAAATTAATATCAAATACTTAGGTCTAGAGTCCCTTGGACCGTAAGAAATCCATTTTCTAGATTAAAGTAATAAAAAACGTGGCCATTTATACCATATATTTAACACTCGCAATTAAATCAAAAATTATAGGTTACTTCACGTTGACCAAGAATCGTCAAAATCGGGCAAGAAGCAAGATCTCACAGGTAAAGTAAAGAAACAAATCTGAAAATGATTAATTTGTAGTTATACCACGTAAATAATTTTTTTTTAAATATGCTGTAAAAGATATAGTAGGCAATATATTTTCGTACTAAAAATTAAAATTTTTGTATAGTTTTATGGGAATATTATGTATCATTAAATATTTATAAATGTCTAAATGTGTGCGGATCCCACATAGTACGAGTTCCATTCGTGCTTGACAGGTTTTATAAATAGGTACCAGGTTTTGTACCTATGAATGTTATAAAAGGAAATATACTTATGTTGAGAAAAATTAATATTTATAAATAGTTTATTAGAATCACTATACACTCTTAAATGTTTTATAACTGCCTAGACGTACCCCTCGTTCTAGTCATATTTGACCGGTTTAACTTGGTATAAATAAATCCGGTTCTTTTATAAACCGCCATTCCAGTTCATTTCTGTTCAAATTATCGAACCGGAATTTTATTTCACCAAAATAACAATTCATGCATATAAGAAATGAAATTCCAAAAATAGATTGTTTACATATTCTTTCACGAATCTTCAATTTACATTTTGAAAGCTGATATTTAGCTAATCCCTTATGTCTTGGATCGTCACATCGGTCGTCATACTTGTAAATTAATATTTAGTATTTCCATAAAATGAAAGAAGAGAAAATATGAAGAAATTTTTGACTTTTTCAGACACAGATGGAAATAAAATTAGTAGAGGAGATTGAAAAGTTTGAGCAGACTAGAAAACTACCACCTCTTATCGTGCTTGGTTTTCAGATGAAATCATGTGCTACAGTAGCTCGCAAATTAAAAAAAATAGAATATATATTAGCCGGGAGCGAGGCAGGAAAAGAAAAAGAGCTAGAGCCAAACAACAAATTGAAACATTTTGAGGAAACATTTCAGGAAAATAAAGAAAATCTATAATATTTTAATAAAATTTTGCACATTGCTACATTTAAATAAATAGTCTGACTAATATTATGGACACTAGATATAATTAGCAGTATCTATGCATTTTTATTGCCTTTTACATATAACCCATTATAATTAATCACAATTAAATGAAACTACGTGATGAAGTATTATTTCTACTTTCTTTAAGTTATTTACCACGACCTAGGTTTCATTGTATTACAACATCGTCAGGTGGGCTATTGGAAAATATAGATCATTGTTAAATATACACAAAGAGATATACAAAGATAGATATTAGCAAAGAGAGATCTTTGCTAATAGCCCACCTGACGATGTTGTCTTACAACGAAACCTAGGTCATGGTAAAGAACTTACAGAAAATAGAAACAATACTACATCACGTAGTTTCATTTAATTATGAATAATGAATTTCTACAAAATTAACGCCAAATATATCCAATATAATTAAATGCCATTATTTCCTTTCCGTGGAAAACACTAATCAAATTTCTTCAAAGCTCGCTTCGATCACGATTGATTCGCCGAGGCGAGCGCCCCCAAGTTGCGAAGCCGGAAGAAAAAAAACATTGACGAGAATACACTTTCCGGTAAGTAGTCGAGGATAAATAACAAAACGCATCTTCCTCTTGATATGTTATCAACCACTTACTTGACTTTATTTCCTGTTGTAGCCTTATCGACTCGGGGCTTCCAGCTGGGAGGGATGCTAGCGGAAAGGGAAAGAGGCCGCCTTTAAATATTATGTTTGCCGGCGGCAATTCGTACGTATGGCGCACCCTCGTCATGTGATACACATATTCGATACGCAGATCTTGTGTGTGTTCTTTTTAAGCTGCGGTTATGTTGCTGTGTCGGAAAAAGCTAATCAATGGAGGCGCGCCTGGGAGTGGCGGTGATCACCGTTTTGGGTATGCCGCTGAGTAGGAATTATGCGTGAAAGTATTCGGAAAAGATAAATATCAGTTACAATTGATTACTTGCGTGTTATATATAGTTGTTTATTTTAGTGAACTAGTAGTGTATTTAAAAATTAATATCCACCGTTCTATTTCTATAAACATCTTTAAATACCATACTATTTAACGAACATTTTTCATCGCTTCTCACATTATTAAAAATAATTTATTATATGTAGTGAATTAAATATCGAAAATTCGAAACACGGTTTTCTGTTTATTTTCTATTAGTATTTTAGAATTAATCTCATGCGAGAAATAGGCACATTGCATAATCTTTATTTTCTAATTGTCGGAAGTTGCCTCGGATGATATTCGTAAGAGTATAGGTAAATATTTTGTGGGTTGAAATCGTTAATGTATTCATTCTCGTTATTTTATTTGGCTCATTAAAGATATTTACCATATCATTATGTGGTAATTATCTCTAATGTGCAATGAGATAAAATGATGGTTGCTATAAAGTCATGACGACCATCCCTTTATCTTAATTGTTAGAAGTAATTATTTACAATGAGTCCTCTGGTAACTACGTGCAACATGGTATAAAATTTAATTAGTCTTGTGCAATTCATTATTATTATATGATAATAATGAGCGGTAATAATATAAATTATGGAAGTTTTTTTTATAAAATCTCTTCACTTATTCAATGTTACAATTTTGTTTAACGGTGTTATACATTAATTATTTTTATTTACTTTTTTATTTGTGAGATTTTTTACAATATAAAATGAGTATATTAGTGTTAAGTAACCTACCGATAAGATTAGTAATTTTCATTTTACCAATTTGTGCTTAAGATTTTTGCAGCTTCTCGCAGTCTACTGGTCATATTTAATTACTTGTCATACAATCATTCAAGCGAGCACCTATTTATATATAGACATTATATAGATGTAAAATGTGTTATTTAGATGTAACGTTGAAACTATAATTGTTCATTTACTCATATTTCGGCTTTTGGATTTATGTATATCGGAAATTAGCAACAATTAATATTGTGTTGTTAAAGTAGTAAACTTTATCGATATCTATTTATATTTTTTATTGTAACTCGATGATGAATTTTTGATTCGAGGGCATAAGAATTGTTACGGTTCTTTCATGATTGGTTATTCATTTTTCAAAATCTTTATTGAATATAGACTTTATAATAAAAATGAAAATGACCCAGATCTTCGACATAGTAATAAATAAAATTACCTTTGAGAGTTTCGTTTTTTTTTGAATGTGTAGATTTTTAACAAGAAATATTTCTCCAATACTTCTTACCCACAGAACTTAATATTTACAACATCTGCATTTTGATCTAATTATCAAAAGACACATCGCTTTGAGGCAGTAGAGAAAAGCAATTGAGTAGACGACATTAAAAAAAATCTGCAATTTACTACATATATTTTCTTTCCGTTCTGTCGAATTTTATATTCATTTCAATTGTAAATTTGATGTTGCTAATAATGTAGCAAATAATTTAGTTAAGGTTAACAACAAGGTATTTAAAAAAAAGTAATGAAAAAATGTTACCTTCTATGGGGAAAATTACTTTGGCCGAATGGATCGGTTGAAATTTTTTTTTTTTGTTTACTTTGACTTTCGGTTTTAATGGTAAAAAATTCACTTTGAAAATGCACAGATTTCGAAAATAAAATAATGATTTGTCGTAAATTCACATTCTTATTGTTGACACGTCACTAAATAACGAGCATAAACTCATTAGAGTTTTATTACGTAGTAATATATTAGAAAGCTTCACCCTTTCTTCAGAAAAATAAGGAAGTATGTAAAATTAAATGTCACTAGAAATTTTTATTTACAAATTAAAACTACACTTGCTTAAAAAGATTAAAATCTTACTAATTTAAAAAAAAGACTAAAGTCTCTTTTGTGATAATTATTAATTTTAAAATTTCGGAATGGAATTTTCTATTCTTTTAAATTTCCGATTTTCTAGTAAAATTTTAATAGCAAGTTAAAATTTTTCTGTTGTGCAACAACTATCACGTAAAAAAATTGTTATTGCTGTGAGGTGGTCAAAAACTTAAAAAAATCTTTAAAATTTAACCCATTAAGAAGCGAATAAATTTTAGTCAAACTTATATACTTGTTGATAAAGATAAACGAGACGAAAAGTTCTGAAAGCTGACACGGCTTAACACACGCAACATAATCTTAAAACACACAATTATCGTAATCAAAATAAAACTTTGTAAACGCAACGTCAACTGATATTACCTTAAGGTTCCGCAGCTAAAGCGCCAATAAAAACACACATAGCTTGTAAAAAATAACGTAATGTTAAATAGAAGACAAAAATGCTTCCCGCACCAGCGGTGCGGAGATATGGAGGCGAGATAAAATGTAGACTGCTGAGAAAATTGGTTGACAAGCAGATAACGGTGGCGGGGCTCAATATAAAGCCTCTCGTAAGACGTCCGGCCAATGTTGTGTATCTGATAGCGAATATAAAAAAAACTTTACATGGACACTTGGGTAGATAAAGCTGTAATATATAGATACCTTGGAACAAAGTCGTCTCTCAAAGGAGTTCGTTAATTAGAATTGAATAACGAATTGAGTTATGCTCTCGGCTACAGTGACTGAAATAAATTAATATTACACCAAGTTTTAGGTTGGACGAAAAAAGAAGTTTTGGTCGACGACTTTTGAATTAGTGGGAAAACCTGGCATTCATTGATTTACGTATATTATTAATATTTTATTAAACGTGGCACTGCAAAATTTTAAGGAGATTTTATGAATTTGTCCAGTGGAAGAGAATTTCTGTTGTAAGAGAAAACAAATTAGATTTCATTTCTTCCCTGATTGCTCTTTGTGTTTTATTAGTTGGTTATACAATTTTAATCATTTAGAGGTTATTTTTAAAACATAGTAATATGATTATTGGAACATTATTTAGCTTTCCAGAAGACTGAAAAATCAACTATGTAAAACTCTGGTTTTATGTGTTCGTTCTATGCATTTAATAAAAAATATTTCATGTTAACGAAAACGGTATTTTTTATTGAGATTCTCTTTCGATATATATTTAAATGGATTAAATTAATTTTTTCATGTCAAACAGTGCAATGATTACATTTTCTCACACGAACCCTTTACATAGTCGCTAGTCAATACTTGGTTAATATTTTCATAAAATTATTCACTTAAATATGAATTTTCTGATGGTCTCTTTCATAGAACATTTATATCGGTCATAGTAATATATCTTGAATTGAAATCAATAATAAAGTTAAAGGAAAAGGAAATTGACTAGGAGGAAAGTAAAAGACATGTAAAATGCGCAAGGAGGGTTAAATATGTGACGGTAGAGTTAGATCTATGTGTATAGTATTTTTTTCAGGTAGATACTTTGAAGTGGGACCTTAGATAATGTGTAACAAAATATAAAATACAACCTGTCAAGCACGAGTGGAACTGGCAAAACGAGGGTTCGGTATACATTCAGGCATTTGTAAATATTTAATGACATTGATATTAAATTATTATTTAATATTACTATTAAAATATTTATATTTTTTTTATTTTTTAGAACGAAATATGTTGCCTTAAATTTTGTTTTCTTTACTTGTGCTATAAAATCGTTCTTCTGGCCAAATTGCCTGAAGAACGAACCTGCAAGTTTTGTAACTTAGTGTGTTAAATCTGTGTATATAGGATAAAATGAGACATATGCACGTGCGTTTTGTTTCATTTTGCTTGTCCAAAGTGTTTGAGAGGAATGACACTTAAAAATCATTAAGAAAAAATCTAACGTTTCAGAAAAAAAATGAAAGGTTCTAATTTGTCTGATTAACGATTTAAATAAAATTTCTCAAAGCTTATTTTTCCATTTTATCTATTTAAGAATCTCACTGCTCTTCTTATAGCACTCGTAGGCAACACTACACTGACTTTTGTTGGTCTCCTTTGATCCCTTGTAAAATTATTTTGGTTCATACCACTGAATGAAATGTCATTGCATATTATATATATATATATAAAATTAAATGGAACAAAGAAATTTTAAGTTTGAAAATAAAGCGCTAGTTGTTTTTCTTGCCACTTTCCTCAAAATTTTCAGCCATGAAGTTGATGAAAATCCAGATTTTATTAATTTCTCGTTTGAAGACTTTGATGATAATTAGAATTTGTTAAGAACTTTTATTACAGTTGTTTCGATTATTTGCATCAATATTTTTAAGAGATACAGACAACTGTAGAATACGCACTTTGCCAGTTTTTCTAGTCGCTTTTATCGTCACAGAGTAGATAATTGCCCTGCAAAAGCTTTCCATTGTATTTCGCGATGGTGTCGTGGGAAAATTTTAAACGTCGGTGAAAACTGTGATTTTCTTCGATGTATTTTTATCATTTACCGTTTTTTTTCTTTTGGGCTCTTTTTCACAACCACACTTTGTGTTCATATCACTTTAAAATCTTTCATCAATTGAGGCTTCTATTATTGGATTTTATGAAGTCTGGGACAGAAATTAAAATACATGAAAGGACATCGAAAGTTAAAAATTAAAGTAAAAGTGTAATTCAAAAGTTAAAAATAAATATAATCATTTCGTCATCGCTAGTAAAGTTACTGGTGATGACATGATTAATCACTGGATATACAAGTGGGTGAACTAAGTGGTCCATACAAGCAAATTAGCGGATTAAATGTATGAACATTACGTTATTCAACAAAAATAACAGGATAAAAATAAAAAACAGGTTTTGACTTACAAATTCTATATAAATATCATACTCGTTTCTAGGTCACAAAAGTTAAGCCAACGTTATATAAGTCACAGTGTATATTTCTAGATATACTTGTTATATCTTCATACTGTACTTTATTCATAAATAGTTAAGTTTTTGGATTTGATATTAATAATAATTTCTTATATTTAATTCTAATAAAATTCATTAACATTGCTTCTGGCAAGAAATAGGCAGAAAATAACTGATGCCTTTGACTTTACTTTCAACGTACAGCTTTAAGTACTCTACTGTATGGTAAAAGCACACTAAACCTGGTTACAAGTTATTTTGGTCTGACATTAATTACATTGGTGATCACCGATAACTACATTGGCCGGCACGCCTAATGGAATTGACGTGAGATCTGAGTTTTGAGCTTATATAGCTTTGACTGAAAGGTAGTAGGCCATGGAAATGATAGCGTGATTACAGTTTGTTATTTGACATTTTGGAAATGTTTATAGTTTTGAATTCAAAGTCGATTCATAAAACATTCCAGCAATTAATTTTTGTAAAACATGTGACGTTTTATTAATAGCTCAATATCTGGATAGTTTTATTTACAATAAGTCCTTAACCAAAATTTATTTTACGTCACACTTACTCTCACATATGGTTATTTATAGATTTAATATTTCTATGTACATATGCGCTAATGTATTAAAAATAATTTCAAAATAATTGATAAGTATTTTTACGACAATTGAATATAAATTATTATTGGTTATTTATTTATTTTTATTTTAGTTCTCTTTGTCAATGACGATATTTCAAAAATATTCAAGACGTTTGTTAAATATTCAAATTAATGAAAATTATGTCGAACGCTAATCGCATAATTTTGTCGAAAGGAAATATGAAACTGCGCGCATTTAATAGAAGATGGCCGGAAACAACTATTCTTGCTAGACTTATATGTGTTATATCAAGACATCATCTCAAAAGAGTTACTAAAACGTGAGTCGAAGATTGGTAAGGTTAACCAATTCACCTGTAAAATTGTAAACAATGGACGTTTTATTATTATCCCCAGTCCATTATTAGGTTTTGATTAGATTTTTTTTTTCATTTAAACTATAAAAATTGGATAAATACATGCAGAATTCTCAAATAGCAATTTCTACTTTTTCTTAACAAGTTTATTTAACTATGTCATCCATTTTGAAAAAAAATGTAGGCTAATTTTGATACCCTCTTCAGTGATATGAAAATTAAAAAATGTTCTTTAAAAATCAAAAGTAACGAAATATAAGGATAAAATATATATATATATATATATTTGACTTGTTGACGTAGAATATAATAAACTAATTTTTAGAACAAAACAGCGAAATATATTGAACGAATCAAGGGAGCAATTTTTAAGACATTTCGATTTACGAATAGATACCATCATGAATGATGGGTATAAATACTGTGCTCTTCTTGATATAAGCAGGTTTTTTTAATCAGTCTACATAGCATATTTATAACAGTAGTCACATATTTTATTTCATTCTAAGACCATAATCGAATGGAGAGAGATTCCTAATTAATTTATGCATTGAATAGATTGATTAAGTGATAAAGCACGAATCAAAGCAATTAGCCCCGCATGAATTACATACATAACCACTTGCATAATGATGATACGCTCTACATTAGTCCGATAACGCTTTATCTAGTCCCAAATGACAGAGACAGGGAGACATGGCGCAGAGATTTAGTGGGTCAGTAGCGTAAAAGCGATCGAAATCCCGGACGTTCAATTTATGCTCAATTATAGCTCGTAATTAACTTGTTTGCCACTGGTACTCTACCGCTACGACACTATTAAATGCAAAAATGTAATGCATTTACAATTGGATTGAATTCCGTTTAAGTATTTATTTGTTTGCTAAGATGGATGTTTGATTAGAAATTGATTATACTATCGATTGTAATATGCTGCATCTATGTATTTTCACGCAAAAGAAATTAAATATTATTATTTTAGGTATGTAGAATAATAGAACAAAGGTTGAAAGAAAGAAGTTTGGTTGGGTTTGTCTTGTAGAAATTTTCTTATGGGAATTTCAAAATATGTGAAAGAAAAAAGAAGAATGCAGTGTACAACGTAAAACGAGAAGTGTGTTAAAATAAATAATGATATTCCGATAAAACAATGTAAGTGTTATATCAAGATTATGCTGTTTTTAATTGTGTTATAATTTAATAGGTATATTGATATAAATGTGTTATATGTACTATATGTGTTATATAATATAAATGTGTTATTTATACTCTATGTGTTATATAATATAAATGTGTTATATGTTATATGCACGGTAGAACCAAAAATATTATGCCCAAATTTGCAACCCTTAATTCGGAA
Source organism: Druceiella hillmani (assembly GCA_039881145.1). Taxonomy (NCBI): domain Eukaryota; kingdom Metazoa; phylum Arthropoda; class Insecta; order Lepidoptera; family Hepialidae; genus Druceiella; species Druceiella hillmani. Next base: position 39,067,790 of record JAYKKI010000007.1, on the reverse strand, counting down.
TGAAAAAAAGCATAATATAACTAATATAACAAAGATCGCACTAAGAGATATGTATAAAGATATGAGGATGAAAGATTTCAAAATGATTTTTGTATATTTCTAGTTAACTTTCGTTTTATTTAAATCTAATAATTAAATTTGTGACTCATGCGATAATATTTCATACCATCTAACTAAATCGAATCTAAACTAATTAAAATAAAACATATTTTATAAAAATCGTCAGCTAAATGTTAGAGAGCTCATTGACATAAAAAAGTTTATAAAAACTGACATTCCCAGGAAACAATTTTTCCGGAGAAATTGGAAAATTGTTACCTGTCGCTTAAAATCTTTATGCAATGATTATAAAATATTTTATAAAATAAGAGTTACTTGGTTTATTCCGAAAATTTGTTATCGGCAACTATTCAAACCATTAAAAATTTACTTTACTGTTATAATTTTTCTTTTATTTTAATATTTACAATTTACCGGGTTGCCAGGATATGAAGATATCTTTACAGAGTTCTGTTTCATTTGCTATTTTTTGCATGCCAATTATTTGATATTAATTTATTAATTTATTCGCAATAGTTTATTACTTTATTTTCTAATTTAATCTAGTACGGTCGACTTTGTAACATGAAACCCTTTACAACATATAATCTATATGTAATTAGCCGTACATTCCGCGAGCGCTGAAGATTTACCTCGAGAAATTAAAAATACTTCAATGGTGCAATATTGTAACAGAAAATGGAATGTGACAGAAATCTCTTATAGATAACTACACCTACTTTTGAATGTTTTAAATTTTTTTTTATATTATCTGCAATATCTTCATATTATATTTTAAAACAGCTGTAATCACTCAAATAGTTTGACTGAAAAACGTCTGTTAATGGTGCACTTTTAATTCCTTCATTTTGAACTCATTACACAATTCTATAAATTGGGATATATCTTCTTCACACCTGAACACGATGGTGAAATTTTCATGTAAATCACGCAAGACTTTTTTTTTGTTCAACCAGAGAAAGAATAAAGAAACAAACAACTTTTTAAATTGAGAAGAATTCAAAATCTTTATTAACGTAATTTTGAATTCTTCATCAATTAAAACTAACGTGTTAAAGAAGAGTAGAACTCGCACTGCGGAAGTTTCGTAGAGTTTTGTAGTTATGTGTGTATATAAATGTTAAAATATAGGTGAAAATTTTTCAGGAAGCAAAGGCAACCCGTGTAGATTGCAAATAATAAAACGAAAACAGAAAATGTTTACAAATAAATAAATTAAATTTTTAATGGTTACGAAAAATAAGTTTTCAAAATGAACCAAGTAACTCTTATTTTACAAAGTATTTTTAGTCATTGCCTGTAGTTATGTAAGTGAACATGTAAATTTTATGAAGATAATTTGTTTAAAAATAAACGAAAATATATATTTTAATAATAAAAAAAAAAGTGGGAAGGGAAAAACTATTAGAGTGACAACTTGTAATATTTGGTCAGAGAATACTAAGTAGCGTGAACCATAACAGAGTGGTAACAGGATATGTGAAATGTGTGTAAGTTTCCCTGAAAAGTTTTGTAAACATGATTTTAGAAAGAAATAATAATCCCGGTTTATTATTTTAAATATATCGGTCCAGAATATTATAAATATAATGAATATTCGACCATAACATTGTCATGAAGCGTAGACGAAATCAGCAGTACAACCTTGATAACCAACATAGGAGCAAATGGACGTCTTCTTGAAATCCAAACAAAATGGATTGTTTACTTCAGGTTTGTTTGGGAAGGTAGCAAAGTGGAATTTCTGGCTTGTTCTTACGAATAGGTCCAACAAAAGTGAGCTGATGATATTTCAAAAGTGTTTAAGCAAGAAGAATGCTAGAGATTACTAGCGTTCCTTGCTTTTTAATTATCAGTCGTGATATTTCGCCCCGTACCCGAGATGGGTTTGATCATCTGCTTCACCAGACTCATTGTATCATTAGCCATTTGATACGGATTTCCAAATTGTTCTCCAGCATAAATTTCAAATTTCAATACATTAAATTTCATTGGGCATATAAACAACACCAGAAAATGTCATCCTGCATGAAAACTGCCGGTAATTTTTCATCTAGGATGACATTTTCAGACTCAGAATAATTTGAGTAGAAATTATTAGTCATCATATTTCTGTCTTTCTGTTCTAGTATTTTTAACGCCAAAGCGAATATTTGTTGTTATAAATTGAAATCTGTTGAACGACAATGTATTTTGAAAAAATCGATGCTTATTTCGTCGGTAGCCCATAGATTTTTGAAATTCTTGAAAATGTAAAAGTGCGCAGCACACCATACATATAAAGCAAACTTAAGTAAGGCAAAAGTTCTTCATATTCTAATATTTTACAACTACGCCCGGATCGATACTTTCCTTGAATTGATTGTAGGTAATCGTTGGTGTAGTATAATACTAAATTTATATTGTCCTTTAAAAACATACAGAAGAATGCATCTCATATTGTACTAATTGCTGTCGTAGTTCCCTTAGGCCCAGATGTTTTCCTCATAAAATTGTGACTGCGAACTCGGATGCTAGTACGCGGCGGCGGTTTTTTTGTACATGTTGTGCTTTTATTTTTTGGTACATAAAATTAATTACATTCCATTACTACACAGCGGCTCAATATGATCATTGCTCTATTCTAAGTCTGTTTGATTGGCATATGCTTAAGATTCTGAGTCGTGGTCATTTTGAATCATTCAGCCTCAACTTCGTCTTCGTCTCGTTCTAAAAATATTGAGCAATTTGATGGTCAGGTATCTGTTGACGTGCTATTATCTCCTTTATAACCTCAAAAAACATATAATTAAATATAGGCAAAAAACACAGCGTTTCCAACCATTATTACCCATTACGAAAAACACTCAGTGATGTAATATTGCATTGTCAAAAAAAGTCGCACTAACACTCGCGTGGGGCAATATGTACCCCAAACGCGATCTCCTGATACAACCATGTGGTGAGGAGAGACGCTCGTGACTGAATTAAGGTGGGGGAGATATTTAGACAGCTACTGCAAACGCCGATACGTTAAATTTAAAAATAGCGGAGTTACAACGTTTAAAAAATGCAATGGGGTAGAATAAACCCCTTCAAATATATATGGAATATACGATTGAGTTGAAAGAGTTTTCTTTATAAAAAAACGGTAAAATATGTGTTATATTACTTAGTATTTGCCGTTCCGTGGCATCGTCACTACAGGAAGAATATCTCAAATAATTAAATACTGTAAATTTTTCTTGAATCCGCGTATCATTTAGAATATACATGATACTTTTTTTTATATTTTTCCGTAAGATAATATCTACAAAGAGTGAATTCTAAAAGTTTTTCAGGAAAACATATAGAAAGTTACTTTTGAAAACAAGGAGAAAATTCCTTTAAACCATATTTTAAGTAATCTTAATTTGACCCTTCCCAAAATGACCTTAAAAATAATTTTGTTTGCCTTTTATCCATACTCCAATACTAACATTTAAAATGTAGCCTCAATTTTAATTTCGTCGTTCTTATAACTTAGCCATTATACTCTAAAATTGTGAACTTTTTTATCAAACGGTCTTGAAAGAAATGGCTGTGATACGTGGAATAAAGGAAAGACACAGAGGAAATTCAGTGTTTTTTATTTATAATTTTGGTATGGGAATCCTCAAAAAGATAATTTTAGAAATATTTTGCAATAAAACGGTAAACTTTGCATGCTTGTACATTGAAAATTATTTTGTATGTTTATGTGTGTACGCATCAAGTATAAACTATTCATACAATTCAAACGAAATTTACAGAAACATATAGGTCAACCTGAAGTATAATTTGGATTTTATTTCATAACAATTGGTTTATTCAATGAGGCGATACGTACATGTAATATTTTTAAAATTTCATTTACTTTGCCTTGGTTCAATAACAACAAAGAAGTCCCCAACTGTTCGATGAGTAGTACTTGTACTAATTACGAAAAGTATATTGTACCTACGTACATCAATAGATTGCGCGTTGTGTATTTTAAACCGCATTATGAAATTTTGTGGCCAGATACACACAGGCGAAATAAGCGCATCCAGAGGTAAAAATTTTAAGCATATTTATAAGAAAACAGCATCCCTTTTCAGTCATCTGCACGTACGAAATCACAGGCCCAACTAATAATATAATGAATGTAAATATCTTGAAGAAATATTTATCATTCTTACACTATTTTGAGATATCGAACAATACTCACTGTAGATTTAGTTGTAGACAATGTAAAAATATTAAACATTATGGATAGGTAATAGAAAATCATAAGAGTAATAACGATACAAAGAGCTGAATCTAAAAATCGTCAAACCAAAAAAGAGTAACTTGTTTATTTAAGTGTAAGGTTTCAATATATTTTAATTCTATCAAACCTTCATTTATTTTAAATTCAGGTATTCATATGACGCGGAAATATTCACCGACAACTTCCATTAACTGCCATCTCATCCGCTTTGAATAATATATTCGCGACGAGAAAGCATAGCAAGGTATATAAGCTTTCGAAAAGCTCATATAGCTTGAATTGTCACTACGGCTTGTATAATCGAGCGAGTTGTTGGCAGCCTGTGTGGCTGGAGAATACACTGTTTAGCCTGGGGAATGCACGCCGTAATTGCGTAGAGAAATGAAAACAAGACAAAGGAACGGAACAAGCATTTCGCAAATAAGGTACGAAAATACACTGGCTTGGAAATACAGTAGAATTAACATTTTTTCTAATGACTTCTGGCTTTGGGGAAACTTTTGAAAGCAAACGTTACATGGTTGACAAGCTTTCAACGTCTCGTTATTCCTTTTACGAAACTGGGATGCGACCGCCGCACGACATAAATAGTGAGAATGGGTTTTCAATTCCAAATGAAGATTCTTTAAATGATTTTTGTTCTCTTTAAAATAAGTCGCATATGTTCAAGAATATAATAATCAAGAATTAAATAGAAAATTATTATTATCACTTGTTATTAAGATTTCAATAAACAAAGTGAAAGATGAATGTTTTAAAATAATTATATATTTCAATTTTATGTACCAGGATTGAATCAATTTAAATATAACAAAAAATATATTGTTTGGGCAAGAATTAAAAAAATAATTTTTTTAAAGATGATTTACTTCAAAAACGGAACCCGTATACGATCAATCACGTGTATATTTAAATGTAACATCTATTTTTTCTCAAAACCAACTCTACTTAGGAACGTGGGTTAATAAATCATAAAAACTTACTACTACACTCATATTAACTTACTACTGACTTACATTAGATTACCCTCAAATATATACACATAAGGATTTCAGCATTGAGGTAAACTAAATACTAGATTTTTTCTTAATTCCTTGTTAGGAATAGCGAGAAACATTAAAAACAAGAGCCTCAAAAATATGTTTTTCGCAATTTTAGGTAGTACATTTTTAGAAATATTCTTGGAAATACGCAGAAAAATAATGTCCTTCGCTTTCACTTCTAAAACAGCTTATCCTAAAATTATGAAAAGGTAGATTCAAAAGACCATTCAAAGTTTCAGAAAATGCATTGCACAGCCATTTTCATAGATTTTATAATTTTTAGGTTTCCGTACCTCAAAAGGAAAAAAGAACCCTTAAGAGATTAGACGTTGTCCATCCCTCTGTCCACCATCACTAGTTTAATAAGAATATTATGTACCATTAAATGTTTATAAATGTCTAAATGTGTACGGAGTCCTTGTAGTGCAAGTCCATTTGTGCTTGACAGGTTTTTTATATATATACCAGATTTTATGCCTATAAATTCATATAGTAAGAAATATAGTTATGTTGTGAGTAAATAATATTTATTAATAGTTTATTAGAAACACTATGTACCCTTAAATGTTCATAAGTGTATCAAAATGGACAAAAATTTGAGAAAATATTTGAACTTCTTTAAGTAAAGATGGAAATAAGATTAATAGAGGAGATTAAAAGGCTTGAGCAGATTATATAAAGCTTTGCTACAAAATTATTAATATAATTGGTCAACTCTTTACTTTACTTTATTATACTATCATCAGTTATTAAATAAAAATCACCACTTCCTATTGTGCTTGGTTTTCAGGTGAAATCATATGATATAGCAGTTGGCAAATTAAAAAAAAGTAAAAAGTATTAGCCAGGAGCGAGGTAGGAAAAGAAAAAAAATGGAACTAGAAATATATTGAAAACTTTGAAAAATATTTGGGTCAATCAAGTTTTGCGCATGCCCCCATTTAAACAGATAGTGTGAATAATATTAAGGAAATTGGATTTAGTTAGCAGTATCTATAAACTTTTATTGCCTCTTACATGTAAACCAATATAATTAAATTCTTTTAATTTCTTTCCTCGATAAACTTTAATAAAGTTTCTCAAAAAGGATGGCGCCTTAAACCCGTCACGATCGAAGCGCCGAGGTGAGCGCCCGCAAGTTGCGAACCCGGAAGCAGAAAAAAGAATATTCACGAGAATAGCCTTTCCGGTAAATAGTTGAGCATAAAATGCATCTTATGTCTTATGCGATGAACAATAAAATGCGTCTTTTTCTTGATATGTTATCAACCACTTATTGGACTTTATTTCCTGTTGCGGCCTTATCGACTCGGGGCTTTCGGCCGGGAGGGGTGCAAGCGGAAAGGGAAAGAGGCCGCCTTTAAATATTATGTTTGCCGGCGGAAATTCGTTTGTATAGCGCTCCTCGTCACGCGATACACATATTTGACACGCAGATCTTGTGTGTATTCTTTTTATGTCGCGGTTATATTGCTGTGTCGGAAGAACTAATCAACGGGGCCGCCTGGGAGTGGCGGTGATCACCGTTATGGATATGCCGCTGGGTCGGAATTATGCATGAGAGTATACGGAAAACATAAATGTCAGTTACAATTGATTACTTGCGTGTTATATATAGTTATTTGTTTTAATGCACTAGTGGGATTTATAAAAATTAATATATACCTTTTTATTTCTATAACCAACTTTAAATACCTTATTAATTTATAAATCGCTTTTATCGTTTTTTACATTAATAATAATAATTTATTACATATCGTGAATTAAATCTCGAAAATTCGAAACACTGTTTTCTTCTTATTTTCTATTATTATTTTTGATTAAATATCATGTCAGAAATAAGCACTTTGCAAAATATTTATTTTCGGATTATCAGAAGTTTACCTCGGATGATATTCGCAAGTGCATAGAGAAATATTCTCTAGGTCGCAATACTTAATGCCGTATAATAATATGGTAATTTACTCTAATGTGCGATGAGGTTAAAGGATGGTTGCCATAAAGTCATGACAACCATCCCTTTATCCTAATTATTAGGAGTAATTATTCGCAATGAGTCCTCTAATATCTACTTGCAACATGATTTAAAATTTAATTAGTCATGTGAATTCTATTATTGTTATATTATTATGGAAAACGGTAGTAATATAAATTACTTAATATTTTGTGTATCAAATTTCTTTACTTATTCAAAGTTACAATTTTATAATTAATGGTTTAATGCATTAATCTTTTTACGAAATAAAATAAGTGTCTTAAGACATTAAGTAACCCGACTTAAGAGATTTGTACTTTTGATTTTTGCTTAAGATTTCTGCAGTTTCTCACAGTCAATTAGCTGTCATACAATCATTCAAGTGAGTGCGTGTTTATACAGAGATATTATATAGATATAAAATGTGTTATTTAGATGAAACGTTGAAACTAGAATTGTGCGTTTACTTATATTTCGACTTTTGGATTTATGTATATCGAAAATTAGCAAAAATTGTGTTGTTGAAGTAGTAAACATTATCGGTATCTATTTCTGTTGCTCGCTGTAGCTCGCTGATGGATTTTTGATCCAAGTGCATAAGAATTTTTACGGTTTTTTCATGAATGTTTATATCATTTTCATTATCTTAATTGAATATAAACTTACGAACAAAAATGAAACTAACCTAGATCATTGACATACTAATAAATAAAATTTCCTTTTAGAAAATATTTTTTGTGCGAATTTTGAAAATAAAAATATTTCTCCCGTATTGTGCTTACCGACAATATTTAATCTTCACATCTGATTTTTGATTTAATCGTGAAAAGATACATCGCTTTGAGACCTCTTAAAAGAAAAGGAATTAAGTAGTCGGCATTACAAAAAAATTACAATTTACTATAGATATTTTCTTTCCCTTCTGTCAAATTGTAAATTTGTTCGTGCGTATTTTGTTTTTTCAGCTCAATCCGTTACGTGCATGTGTTATCATCTTGCTAATAATGTAGCGAATAATAAGGTTAAAACTTTTTTAAAGTTAACGCACTAATTAAAGAAACGTATAATTTATTTTCAAAATAAAAAAAAGTAATGAAGTAATGTTAACTTTTTTGGTGACAATTACTATTGATATGTTTTTAATTTTTTTCTTTGACTTTCGGTATTAATGCCAAAAATGTCAATTATGAAAATGTACAGATTTCGATAATAAAAAAATGACGCGCCGTGAATTCACATCCTTGTGGCTGATACGTTACGAAATAGCATAAATTCATTAACTTTTATTCCGTAGCAATGTATTTGAAAGCTTACAGGCTTTCTTTAGTAAAATAAGGAAGTATATAAAATTAAATGTCCCCAGAAATTTTTATTTACAAATTAAAACTACAATTAGTTAAAAGATTAAAGTTAACTAATAAAAAAAAAACTAACGTCTCTTTTGTAATAATTATTTACGTTCAAATTTTGGAATGGAACTTTCGATTCTTTTAAATTTCCGATTTTCTTGTAAAAGCATGTTAAAATTTTGATGTTGTATATCAACTATCACCTTTTGAAATTGTTGTCGCTGTAAGAAGGTAGGCAAAAACATAAAAAAACCTTTAAAATTTTAACCCATTAAGAAGCAAATAAAGTTTCATGAGACTTATATACTAATATTTTATTAAACGTTACCCTGCGAAATTTTAGTGACGTTCTTTGCATTTGTACAGCAGGACAGAATTTGTATTAGAAGAGAAGACAAATTAGGTTTCATTTCTAGATTGATTGTTTTTTGTTTTTTTATATTTAGTTGTATAGTTTTAATCATTCGGATGTTATTTTAAAAAAATAGTAATATGATTATTCAAACATTATTTAGCTTTCAAGAAGACTGAAAAATCTGCTATATAAAGCTTTGATTTTATACGTTCGTTCTATGCATTCAATAAAAATATTTCATTATAACAAAAACGATATTATATATTGAGGTTTCCTTTCGGTATATATCTAAATTGCTTCAATTTATTGCTTACATACTAACCAGTACAATGATTTCATTTTCCCACAAAAATCTTGTACATACTTGCTGGTCAATACTTGGTTAATATTTAAATAAAATTATGCCCATAAATATGAATTTTTTTATTGTGTCCTCCATAAAATATTTACATTGGTCAAAGAAATATACCATTGAGTGTAAACAGTATTAAAATTAACGTCAAAGGAAAATGACTAGGAGGAAAATAAAGGAAATATAAAATGCGCAAGGGATTTTTTTCAGGTAGATACTTTGAACAGGAAACTTGGATAATGTGTGACAAAATATAAAATAAAACCTGTCAAGCACGAGTGAAACTTGCATGACGAGAGATCCGTACACATTCAGGTTCTTGTAAATATTTAATGATATTCTTATTAAAATATTTACAAAATTTTAATTTTTAAGAACGAAAATAAATTGTCTTAAATTTTGTTTTATATAACTACAAAAATAACAATCTTTAATATACTTGTGCGCTGAGACCTTTTTCCTTGACAAATTTCATGATTCTATATCTACAGGCAGTACCCTTTTTAATTTTGATTAATTCATCAGTGTCAAATATACAACATAAATTGCCATATTTTTAGAGTTCCTCTTGATTTCATTTACTCAGAAGCTTGATTTTTTGCAGCTCCAAGGGACTGTAGACCTAAGTATTTAATATTAATTTCTTGATACTTGATACTTCTACGCCTTCCTTAGAAAAAGGGTCTTGACAGACCGATATGATTCTGTAAGGTTTCCTTTTTTTCCTTTTGAGATACGGAAATCTAAAAACGAGGCTGACGAAAACGGCATGGTGTTACAGTAATGGAATATCATTTAAAACATTTTTAGAATATAAAAACCCAAATAATTGAGCGATGGATAATAAGGAAAAGCAAAAATTATAATAAAACTTTTAATTGTGATAAAAAGTTATCCTCATAAACGTGTAAAAAATTTACATTTAATATGAGAAGAATTGATAAACATCAGAAATAAAAAAAAAATATCTAACAATATATTTAACAACTTTTTAGAAACGCCATTTTATAGCCATGACTTAAATTAATTAAAAATAAACTGTTAACTAATATTGATATTTATTTTGTTGTTTCCCAGATGCTTTTGTAGGCTTTTGGAGTTTTAAGTGGCTTTTTCCGTTGACCCTGTCGATGCTGCAAGTTTTGTAACCTAGTATGTTAAATCTGTGTATGGGAAATATAGTGAGTGATAATGTGCGTTTTGTTTCATCTTGTTTGTCCAAAGAGTTCGTTAGGAATGGACACTTAAACATTATTAATAAAAAACCTAATGTTTCATAAAAAAATAAAAGTTTCTCATTTGTCTGATTAACGATATAAATAAAATTTTTCAAAGCTGGTTTTTCCATTTTATCTATTTAAGAGTCTCACTGCTTTTATTGTTTGCAGTGTAATATTCGCAGGACAATACTGTACTGACTTTTGTTGGTTTCCTTTGAACCCTTGTAAAATATGGTAAAAAATTATTTTTGTTCACACCACTGAATGAGTACGTCTTACGAAATTGAACAGAGCAAAAAATGTTAAGCTTGAAAATTAAGCGCTAGTTGTCTGCCCTCCCTCTTTTCTAAAAATATTTTGCCATGTAATTGATGAAAATATAGATTATTTTAATTTCTAGTTGGAAAATTTCAAACGTTGGTGAAAGCTGTAATTTTCTTTGAAGTATTTTTTTTATATTTTTATCGTTTATCTTTTTTTTCTATTGACCTCCTTGTCATCACGACATTTTTTATTCACATCGCTTTAAATTGAGTCTTCCATTGTTGGCTTTTATAAAGTCTTGAAAAGAAATTAAAATGTATGTAAATAACATTAAAAGTTTAAAATTAAAGTGAAAGTGTCGTTGAAAGTTAAAAATTAAAGTAATCACATCGTCATCCCCAGTAATGCTACTGTCGATGACTTGATTGCCCACTGGGTATGCATTTCATTATTTAACAAGTGAGTGAACTCAGTAGTCGACACAATCAAATTAGAGGATAAAATGTTAGTATATTACGTTATTCAACGAAATTAACGGGATAAAAGTAAAGAAAGGTTTTTGACTGACAAATTCTACATAAATATCATACTCGTCTCTAGGTGACATAAGTTAAGCCAACGGTATACTAAGTTATACCAGCATAGGTGACCTATATGGTATATTTTTGTACAAACCTGTTATATTTTCAGATTGTATTTTATGCATTAATAATTAAGTTTTTGGAATTGATATTAATAATATTTTGTTATATTTAATTCTAATAACATCCATTAATATAGTTTCTGGCAAGAAAATGAGCAGAAAATAACTGATGTTCTGATGCTACTTTCAATGTACGGCTTTCAGTAATCTACCGTATAGTAAAAGCACATTAAACCTCGTTACAAGCTAATTCTGTTCGTCGTTAATTACATTGGTAATCAACGATAATTACATTGGCCGGCATGCCTAATGGAGTTTACGTGAGCGCTGGACTTTGAGCTTACGAAGCTTTGACTAAAAGGTAGTACGCCATAGAATTGATAGTGTAAATAAAGTTTGATATTTGGCATTATAGAAATGTGTGTAGTTTTGCATTCAAAGTCATAAAATATTCTAGCAATTAATTTTTGTAAGACGTGCGAGGTTATGTTAATTGTTCAATATCTAGGTAGTGTTAATTTATAATAAGTTTTTAACCACAATTTCTTTTCCGTCACACTTATTCCCGGATAAGGTTATTTACAGATTTGATATTTCGATGTATATATGCACTAACGTATATAAAATCTAATGTCTATTATTATTGATTAATTATTTTTATTTTAGTTGTCTTTATCAAGGACGACATTTCAAAAATATTCGAGACGTTTGTCCAATAGTCCAATCAATGGTAATTATGTTGAATGAAAATCACATAATTTTGTCGAAAGAAGATTTAAAGCTGCGTGCATTTAATGGACGATTTCCCTCTCGTGTTAAAAACACTACTATGGTGATTACGTTCATTAAAACATTGAAAGAAGTTTACCTTTTTTATAAAAAATTAATATGCAAGAAATTTTAAAATGGCTAGATTTTTTTTCTCTTGAACCGTGAAATTCCCAAAAAACTTGAAATTTATAAATTAACCTTTCTAGCCAGGCTTTTTACTGTTTACATCAAGAAATTTCAACATTCCAACAGAGCTACGAATACGTGAGTCAAAAATTGGTAATGTTAGAAAAAAATTAAAATAAACCAATTCGCTTGTAAAATTGCAAACATCGGATATTTAATTGTTATCCCCAATGCATTATCAGATCTTGAATAGGGTTTATTTTTGTTTATTTATATATACCTGCAGAACTCACGAATAGCAATTTCTATTTTTTTAACAAGTTTATTTAACTATGTCATCCATTTCGAAAATAAATTATTCTAATTTTGATATCTTCTTCAGTGATATGAATAATAAAAAATGTTCTTAAAAATGAAAAGTAATGAAATATAAGGATGAAATATATATATTTGACTTATCGACATAGAATATAACAAACTAATTTTTAGAACAAAAGAGCTAAATATATTGAAGACATTTCAATTTACGAATAGATACCGCTATGAATGATGAGTATAAACATTGTGCTCTTCTTGACATAAGCAGGTTTTTTTAATAAGTATACATAGCATATTCGTAGCAGTAGGGACATATTTTATTTCATTCTAAGACCGTCCTCGAATGGAGAGGAACTCCTAATTAATTTATGCATTGAATAGATTGATTAAGTGATAAAGCATGAATCAAAGCAATTAGCCTCGCATGAATTACATACATTCCCACTTGCATAATGATGATACAGTCTACATTAATCCGATAAAGGTTTATCTAGTCCCATATGACAGAGACAGGGAGAGATGGCGTAGAGACGTAGTGGGTCAGCAGCGTAGCAGCTATCGAACTACCGGACGTCCGAATTATGCTCAAATATAACTCGTAATTAACTTGTCTGCGACTGGTACGCCACTGTTATGACACAATTGAATTTAAAAATTTAAGGCATTTACAATGGGATCAAATTACCTGTAAGCACCTATTTGTTTGCGGAGGTGGAAGTTTGATTTGATATTGATCATATTATCGATTTTATTGTGTCATATTCTATGTAATATGATGCAAAATAAAATTAATTATTATTATTTTGGGTATGTAGAAGAATAGAATAGAGGTATAAAAATAGAAGTTGGTTCGGTTTGTCTTGCAGATATATGCTTATGTAAATTTTGCAAATGCAATGTATAATGAGAAAATTGTTAAAATAATGTTTTTCCCATAAGACCATGTAAGTGTTATATTAAGACAATCTCTGCTAATAGCCCACCTGAAGATATTGTAATACAACGAAACCTAGGTCGTGGTAAAGAACTTGAAGAAAGTAGAAATAATACTACATCACGTAGTTTCATTTAATTGTGAATAATGAATTTGTGTAAAATTAATGCCAAATATATTCAATATGTTATATTAAGATTATGCTGTTTTGAATTTTTTTACAATTTAATAGCTATATTGACTTAAATGTGTTATGTGTAAATAGAACGTAGAAACAAAAATATTATAAAATTTAGAACTTTTAATTAAGAATAAAAAATATAAATTATAATTAATATAACCATCATATAATCGCATCATGTGATATGGGATAAAGATATAAGGATGCAAATGGAATTTGATCAACTGAGGAAAGATTTCAAAATGGTTTTTGTAGTTTTGTAGTTAATTTTCGTTTTCTTTAAATACATGGATTAAATTTGTGAATTATGCGATAATCTTACTATAATTCATATCGGTGGAAGAGTTTCTTATATTTTTAATCAGTGGACAATGTGAATAAATAAAATATTTATTATTGACAAGATTAACTTCTTATAGTTAGGATTGACTAATACTGACTTCAAATTGAATTGAGTAAACAAGAAGATATTAATAAAGAAGTGAAATGATACAACAGACAAATTTAAACTTGAGCTAGTGTCTCTTAAGATAAGGTGAATTTAAATTCAGGGATTATTTCTATTGTTTTAAACAGCTTTAATGCTCATAATAGTAATCTAGAAAAAAGAACAACATATTGATAATTTTAAAAATCAAAGGCGCATTAAAAATCGGTAAGAAGTTACATACGAAACTAATAGCAAAAAAAAGGGTTGATGAAAGTATTTTTAATGGCAAGGAAGTTGTAATATTATTACTTTTTACGCGAAGTAACATGTGTTTAAGTAATTTTTACATTTCTGCAACTTTTTATAAGATATATTTAAAAAAAAAATTAGGTAAAGTGCAACATTATAGTTCAATGCCTCGTATCGCCCTCTTGCATTTTCATGTTAACACATTATTTGTCTGAAATAACTACTCATTTCTTTAAAATGTAGAATAGTTGTAAACATAGTATTTTTACAAATTATTTTCCTAGCTGATTTTAAAAATTAATTTTAAGACGAAATTTTAGTAGAAGGATATTTACAATTCCAAAAAATATTAAGAAAATATTTATCTATATTATTATTAAGCAAAATTATTACATATATAGGGGAGGTCTATAAGGGTAATTTAGTAAGATTAGTTAATCATATACATTTCAAAAGATTAGTTAAACATAAACATTTCATGATCAAATTGCACATTCGATAATAAATTTAAAAAATCTGTTCTCTTCAATATTTTGCCTTAACCCATTTTATGTATAATAGCATATAGAAAAATAATCAGGTAATTATAATTTTTCTTGTTTTATATGAAAGTTCACGGTTGACCAAGAAAGGTCACATTTTGTGACTAGTCACAGTCTTTGAATGCAGTCAGCACTTGCATTTTTTGGATTCTAAAGTTTGTTATATTACACTTTTATTTTTGGTTAGCAAGTTTATATTTTGTATTGTATTGTTCTACATAATATACAGATTATAGATCTGGATATATCAAGTAGTTACTGAGGATGTGCAGATGTTTATAGATAAAGCATTTATCCAGAACGTAAACGGATACATTTATCTCGATACAAAAAATTGGAAAGGAGTAAATCAAATTGCAGAAATAAATAAAAGTGTTGTATTAAAATTCTTTTCTCTTCTATTTTTTCAATTTCACTAAGGATCCGATCTACTCTAATAGTCAAAAACTTACTTATTTTTTGAATGCGCTTAGCGTATATCCCACTTGGTGGTAAACCTTCCAGTATTTTAGGATATACCACGTTTTTCGTTACCAAGTTCAAACATCGACAAAATTCGTAAAGATTCGATTCGTGCCATTTATCATCAGAATAGAATTTTACTATAAATTCGTCACAAAAGTAAGAAATATTAAATCCATATAAACGTTTTCGTAGTACTATTTTTATTTACATTCCGAGAGCACTTTATTTTTAGCAATATTATCTCAATTTATTTTTAATAATTGTTTGATTTAGTCGTTCTGAAATTTTTAATGGCCCATATGGGCCAAAATATATACTTTATCAAAAAATAATCGTCCACTTTGACATTTCTGAAAAAATAAAAACGAATTTTACCAAAAATAGAAACGAAGTTATTAAATAAATTTTACTTATAACCAGAAGAGAAAATTTACGATTATCATTTCAGGTAGAATGTCAATAAAAATATTGTTCTACTACAATTTCGGGAAAATTTCATTTCAAAAACATTATTTTGTTTTCAATTCTATTTAACTGCAAATTTAGCCATATATTTGCTTCTATGCATTTTCTATCCGCTAATTAATAAGATTACTCGTATATTGTAGTTATATTAAGTTGAAAAACCAAAAATTTTTTCAGGGCGAAATTTTAAATAAGATTGAATGTCCTTGATCATCATGTCATCGTTTACATTTTCACATATTGTCCACTCAATCAGAACTTTATTTTAACGCCTGCAAGTGCATTGTATCTTATTGCTTCTGTAGTGCACATTTTACTCGCACTTTACAAATTTATTTCATTTATCTTACTGACTTATTCAGATTTAAGTTAAAAATTCACTAATCATACTAACACAGAAAAGCTATGTGTACGTTTTCATGATACGAAAATTATGAAGATATTTTGCACGTTTTATTTTCTGAATTTTTTTCTACGTTTATGAAATTATTAAACGAAATGTAGGAAACCCTTTTTTATTATTGAACTATAGTTCATATTAATTTGTAAATGTAAGTTTCGAAGTTACCTTGATAACGCTTCTAAGTGTACCGCTGCGTCTTAAGTAATGCATCCGATATATTACAATCTTTTCCGTTGGTCAAATTGTTTGTTTTGGGTAACAATGTTTAATTGAGCTATGAAGCTCGAATTTATAAAGACAAATATGAATTTTTTACGGTTAATTCGTATGTAGGTACATGAGTTTTCATTCTATAATTGCCCCCAAGATTTTCCCAAGAGTTCGATTTACATTTTACGTATGTAAATAATAAAGTAAACAATTAATAATAAGAAAATTAGGCGTGTGCGTTTAACTCTTGCTTAACATTTTTTTTTAAATCGTTCCTAAAAATACAATACACTGGAAGTGAAAATATAAAATGACAAAAGAAATCTAAATAACAGAAAATTTTTAAAAAAATTGGAATGTGAAATATATAATAAATACTACATTTCATCGTAAAAGTAACGTAATTGATATACTCAAACACTCCAAACGTATGGAGAGCGGTAAGCAGTTTCCAATACCGGGTAAGGTAGAGCATGTAAGGCTCAATTCGTCTTAATTTTTCATTCCAATTTAATAATATTGAGGTCGCGCAGGTAAATAGCTATTTTGCATACCGACAAGCCCCCATGGATCGAAACTATATAATAGCCCGAGTTGTAAGTTATACTAGTCGGACAAAAACAAACGAGATTTATTGAAGTCATTACAAAATACCACATATTTGGTACCATTCGATGCTGGATATATACAATCGAATGGCAAAAACGAGGATTGCGTCACTCACACAATCTCATATGGCTACATGACAGAATTCATCCCATGGATATCGACAAAATCATCCAAGCTAAATTTCTCAATTCATAAAAGAATCCGTATCTCTACGACATAGTTGTGAAAAACATGTTTCACTGATCTTGCGGGTTATTAAACCCCAATTCGCCATATATGAGTGAAAAATACCCCAATCCATACTTGGACGACACATAAATCGGAGATGATAGCTATCTCAAATACAGAAGACGATCACCCAAAAAAGGTGGCTTCACAGAAAAAATAGAAATACGAGGCAGAGACAAACTGGAAATAGTTAATCAATGGGTAGCACGTTATAACCCACTACTTTTCAAAATGTGTCAACCACACATAAATGTAGAATACTGCAATTCATTGAAACCTATTAATGATCGTAATCACCACAGTAACAAAAACACGAGACGGAAATCTTTTATTAAATGCACACAGTTTTAAATCTTCTTACGACAAAATTATGTGATTTTCATTCAACATAATCACCATTGATTGGAATATTGGACAAACGTCTAGTATATTATTGAAATGTCGTCCTTGATAAAGAGAACTAAAATAAAAATAAATAATCAATAATAATAGATATTAGATTTTTGTAAAAATAGTATAAATTAAATTGAAATTATTTTTAATACGTTAGCACATAGAAATATCAAATCTATAAATAACCATATGCGGGAATAAGTGTGACGGAAAAGAAATTGCGGTTAAGGACTTATTGGAAATTGACG
Organism: Druceiella hillmani; assembly: GCA_039881145.1. NCBI lineage: Eukaryota > Metazoa > Arthropoda > Insecta > Lepidoptera > Hepialidae > Druceiella > Druceiella hillmani. The sequence goes on along the minus strand of JAYKKI010000007.1, from coordinate 39,049,708 downwards.
CTACCCAGATGTTGAACAATTAACATAACCTCGCACGTCTTACAAAAATTAATTGCTGGAATGTTTTATGAATCGACTTTGAATGCAAAACTACACACATTTTTATAATGCCAAATATCAAACTTTATTTACACTATCAATTTTATGGCTTCTTGATCTTCTTTTAGTCAAAGCTTCGTAAGCTCAAAGTCCAGAGCTCACGTAAATTCCATTAGGCATGCCGGCCAATGTAATTATCGTTGATTACCAATGTAATTAGTGACCCACAGAAATAGCTTGTAACGATGTTTAATGTGCTTTTACTATACAGTAGATTACTGAAAGCTGTACATTGAAAGTGGCATCAAAACATCAGTTATTTTCTACTCATTTTCTTGCCAGAAACTATATTAATGGATGCTATTAGAATTAAATATAAGAAAATATTATTAATATCAAATCCAAAAACTTAATTATTAATGCATAAAATACAATCTGAAAATGTAACAGTTATGTGTAAAAATATAACAGGTCGGTCACCTATGCTGCTATAACTTAGTATACCGTTGGCTTAATTTATGTCACCTAGAGACGAGTATGATATTTATATAGAATTTGTTAGTCAAAAACCTTTCTTTATTTTTATCCCGTTGCTTTCGTTGAATAACTTAATGTACTAACATTTTATCCGCTGATTTGCTTGCGTGGACTACTTAGTTCACTCACTTGCTATTATCCACCTGCATTACCGGCGATGGCGATGTATTACTTTAATTTTCAACTTTGAATGGCACTTTTATTTTAATTTTTAACTTTTAATGTCATTTGGTACATCTAATTTCTTTTCAAGACTTTATAAAATCCAACAACGGAAGACTCAATTCAAAATGATGTGAATACAATATGTCGTGATGACAAGGAGGCCAATAGAAAAAAGGTAAATGATGAAAATACAAAAAAAATACACGAGAAAAAGTTACAGCTTTCACTGACCTTTAAAATTTTCCAACGACACCATCGCTAAATACAACGGGTAGGTTTTGCAGGGCATTTATCTACTTTGTGACAAATAAAAAGCGACTAGAAAAACTGACAAAGTGCGTATTCCGTAGTTATCTATATATTTTAAAAAATTGTTGCAAATAATTGAAACAACTGTATAGAAGTTGTTAATTAATTCTAGTTATCATCAAAGTATTCGTACTAGAAATTAAAAAAATCTAGATTTTCATCAAACACATGGTAAACCATTTTTAGAAAAGAGGGTGGACAAATAACTAGCGTTTAATTTTTAAGCTTAACATTTCTTTGCTCTGTTGAATTTCGTAAGATGTACTCATTCGATGGTGTGAACAAAAATAATTTTTTACCATATTTTACAAGAGTTCAAAGGAGACCAACAAAAGTCAGTATAGTGTTGCCCTGCGAATTTTACAAAAAAAGCAGTGAGACTCTTAATTAGATGAAATGGAAAAACAAGCTCTGAAATAATTTTTTTATTTTTTTCTGAAATAATTTCTTTATTTGAATCGTTAATCAGACAAATGAGAACCTTTTATTTTTTTTATGAAACGTTAGGTTTTTTCTTAATAATTTGTAAGTGCTATTTCTATCAAACTTTTTGGACCAGCAAGATGAAAGAAGATGCACATTATGTCTCATTGTATCCTCCATACATCGATTTAATATTCTAAGCTACAAAACTTGCAGTTTCGACAGGGTCATGGAAAAATCAACTTAAAACTCGAAAAGAGTAGAACAGCATATTGTTAATACAGAACGAATATCAATATTAGTTAACAATTTAGTTTTAATTAATTTAGGCCATGGCTTACTTTTGGTATTGATTACTTTTTGTAGTCGTTTCTAAAAAGTTGTTATGTATATTGTTAGATATTTTATTGTTGTTTTTGTTTCTGATATTTATTAATTCTTCGTATATTCAATGTAAAATTTTTGCACATTTATGACAATAATTTTTTATCACGATTAAAAGTTTTTTTTATATTTTTTGCCTTTCCCGTTTGTCGATCGCTCAATTGTTTGTGTTTTAATATTTTAAAAATAAATTTTTATTTTAAATGATCTTCCATTACTCTAACACCAGACCCGTTTTCGTCGACCTCGTTTGTAGATTTCCGTATCTCAAAAGGAAAAAAGGAAACCTTACAGAATCACTTCGTTGTCTGTCGGTTTGTCAACACCCTATCTCTGAGAAATGCGTATAAGTATCAAATTGAAATTAACATTAAATACTTGGGTCTATAGACCCTTAGAGCTGTAAAACAATCAAGCTTCCGAGTTAATGAAATTAAGAAGAACCCTAAAAATACGACCATTTATGTTACATATTTGACACGCGCGAATTATTGAAAATTTATAGGGTACTTCTTGTAGATCAAGAATTATAAAATTTAGCAATAAAAATGGTCTCGTAGCACAAGTATATTAAAAATTTCAAAAATTGTTATATTTGTATTTATATTAAATAAAATAAAATTTACGGCAATATATTTTCGTTCTTAAAAATTAAAATTTGAAAAATATTTTAATAATAATTTAATAGGAATAACGTTAAATATTTATAAATGCCTGAACGTGTATGGAACCCTCGCTGTGCAAGTTCTACTCGTACTTGACAGGTTTTATTTTATATTTTGTCACATTAAACAAGTTTCCTGTTCAAAGTATCTACCTAAAAAAAATCCCTTGCGCATTTTATAAGTCTTTGTGCATTCTATATTTTCTTTATTTTCCTTCTAGTAAATTTCCTTTTGCTTTAACTTTAATATTGATTTCCATTTATGGTATATTTCTATAACCAATATAAATGTTTTATGGAAGACATAATAAAAAAGGTCATATTTAAGTGCATAATTTCATGAAAATATTAACCAAGTATTAACTAACAACTATATAAAAGATCTGTGTAGGATAATGCAATCATTGTACTGGTTAGTATGTATGAAATAAATTGAAGCCATTTAGATATATATCGAAAGGAAACCTCAATATATAATATCGTTTTCGTGATAATGAAATATTTTTATTGAATGCATAGGACGAACACATAAAATAAGAGCTTTATATAGCAGATTTTCCAGTCTTCTTGAAAGCTAAATAATATTAAAATGATCGTTTTAATATATCTTAAAAATAACATCCCAATGATTAAAACTTTCAACAATCAATCTAGAAATGAAACCTAATTTGTTTTCTCTTCCAATACAAATTCTGTCCTATTGTGCAAATTTAGAAAAAATTTCGCGGGGCCACGTTTAATAAAATATTCGTAATATACGCAAACCTAAATAACAGTTGATTGCCAGGTTTTCCCACTAAATCAAAAGTATTCGACCAAAACTTCCTTTATCGTCCAACCTAAAACTCAATTGCAGCAGAACTCAATTTATTCAATTCTAATTAACGAACTCCTTTGAGAGATGACTTTGTTCCAAGGTACGAGTACGTATATATGACCGATTTATCTACCCAAGTGTCCTTGTCCAAGTTTTTTTTATATTCGCTATCAAATACACAACATCGGGCGGACGACTTACGAAACGCTTTAGCTTCGCCGCCGTTATCTGCTTGTTAAGCAATTTTCTTAGCCGTCTAAGTTTTATCTCGCGTCCACATCTCCGCTCCGCTGGTGTGGAAAGCATTTTTGTCTTTTATTTAAAGTTACTTTATTTTTTACAAGTTACTTGTGTTTTTATTGGCACGTTAGCTGCGGAATCTTAAGGTAATATCACTTAACGTTTCGTTTACGCAGTTGTATTTTGATTAGGATAACTATGTGTTTTAAGGTTATGTTGGGTGTGTTGAACCGTTTCAGCTATCAGAACTTTTGTTGCCTTTACCTTTAACGACAAGTATATGAGTCTCGTTAAAGTTTATTTGCTTCTTAATGAGTCAACATTAAGAAGCAAATAAACTTTATACATATAGGTTTTTTATATTTTTGCCTACAGCGATAATAATTTCAGTACGTGATCAAATACAACATCAACATTTTAACTTTCCTTTACCAGAAACTAGGAAATTTGAAAGAATCGTAAATTCATTCAACAATTTGAAAATAAATAATAATCACAAAAAAAAATGTTTGTCTTTTTTTGATTAGTTAACTTTAATGTTTTAAATAAGTGTTGTTTTAATTTGTAAATAAAACTTTCTGGTGACATTTAATTTTACATACTTCCTTATTTTTCTAAAAAAGCCTGTAGCTTTCTAATACATTACTACGGAATCAAACTTTAATGAGTTCATGCCATTTCGTCACGTATCAATCATAAGGATGACGACGTTCATTTTCAGAATTCACGAAGTGCCATTTTTTCGTTTTCGAAATGTGTACATTTTTATAATTGAAATTTTGTGCCATTTATACCAAAATTTTTGCCATTAAGGCCATAGTAATTGTCAGTATACAAGATACCATTTCTTCATTACTTTTTTTTGTTTTGAAAATTAATTATACGTGTCTTGAATTTTTTGCGTTAACTTTACAAATGTTTTAAACTTATCATTGGCTACATTATTAGCAACATGATAACACATGTACGTAACGGATTGAGCTGAAAGAAAGAATACGCACGAATAAATTTACAATTTAACAGAATGGAAATAAAATATCTGTAGTAACTTGTAGATTTTTTGTAATGTCGACTACTTAATTCCCTTTCTTCAAGAGGTTACTCTCAAAGCGATGTACATTTTCATGGTTAGATCAAAAAGTAGATGTAAAGATTAAATACTGTGGGTAAGCAGCACAGGAGAAGTTTTTTTTTTCAAATCAGCACATATGATATTTTCTAAAAGGAAATTTTATTTATTACTATGTCAATTGGTCAAGTCGGTATACTTAATGTCTTAAAATGAATATTTTATTTCGTAAAAAGATCGTAAAAATCCAAAAAAGTCAATGAAAATAATTAATTACAACATTAATCATAAAATTGGAACTTTGAATAAGTAAAGAAATTTAATAAACAAAATAATTCCATAATTTATATTACTACCGTTTTCCATGATAATATAACAATAACAGAATGCACATGACTATTTAAATTTTAAATCATGTTGCACGTAGTTATCAGAGGACTCATTTTAAATAATTACCCGTAACAATTAAGTTCAAGGGATGGTCGTCATAACTTTATGATAACCGTCCTTTTATCTCATTGCACTTTAAAGATAATTACTATATTATGATACGGCATTAGGGATTGCGACCTGGAGAATATTTGTCTATGCATTTGCGAATAATAACCCGGGTAAACTTCTGATAATCCGAAAATAAATGTTTTGCAATGTGCTTATTTTTGACATGATATTTAATCAAAAATAATTATATAAAATAAGCAGTAAACAGTGTTTCAAATTTTCGATATTTAATTCACGATATGTAATAAATTATTTTTAATAATGTAAAAAGCGATAAAAGATGTTTACAAATTAATAAAGTATTTAAAGATGGTCATAGAAATAGAAAGGTATATATTAATTTTTAAATATACGACTAGTGCATTAAAACAAATAACTATACATGACACGCAAGTAATCAATTGTAACTGACCCATTATCGTTTTCGAATACTCTCACGCATAATTCCGGCCCAGCAGCATATCCATAACAATGATCACCGCCACTCCCAGGCGCGCCCCGTTGATTAGTTTTTCCGACACAGCCATTTATAGCAACATAACCGAGACATAAAAAGAACACACACAAGATCTGCGTGTCAAATATGTGTATCGCGTGACGAGGAGCTCTATACGAACGAATCGCCGTCGGCAAACAACATTTAAAAGCAGCCTCTTTCGCTTTCCGTTAGCACCCCTCCCGGCCAAAAGCCCCGAGTCGATAAGGCTACAACAGGAAATAAAATCGAGTAAGTGGTTGATAATATATCAAAAGAAGATACGTTTTATTGTTCATCTTGAACTATTTACCGGAAAGCCTATTCTTTTAAATATTATTGTTTCCCCTTCCGGGTTCGCAACTTGCGGGCGCTCACCTCGGCGCTTCGATCGTGACGGTTTTAAGACCCCATTCTTTTTGGAAAATTTGATTAGGGTTTATCTCGGAAAGAAAGTAATGGAATTTAATTATATTGTTTTACATGTAAGAGGCAATAAAAATTTACAGATGTTGCTAACTATATCCAATTTTCTTAATATTATTTGCACTATCTGTTTTAATTTGAATGATGATTTGCAATATTATAGATTTTATCTATTTTCCTCAAGTATTTTTCAAAGTTTTTAACATGTCTTTAGCTCCGATTTTTTTTCTTCTTCTCCCACACTCCTGATGTCTAATAATTTTTTTAAATTTGAAAACTTCTATAACATATGATTTAATTTTAAAACCAAGCACGATAGGAAGTGGTGATTTTGTTTTAATAATTGATGATAGTATAATAAAGTATAGCTTAGCATTGTCATATTTTTATGTTTTATACAAACTGAACGAGTGGACGAATTATATTAATAATTTTGTAGCAAAGCTTTAAATAATCTGCTCAAGCATTTTAATCTCCTCTATTAATCTTATTTCCATCATTACTTAAAGAACTTCAAATATTTTCTCAAATGTTTGTCTGTTTTGTTTCATATACTAATTATTCATTACATACTTGTAGTATGACGATCTAAGACATGTGATGATCTAAAACATATGACATTAGCTAAATATAACATTATAAAAAGTAAATTGATTATAAATATAACGTCACTATAATCAAGATTCGTGAACCAATACGTAAAAAATATATTTTTCTAGTTTAATTTCTGATATACATACAATTAATTTTTGGTAAAACAAAATTTCGGTTCGATAATTTTAATAGAAACGAATTGGAATGGCGATTATTAATAAAACCGGATTTATTTAAGTAAAACCGGTCGGATATGAGTAGAACTCGCATTACCAGGGCCTTACAGGTTTAGGCACTTATAAACATTTAAGAGTACATAGTGATTCCAATAAACTATTTATAAATATCAATTTCTCACAACGGAAGTATATTTCCTACTAAATAAATTCACAGGCATAAAACCTGGTACATATTTAAAAAAACCTGTCAAACACGAATGGACTGGCACTGCGAGGACTCCGTAAACATTTAGATATTTATAAACATTTAATGGTACATAATATTCTTATTAAACTATTTATACAATTTTAATTTCTTAGTACGAAAATATATTGCCTAACTCTTTCGCTGGTACATATTTCAATATTTTTTTTTCATGTGATAAAAGTATGAATTAACTTTTTTGGTTTTTTTTTTAACTTTTACTATAAGACTAATTCATTCGCCTAATTTCATGATTCTAGGTTCTATTTGTGAGTGTCAAGATATGTGGTACAAATGACCGCATTTTTTGATAGCATTGTCTTAGAAGCTTGATTTTTTACAGCTTCGAGGAACTCTAGACCTAAGTACTTGATATTAATTTCAACTTTTCCTGCGAAAAAGAGTTTTGACAAACAGACGGACGGATAACGAAGTGATCTCATAAGAATCAGAAACCTAAAAATTATAAAATCTATGACAATGGCTGTGCAATCGTTTTTCTGAAAATTTTGCATGGTCTTTTGAATCTACCTTTCCATAATTTTATTATGAGCTGTTTTGGAAGTGAAAGCGGGAAATGTTATTTTTCTGCGTATTTTCAAGTATATTACGAAAAACAAATTTTTGAGGCTTTTGTTTTTAATGAAATTAAAAGACAATCTAGTATTTAGTTTACCTCAGCGCTGAAATCCTTATGTGTATATATTTGAAGGTTACCTAGTGCGATATGTGTAAGTTAATATGATTTATTAACCCGCGTTCTTAAATAGAGTTGTTTTTGAGAAAAAATGGATGTGACACTATGTATATATTTAATACACGTGACAAAAATCGTGATTGATCTTAATCTACGGCGAATAATAATTTTCTGCTTTTAGAGACACTATTATGTTCTTACACGTATGCGACTTATTTTAAAACAGAACAAAAATCATTGAAAAAATCTTTATTTGAAATTGCAAAAACCCATTCTCACTGTTTATGTCATGCGGCGGTCGCATCTCAGTTTCGTATAAGGAATAACGAAACGTTGAAAAGCTTGGCAACCATATAACGTTCGCTCTCAAAAGTTACCACAAAGCGAGAAGTCGTTAGAAAAAATGTTAATTCTACTGTGTATTTTCGTACCTTATTTGCGAAATAGGTGCTCCGCTCCTTTGTCTTGTTTTCATTTCTCTACTCAATTACAGCTTGCATTCCCCAGGATACTCGATGTACTCTCCAGCCGCATAGGCCGCTGACAACTCGCTCGATTATACAAGCCGTAGTGACAATTCAAGCTCTATGAGCTTTTCGAAAACTTTCTCGTCGCGAATATATTATTCAAACCGGATGAGTTGGCAGTTTATGGAAGTTGTCGGTGTATATTTCGGCGTTGTAAAATGCGTCATATGCCTAACTAAATTTAAAATAAAATTAACGAAGGTTTGATGGAATTAAAATATATTGAAAACTTACACTTAAATGAAAGAGTTACACTTCTTTGGTTTGATGAATTTCAGATACAGTTCTTTGTATCGTTATTACTCTTATAATTTTCTATTACTTATCCATAATGTTTAATATTTTTACATTGTCTACAATTTAATCTGCAGTGAGTTCGATATCTCAAAATAGTGTAAGAGTGATAAATTTTTTTCAAGATATTGACGTTCATTATATTGTCAGTTGGTCCTGTAACTTCGTAGCCGCATATGACTGAATATCGATGCTGTTTTCTTATAAATATACTACGAATTTTCACCTATGGCTGCGCCCATTTTGTCATTGTATATCTGGGTACAAAATTTCATAATGCGGTTCAAAATACACAACGCGCAATCTATTGCTGTGCGTAAGTACAATATATTTTCCGCAATTAGTACAAGCACTACTCATCGAGTCGTTAGGGACTTATTTGTTGTTATTGAACCAAGGCAAAGTAAATGAACTTTTTAAAATATTACTTTTACGTATCGCCTAATTGAATAAACCAATTGTGATGAAATAAAATCCAAATATTACTTCAGGTTGACCTATATATTTCTGTAAATTTCATTTCAATTGGATGAATAGTTTTTACTTAACTCACACACATAAACATATAAAAATATTTTCAATGCATTCAGGCATGCAAAGTTTACAGTTTTATTGCAAAATATTTCTAAAATTGCCTTTTGAGGATTATATACCAAAATTGTAAAAATGAAACCCTGAATCACCTCTATGTCTTTCCTTTAGTCCACGTATCACAGGCATTTTTCTCAAAGAAAGTTTGATAAAAAAATTTCATAATTTTAGAGTATAATGGCTCAGTTATAAGAACGATGAAATTAAAATTGAGGCTACATTTTGGATGTTGTGGGTATGCATGAGGATGGGTATGGATAAAATGCAAACAAGATTAATTTTAAGGTCATTTTGGGGAGTGTCAAATTGAGATTATTTAAAGTGCGGGTTAAACAAATTTTCTCCTTGTTTTCAAAAATAACTTTTTACATGTTTTCCAGCAAAACTTTTAGAAATCACTTTTTGTACATATTATCTTACGGAAAAATATAAAAAAAAATATCATGTATATTCTAAATGACACGCGGATTTTAGAAAAAATTACAGTATTTAATTATTTGAGATATTCTTCCTGTAGTGACGATGCCACGGAACGGCAAATACGTAAGTACTATAACATATATTTTACCATTTTTTTATAAAAATGCCTCATTCAACCCAGTCGTGTATTCCATATATATTTAAAGCAAGTTTGTTTCACGTAGCTTAACCCTTAATTACTCGCGTGGGTTTTATTTTACTCCACTGCATTTTTGAAACGTTGTAACTCCACCATTTTTAAATTTAACATATCGGCGTTTCCAGTAGCTACCTAAATATCTCTTCCGCCTTAAGTATAAATTGCCCCCACGCGAGTGTTAGTGCGACTCTTTTTGACAAGTGAATATTACATCACTCTTTGTTTTTCGTTATGGGTAATAATGTTTCGAAACGTTGTGTTTTTTGCTTAAATTTAATTATATGTTTTTTTGATGTTATAAAGGCGATAATAGCACGTCAACGGATAGCTGACTAACAAATTGCTCAATATTTTTAGGAGAGAAGGAGGAAAGCATCATAGACAGTTCCAACGTAGACGAAGTTGAGACTGAAGTGATTCAAAGTGACCACGACTCAGAATCTCAAGGATATGCCAATCAAATAGACTCATAATGGAGTAGTGATGATATTAAGCCGTTGTGTAGTCATGGATGAGAATGTATCAATTTTACATACCTAAAAAAAAAGCACAAAATGGGCAAAAAAAAAACGGCGCCGCGTACTAGCATCCGAGTTCACAGTCACAATATTATGAGGAAAACATCTGGGCCTAAGGGAACAGCCTGAGCAATAGCTACAATATCAGATGCCTTCTTTTGTGTGTTTTTGAAGGATAATATAAATTTAGTATTACACCACACCAACGATTACCTAAAATTAATTCAAAGAAAGTATCAACGCGAGCGTGATTGTAAAATGTTCGAATATGAAGAATTTTTGCTTTCTTAAGGTTGCTTTACGTGTTTGGTGCGCTGCGTTCTTTTAACTTTTCAAGAATTTCAAGAATGTATGGACTACTGGTCAATTTTTTCAAAATACAATGTCATTCAACAGATCTCTTTTTAAAACAGCAAATACTCGCTTTGGCGATAAAAATACTAGAACAGAAAGACAACCGACAGCAGTAAGTTAACTGATATGATGACTAATAATTTAAACTCAAATTATTCTGTCTGAAAATGTCATTCTATGTGAAAAATTGCCTGCATTTCGAGGCAGGTTTTCTGGTATTGTTTATATACCCAATAAGCCCACCAAGTATGGCATAAAGTATTACGCACTCATCGATTCGGAAAAATGTTATGTATTGACTTTTAAAATTTATGCTGGAGTACAATTTTAACATCTAAACATTTTTTTTTCAATGAGCTCTGTAACATTTAGCTGAAAATTTTTAGAAAATCTGTTTTATTTTAATTAATTTAAATTCGATTTTGTTAGGTGGTATGTAATATTACTGCATGAGTCACAAATTGAATCATTAGATTTAAAGAAAACGAAGGTTAACTACAAATATCCAAAAACCATTTTGAAATCTTTGATCCTCATATCTTTATACATATCACTTAGTGCGATCCTTTTTGTATTAGTTATATTTTACTTTTTTCATTCTGAATAAAGGGTTGTAGATTTGGGTCTAATATTTTTGTTTCTACCGTGCATTTACATATAACACATTTTTATCAATATAGTTATTAAATTATAACAAAATTAAAAACAGCACAATCTTAATATAACACTAAAATGGTAATCGGAATATCATTATTTATTTTAACACGTTTCTCATTATATCTCATTATATTTCTTTATTTTTGTTTCATATATTTTGAAATTCACATAAATATATTTCCACAAGACAAACTGAACCAACTTCTTTCTTTCAACCTTTGTTCTATTCTTCTACATACCCAAAATAATAATATTTATTTTCTTTTTGCATGAAAGTACATAGAATATCGCACACCAAAATCGATAGTACGATCAATTTCAAATCACACTTCCACCTCAGCAAACAAGTAAATACTTAAACATAATTCGATCCCATTGTAAATGCGTTAAATTTTTGAATTCAATAGTGTCGTAGCGGTGGAGTATCAGAGGCAGACAAGTTAATTACGAGCTATAATTGAGCATAAATTGGACGTCCGGTAGTTCGATCGCTGCGACGCTGCTGACCCACTACGTCTCTACGCCATCTCTTCCTGTCTCTCTCATATGGGACTAGATAAACCGTTATCAGACTAATGTAGACTGTATCATAATTATGCAAGTGGGAATGTATGTAATTCATGCGAGGCTAATTGCTTTGATTCGTGCTTTATCACTTAATCAATCTATTCAATGCATAAATTATTTAGGAGTCTCTCTCTATTCGAGGACGGTCTTAGAATGAAATGAAACATGTGACTACTGTTACAAATATGTTGTGTATACTTATTAAAAAAACCTGCTAATGTCAAGAAGAGCAGTGTTTATACCCATCATTCATGATGGCATCTTTCGTAACTCGAAATGTCTTAAAAAGTCCTCCATTTTTTAGTTCAATATATTTGGCTGTTTTGTGCTAAAAATTAGCTTATTATATTCTAAGATAAGTCAAATATATAAATATATATTTCATCCTTAAATTTCATTACTTTTGATTATTTAAGAATATTTTTTTGTCTTCATATCACTGAAATGGGTATCAAAATTAGCCTACAATTTTTTTCAAAATGGATGACATAGTTAAATAAACTTGTTAAAAAAAGTAGAAATTGCTATTCGAGAGTTCTGCATATATTTATCCATTTGTTACAGGTTTAAGAAAAAACAATTCTGAATAAAACCTAATAATGGACTGGGGATAATAATAAAACATCCATTGTTTACAATTTTACAGGTGAATTGGTTTGTTTTCAATTTTTTTTCCTAACTTTACTAAACTTTGACTCACGTGTTAGTAACTCTTTTGGGATGTTTTCTTGATGTAACATATAAAAGTCTAGCTAGAAAAGTTATTTTACAAATTTCAAGTTTTTTATAAATTTCGCATTTCAGGAGAAAGAAGATCAAGCCATTTTACAATTTATAATTTGATTTGACTTTCAAATGAATTTCCTTAAAAAAAGGTAAACTACTTTCAATGTCGTAATGAACGTAATCACCATAGTAACAAAAACACGAGACGGCTATTTTCTATTAAATGCGCGCAGCTTTATATCCCCTTTCGACAAATTTATACGATTATCGTTCGACATAATTTTCATTAGTTGGAATATTCGACAAACGTCTTGAATATTTTTGAAATGTCGTCATTGACAAAGAGAACTAAAATAAAAGTAAGTAAATAATCCATTAATAATTATTATTCAGTTGTCGTAAAAATACTTATAAATTATGTTGAAATTATTTTTATTACATTAGCGCATATAAGCATAGAAATATTAAATCTATAAATAACCATATATGAGAGTAAGTGTGACGTAAAAGAAATTTTGGTTAAGGACTTATTGTAAATATAACTATCAAGATGTTGAGCTATTAATAAAGCGTTACATGTTTTACAAAAATTAATTGCTAGAATGTTTTATGAATCGACTTTGAATTCAAAACTATAAATATTCCCAAAATGTCAAATAACAAACTGTAATCACGCTATCTCTTCTGTGGCCTACTACCTTTGAGTCAAAGCTGTATAAGCTCAAAACTCAGAGCTCACGTCAATTCCATTAGGCGTGCCGGCCAATGTAATTATCGGTGATCACCAATGTAATTAATGTCCGACCAAAATAGCTTGTAACTAGGTTTAGTGTGCTTTTACCATACAGTAGGGTACTTAAAGCCGTACGTTGACTGTAGCCGTACGTATTTATTTCAAAGGCATCAGTTATGGTCTGCCTATTTTTTGCCAGAGACAATATTAATGAATTTTATTTTTAATTTAAAATCCAAAAACTCAACTATTTATGAATAAAATACAGTATGAAAATATAACAGGTATATATAGAAATATACCAGGTAAGTCACTGTTACTGTGACTTATATAATGTTGGCTTAACTTTTGAGACCTAGAGACATGTATGATATTTATATAGAATTTGTTAGTCAAAAACTGGTTTTTTTTATTTTTATCCTGTTATTTTTGTTGAATAACGTAATGTACTAGCATTTAATTCGCCAATCTGCTTACATAGACCACTTAGTTCACCCACTTGTATATCAAGTGGTTAATCATGTCATTACCAGTAACTTTACTAGCGATGACGACGTGATTACATTTATTTTTAACTTTTTAATTACACTTTTACTTTAATTTTTAACTTTTAATGTCATTTGATACATTTTAATTTATTTCCCGGATTTCATAAAATTCAATAATGGAAGCCTCAATTAATGAAAGATTTTAAAGTGATATGAACACAAAGTGTGGTTGTGGCAAAGAGCCCAAAAGAAAAAAAGGTAAATGAAAAATATATAAAAAATACATTGAAGAAAATTAAAGCTTTCACCTACGTTTAAAATTTTCGAAAGACACCATCGCAAAATACAATGGATAGCTTTTGCAGGGCAATTATCTACTTTGTGACGATAAAAGCGACTAGAAAAACTGGCAAAGTGCGTATTCTACAGTTGTCTCTATCTCTTCAAAATATTGATGCAAATAATCGAAACAACTGTAATAAAAGTTCTTAACAAATTCTAATTATTATCAAAGTATTCGAACGAGAAATTAAAAAAATCTGGAACTTCATGGCTGAAAATTTTGAGGAAAGCGACAAGACAAACAACTAGCGCTTTACATTTAAACTTAAAATTTCTTTGCTCCATTTAATTTTGTATGGTCATCTATGCAATAACATTTCATTCAGTGGTGTAAACCAAAATAATTTTGGATCATATTTTACAAGGGATCAAAGGAGACCAACAAAAGTCAGTATAGTGTTGCCTTCAATTGTTATAAGAAGAGCAAGATTCTTAAATAGATAAAATGGAAAAATAAGCTCTGAGAAAGTTTATTTAAATCGTTAATCAGGCAAATTACAACCTTTTATTTTTTTCTGAAACATTAGGTTTTTTCTTAATAATTTTTAAGTGCCATTCCTATCGATCTCTTTGGACAAGGAAGATGAAACAAAAGGCACATTATGTTCCATTGTATCCTCCATACACAGATTTAACATACTAGGTTACACAATTTGCAGGATTTACAGGGTTAACGGAAACAGCCACTTAAAGGTTGAAAAGACTAGAAAAGTATCTCGATAACAACATATCGAATATCAGTGTTACTTAACAGTTTATTTTTAATTAATTTCGGCAATGGCTATGAAGTAAAAAAAGCAATCATCATTGATTATTTTTTGTAGTCGTTCCTAGTTGTTATGTATATTGTTAGATTTTTTATTGTTTTTTTTTACTTCTGATATTTATCAATTCTTCGCATATCAAATCCAAAATTTATACTCGTTTATGACGGTAATTTGTATCGGGATTGAAAGTTTTATTATATTTTTTACTTTTCTTGATTGTCGATCGCTCGATCGCTAAATATTTAGGGTTTTTATATTCTAAAAATCAGTTTATTTTTTCAAAATTACATTCCATTATTGTAACACTAGCTCCATTTTCGTCAATATCGTTTTTAGGTTTTTGTATCTCAAAAACAAAAAAGAAACCTTAAAGAATCATTTCTTTGTCCGTCGATCTGTCAAAACCCTTTTTCTCAGGAATTCATAGAAGTATTAAATTGAGAATAGCGTAAAATATTTAGGTCTACAGTCCCTTGGAGGTGCAAAGCAACAACTTCCGAGTTAACAAATTCGAAAAGTGCTTTAAAAATACGAATATTTATGTTGCATATTTCGACACTCATAAACAAATCAAAATTTATACGCTACTACTTGTAAATCTTGAATCATGAAATTTGCCAAGAAGAACGGTCTCATAGCACAAGTAAATCAAAATAAATTGGCAACATGTTTCGTACAACCTAAAACATGGTCGAATATTAATTTATTTCAGTCACTGTAGCCGAGAGCATAACTCAATTCGTTATTCAATTCTAATTAACGAATTCCCTTGAGAGACTAATTGGTTCCAAGGTACCTATATATTACCGCTTTATCTGCCAAGTGTCCTTGCCTGAAATTCTTTTTATATTCGCTATCAGATACACAAGATTGGCCGAACGACTTACGAGAGGCTTTATATGGAGCCCCGCCGCCGTTATCTGCTTGTCAACCAATTTTCAGCAGTCTAAATTTCATCTCGCCTCCACATCTCCGCACCACTGACGGGGGAAGCATTTTTGTCTTTTATTTAACATTACGTTATTTTTTACAATCTATATGTATTTTATTGGCGCGTTAGCTGCGGAACCTTAATGTAATATCAGTTGACGTTGCGTTTACGAAGTTTTATTTTGATTACAATAATTGTGTGTTTTAAGATTATGTTGCGTATGTTAAGCCGTTTCATCTTGCAGAACTTTTCGTCTCGTTTACCTTTATCAAAAAGTATATAAGTTTGACTAAAATTTATTCGCTTCTTAATGGGTTAAATTTTAAAGATTTTTTTTAAGTTTCTGATCACCTCACAACGATAACAATTTTATTACATGATAGTTGTTGCACAACAGAAAAATTTTAACTTGCTATTCAAATTTTACTAGAAAATCGGAAATTTGAAAGAATCAAAAATTCCATTCCAAAAATTTGAAATTAATAATTATCATGAAAGAGATTTTAGTTTTTTTTTAAATTTGTAAGATTTTAATCTTTTTAAGTAAGTGTAGTTTTAATTTGTAAATAAAAATTTCTGGTGACATTTAATTTTACATACTCCCTTATTTCGCTGAAGAAAAGGTGTAGGGAAACTTTTTAATATATTGCTACGTAATAAAACTCTAATGAGTTTATGTTCTCTGTTTAGTGGCCTGTCAACGATAAGAATTTGAATTTACGACCAATCATTTTTTTCTTTTCGAACTCTGTGCATTTTCAAAGTGAAAAATTTGCCATCAAAACCGAAAGTCAAAGTAAGCAAAATAAAAAAAATGTCAACGGATGCATTCGGCCAAAATAATTTTCACCATAGAAGGTAACATACATTTTTTTTAAATACCTTATTATTAACCTTAAGTTTATTGTACGCTACATTATTAGCAACATTGAATTTACAAATCTGACAGAACAGAAATAAAATATCTGTAGTAAATTGCAGATTTTTTCCAATATCAACTACTTAATTCCTTTTCTTTAAGAGGTTAGTCTCAAAGCGATGTATCTTTTGATGGTTATATCAAAATTTAAATGTTGTATAGATTAAATATTGTATGTAAGAACTACAGAAGAAGTATTTGTTTTTAAAATCTGCACAATTAAAGGAAAACCAAACTCTCAAAGGTAATTTAATATATTACTATGTAGATGATCTAGGTCAGTTTCATTTTTGTCATAAAGTTTATTTTAAATAAAGATGATAAAAATTAAATAACCAATCATGAAAGAACTCTAACAATCAAAAATTAATCAACTAGTTTCAACGAGAAATAGAAATAGATGCCAATAATATTTACTTCTTTAACAACACAATTTTTGCTAATTTCCGATATACATAAATCCAAAATTCAAAATATAAGTTAATGCACGATTCTAATTTCTATCTAAATAACACATTTTACATGTATATAATGGTTATGTTTAAACAAGTGGTCACTTGATTCATTGTATGACTAGTAATAAGATAAGACAAGTAGATTACGGGAAGCTGCGAAAATCTCAAACGCAAATTGGTAAAATGAAAATTACTAATCTTATCCGTCGGTTTACTTAATGTCTTAGAATAATTATTTTATTTTATAAAAAAATCTCACAAGTAAAAAAGTAAATGAAAATAATTAATGTATTACACCATGAAACAAAACTGAAACATTCAATAAGTGAAGAGATTTTAAAAATAAAATTTTCCATAATTTATATTATTACCCCTCATTATTATAATATATTAATAATGGAGTGCACATGACTAGTTAAATTTTAAATAATGTAACACGTAGTTATTAGAGGACTCATTGTGAATAATTATTCCTAACAATTAAGATAAGGGGATGGTCGTCATGACTTTATGGCAACCATCCTTTTATCTCATGGCGCATTAGAGATAATTACCACATTATGACATGGTAATCATTTTCAATGAGCCAAATAAAATAAAAAGAATGAATACATTAACGATTGCCACCCACAAAATATTTGCCTATACACTTACGAATATCATCCGAGGAAATTTCTTACAATTAGAAAATATAGATTTTACAATGTGCCTAATGCTTATATGATATTTAATCCAAAATAATAATAGAAAATAAACAGAAAACCGTGTTTGGAACTTTTTAAATATCAAAAGTTCACAAAATATAATAAATTATTTTCAATAATGTAAAAAGCGACGAAAGATGTTCATTAATTAGTAAGGTATTTAAAGATGGTATAAAAATATAAATGTAGATAAGAAATAGATAAAAATATTACTACTTCATTAAAACAAATAACTATACATAACACGCAAGTAATCAGTTGTAACTGACATTTATCTTTTCCGAATACTCTCACGCATAGTTCCGACCCAGCGGCATACCCATAATGGTGATCACCGCCACTTCCAGCCGCGCCCCCGTTGATTAGTTTTTCCGAAACAACCATCTACAGCAAAATAACGGCGGTTTATAAAGAACATACACAAGATCTGCATGTTAAATATGTGTGTTGCATGACGGGGAAGCGCCATACGAACGAATTGCCGGCGGCGAACATAATATTTAAAGGCGGCCTCTTTCCCTTTCCGCTAGCACCCCTCCCATCCGGAAGCCCCGAGTCGATAAGGCTACTTCGGGAAATAAAGTCGAGTAAGTGGTTGATAACATATCAAGAGGAAGACGCGTTTTATTGTTCATCCTCGACTATTTTCTTCTTCCGCGTTCGCAACTTGGGGTCGCTCGCCTCGGCTCATCAATTGTGATCGAAGCGGGCTTTGAAAAAATTTGATTAGGGTTTACCGCTGAAAGGAAATAATGGAATTTAATTATATTGGATATATTTGGCGTTACTTTTGTAAAAACTCATTATTCACAATTAAATGTAACTACGTTATGTAGTATTGTTTCTACTTCTTTTAATCTTTAAAGTTCTTTACCACGACCTACGTTTCGTTGTATTACAACATCGTCAGGTGGGCTACTGGCAAAGATAGATCATTATTAAATACATACAAAGATATATATTAGCAAAGAGAGATCTTTGCTAATAGCCCACCTGACGATGTTGTAATACAACGAAACCTAGGTCGTGGTAAAGAACTTAAAGAAAGTAGAAATAATACTACATCATATAGTTTCATTTAATTGTGAATAATTAATTTCTACAAAATTAACGTCAAATATATTAAATAGTCAATAATTGACGATAATATAATAAATAAAAACTTATCATTGTCATATTTTTATGTTCCATATAAAATGGACGCGTTGACCAATGATGTTAATAAATTTGTATCAAAGCTTTATATATCTACTCAAGCTTTTTAATCTCCTCTACTAATATTATTTCCATTTGTGTCTGAAAAAATTCAAATATTTTTTTAAATTTTAGCCTCTTTTATTTCACAGAAATGCTAAATATTAATTTAAAAGTATAACGATCTAAGACATGTGATGATCTAAGACATATGAGATTAGCCTAATATCAGATTTCAAAAGGTAAATTGATTTTAAATCTGATGTCACTCTATTCAAGATCCGTGAAAGAATACGTAAACAATCTATTTTTGGAATTTAATTTCTAATATGCAGGAATTGTGATTTTGGTGAAATAAATTTCCGGTTCGACAATTCGAACAGAAACGAATGGTAGTTAATAAAAAAACCGGACCAAGTTAAACCGGTCGCCCATCAGTAGAACTAGCACTATAAGAGCTACGTTCAGGTACTTATAAACATTTAAGAGAACATAGTGATTCTGGTAAACTATTTATAAATATTATTTTTCCACAACGTAAGTATATTTTCTTCTATACCATTCATAAGCACAAAACCTAGTACATATTTATAAAGCCTGACGAGCAGGAATGGAATTCGCACGACGGTTTACATTTAATGGCACATAATATTCCTTTAGCTTTCAATAGTTTTTCTAAAATTCTGGCAAGATCTTTTAAATCTACGTTTTCATAATTTAGGATGTGTTGTTTTAGAAATGACGCGGAGGAACATATTTTTTCTGCGTATTTTCAAGAATATTTCTAAAGAATTATCTAAAGTTACGAAAAAAATATTTTTGAATTCTTTCGTTTTAGTCTTTTCCAACGATACCTCAAAAAAGATCTAGCGTACAATATTTTTGAGAATTATCTAGTGAGATATGTGCGGGTTGATATGTTTTATTAACCCACGTTTCAAAGTAGAGCGATTTATGAGAAAAATTGATGTGAAACATAAACATGCACTTGATTTATCAAATGCGTGCTCTGCTCCCTTGTCTTGGTCTCATTTATTTACGCAATTACGGCATGCATTATACTCTCCAGATGCACAGGCTGCCAACAATTCGCTCGATTATATAAGCCGTAGTGACAATTCAAGCGACATGAGCTTTTTGAAAGCTTTGTCCTATAATAGCAATAGCAATAATTTGGCGGTTTATGAAATTTGTCAGTGGAAATTTCCGCGTTGTCTTTTTGCTATTCGCCTAACTCTTATGCGCAGACAACTGAAAATCGATGCTGTTTTTTATATCAATATACTTTCACTTTTCATTTCTGGCTACGCCTATTTCGTCAACGCATATCCGCGATCAAAAATAAACGTAGCTCAATTTATTGATGTAAGTAACTACAATATACTTTTCTGTAATTGTACAAACACTACTCATAAAGTGGCTAGGGACTTCTTTGTTGTTATTGTACTAAAGTGAATAAGTGAATACAATTTTGAAAATATTAAATTCACATATTCCCTGATGGAATTAACCGATTATGATGAAATAAAATCCAAATATTAATTCAGGTATTATTACTTCATGCGTACACATATAAACGTACAAAAATACTTTTAAATGTACAGGCATGCAAAGTTCACATGCAAAGTTTTATTGCGAAGTATTTCTAAAATTACCTATCTGAGGATTTTAAAATTTCTTGTAATTCTCAATTGTATAAAGTCTCAGTAATAAAAATAAAGAAATTATAATTGAGCTTTCGTTTTGAATGTTATTATTAGAGTATAGATAAAAGGCCAACAAAACAATGTTTAAGGCCATGTTGTGTAGAGACCAATTAAAACTTCTTAAAAGCGCGGCTTAAAAAATATTTAACCTTGTTTTTAAAGATAACTTTTTATACTTTTTTTCAGAAAAGCTCTTAGAACTCCCTCTTTCTACATACTCTCTTACGGAAAAATATTTTATGTATATTCTAAATAACACGCGGATTGAAGAAAATTTGCCAGTATTTAATATTTGAAGCATTTTTCTTGTAGTGACGTATATCTGATGCTACAGAATGGCAATTGGGTAAATACTATGACACATTTTATTGTTTTCTGTTATTAAAGGAACCTCGTTCAACTCAATCGTGTATTCCGTGTATTTTTGAAGCAAGTTTGGTTCAAGCAGCTTGATTATTTGCTCAGATTTTACCCTGTTCCACCACATTTTTCCGATAATATTCCTCAGAGTTTTACCTCTCCTAAATTTACTTAATTTATAACCTTTTACAATGTATATTAAGTTCATCTTAAGTGCTTGATTATACCCTTTTAAACTTTCTTCATATTTGTTCCTTCACTACATTCTTTGCTACATCCTTTAGAGCTACATTAATTTTTATTACTTACGTTTATTTTCCCCGACTCTATACTTCCATTTCCAATAAACTATCAAATGATATAAATTTTTTCATCTAATATAAAAATATGATTCCAAGCATGGCTGTACTCAATAGTAATGGACTTAATGAACACTCAGTAGTGTAAAGCATTTTATTTACTCATTTGATATACACAGAGCCCAGCTTTTCACAAATTTAAATGATACCTAACTTTATATATTCCATACTTACAATCATATTTTTTCGGTTTCCACTCGACTCCAATTTTAGATCCATTGAACTTTGATGTCGCCATCAATATATCCTCCGAATTTAATAACACTTCTAATGACATATAATAATCAAGTGTTCTAAAAACTAATAAGATGAAAAATATTTCTATGATCATTATGCAATGATGTTTTTTCTCAGAATAACAGTTTATTTTCATCGCCACGTTACTGTTATGTAAGCAGTTTGCCGGAACTAGCTAAGAACTTACCTAGGAAATTTGAAAACATCGATTCTGTTTTCTATAGATACTACGATCGAGTCACGAAGCGCTATTGCAATCACATTTTCACACCGAGTAAAGCTATTTACAAGGTTAATTATAACGTCTTTGTGAGAATTTAGTGAGTTTTTAATGAAAGTTTTGACCGTCGGAAATGCGTGTTTTGTACGATTCGAATTATTAGACTTGACTCTTTTGAAGCCTTTAATTTTAGGACGCGTGTTCCCTCTTGAAGTTAAAGTAATTATTGACACTTTTTATAAACACTTTTATTTAACTTGAAGTTAAATAAAAGTGTGATTTTTTCTCCCATAATATACATTATTTTAGAAATGGCCGTACATAATAATTACATTTTTAAAACAGAAGCTTTGGAATTACTGTTCCGATAAAACAGTAGTACCATTTATTTAATCGGGGCTCAGACAATTAAATAAAGTAAAGCATTGCCCAAGAAATGCTGAATGAAAAGAAAATTTAGAGAAAATGGAAATAATTGAGATACATGGCAAGGTTGACTTAACTTCTTCAAATATATTTTATGATTGACATAAAGTTTGAACCGGTGATAGTAAAAATATAGTTCGTAAGAATGACGAGGGAACCAAATTACATTAACACAAGTTTTCATTTATGATAATAACAATGTATGTAAAAAATATTTAGTGCAAAATTTTTGTTTTCTTCCTCTTACTTTATTAAAAACACTTTCTTCTTAAGATAACATATCGGTAGCAAACGTTTCAATATCGACGGAATAAAAAAATATTTAGAAATACAATTTCATGCGCGTTTAACTTTACATATGCATTTTGCGGACGTAGTGATTAATGTCACGGACTTCCGACATATTTCATCGCAAAACTTACTAAATACGCCTTTAGTGCCAAGTAATAAGAAAAATGTTTTTTTGTTTAGAGCCCACGTGATCCAAGTGTAAGCTACACTGATGATTAAATATAAGGAAAAACTGTATGTTGATGTTTTACAAAACATGGTGCAACTACTTTCATTTTATATATCTTACTGATCTACTTGTGGTATAGTAAACATGGCAGGTTTCAGTTCTCTGTGGCCTAAAAAGATATATTCTTCATGAAATTAATTAATTTTTTTATTAAATAGGGAAAATTATGTACTTTATTTTATCGAAAAAACTCTTGCACATAATAATTTCTTGTTTCTGTATTCAATATCGTAGGCATTTATAAACATTTAAGGGTATATATAATTCTATTCTATAGGGGTAAAATTATGGTGCATTTTTCAAAGATTGTAAGATCTGGAATGATGGCGATAGTTTTTCTCTAATTTTCTAGTCGAATTTCACCAATCTTATGTATTGGGTTCAGTAGTTTCAGAAATGAGAGGGGGTATATTCAATTTTCGCATGTTTTTTAAAATATTTTTTCAAGTATACAATTTAAATTTGCGAAAAATACTTCTGTAGACCTTATGAGAAGCCTTCTCCGTATGATCTATAAAAATAAAACCTTTTTTTGAAACTTTGTTTATACCCCCTCGGATTCTCATAAAAATATTTTCGAACAACTGGTGCCAAATATGTGGATTAATAAAATGTATTGTTATGATAAATTTTAAATTATCACATCGCATAATTTCTGAGAAAATCAAATGTGACAGACAGACAGACGCGTGAGTAATCTTATTAGGGACCCTTTTTTCTTTTGAGGCATTGAAGGTTAAAAAAAGATAAATTATTTGAATTCACCAAGCATATATATATGGGCTGAGAAATACAATAAGCACTTTACTATACTTCTTCACCTAAAAAAACAGAAAAATGAAAATACATCACAGTAAAATGCTTCTGTGTTTTTGTAGTGAATAGAAAATGAATAAGTTATTTTTAGTTTAATTGGTAGTTGCCTAACATCAAAACATACATTTCTTGGCTTCGAACCCTCTACACACCGACAACACCATTACACCCTAATATAATAACCTGTATAATCTAATTAGATACAAAAAACAAAAATAATTTCAACCGCTACCACGTACATTATCCAGCACTCTGTGCGTAATTAAGTAATTATTTCAACTTGAAATGGGCAAAACGAGGAATGATAGCGTAAAGCAAAAGTTATCTCGGCATTACGAGTCAGCATTACGCTCTGTTGTAGCTAATTGTAAAAGGTGATACATTATGATTATGCTAAAAGAACCTACAACGGTGGACTATGTTAAGTTTAAGTGGAAAAGATAATTAATGAAGGTATCCGGGGAGGCCCTTAATGAGAAAGGGTCGGCAGAACCATAGGTAATCTCTGGGCTGCTTTGCTGCCCGCAATTTCGACGTCATATTAAAATAGTTAAGAGAATATTTTTGCTTTTAAAGTTGTAATATTTGAGTAATCTATGAATTCATGTGAACATATTGACAGGTAATTTAAAATTTTCTTAGAGGTCTAAATCTTAATTTAATTGTATAATAATCAGGATTATGTTTTCTTTTAATCTTTTGACTTCCTTAGTAAAAAAAATTGGCGATCACAGAAAGAGAAAAAAAATTCGAAAAAAATTAATTGATGGGATATATTCAAATAACTAATCGTCAATTTTTTAATTATTTACAAATTGCGATCTGCATGCATCATTTTTATGATCCGAGATATTTTAATTGCCTTTCTAAGTTTCTTAACAAATTAGTTTAGAACGAGTACAGTATTCATTTTTGATATATCAATCACATGCTAAGATTAGTTGACTTAATCGATTAAATTCGTAAATTCTATCATTTCTGAGTTACGAATCAAAAAATTACATTAACATGTGTATATAGTCATATGCATAAATATACATCATAGATTCAAAAAATAACCTGTTTTTCCACATAAACACCATTGAATTTACCGTGACTGGAACATATGTGTATATCAACAGAGAGCAATCGGTAAAATGTTGTCAATACCTGGAAACCAAAACTGCACTGGTGAACTACTATACTTGTCGATTAAACATAAGAAGTATTCAAGAATTCGTCAATACTAGGTCGAATGTTTTTAGAGATAATAACTATATGATAGAATTCATGAATTTTAAATTATCATAATTTTATAATATGTAATTTTATAAATGTACATAATAATAAATCCACAAAAAACATATTTTAAATATTAAAAGTTAAAACCTTTTATAAAATAAGTTTTTAATATCAAGGAAATGTATATTTAATGTTTATACATTACAAATGTAACATACGTTTGTATATAAATAATGTCACATATATTTGTGTATTTAATGCCAATATATTACAATTATTTCATATAATGAAATCTGTTGTAGGTACGTGTACGTTTGTTTTATACATGTTTAAATATATATGTCTATACACATTTATACGTCTTTGTCACTTTTACTTCTGGTCTCTTTCCCTTTATTATATATTTATTTTCTTATTATATACTTACTAACCACACCCAGTTTTCCGCATACGTTTCTATTTCATTGAATACATTTTGCTATCATCAATCTGGTTGAACTATAGACACTCTTGTAGAACTTAATCCACTTCCGTGCATAAATGTTGACATCGCCCTATACTATGTATTCTATATTTATTCGTATCTCATTTTATTTTTACTTTTCATAAGTTCATACTTTTTTCTCTATCATTTATTGAAAATCACATTTTCTGCTGTTGTTTCTTCCCCAATTTAACAAAATTATTAGCCATAAAAATTCATGTTCAGACTTCGATGACACATTTCACTATCATTTTATTCCGTTAAAATTATAGATTTCAATATCTACGTTGAATAGGCATAATGGTGAGAAAACCAATTACTTCTAATACCGCGAAATATAAAACAGATTTTATAAAAATCGTCAGCTGAATTTTAAAGATTTCATTGAAATCAAAAATGTTTATAAAAGTTTAAAACATTCCCAGCAAACAATTTTTTTGGAGAAATTGGAAAAATATTATAGGTCACTTAAAAAACTAAAGGCAAAGATTAAAATATATTTTATAAAATAAAAGTTACTTGGTTTACTCCGAAAATTCATTCTCAGCAATTACATGAAGAGATCATGACAGAATTCTGTTCCAATTGCAATTTTTTACATCCCAATTATTTGCTGTTAACTTATTAATGTATTTTCATGGGTTTATTACTCTATTCTTAGATTTATTCTAGTGCGGTCGACTTTTGTAACATAAAACACTTTACAACGAATAATCTATATGTAATTAGTTATGCATTGTGTGCGCACTTTTTGAAGGTTTAATTCGAGAACTTAAAAATACTTCAATGGTGCAATTTAGTAACAGAAAATGGAACGTGATAGAAAATTTGTTATAGTTAATAATATTAATTACAGTTTTGAATATTTTTTTATTTTTTTCATGTTATCTGCAATATCTTTGTATAATACTAGCTGACCCGGCAAACTTCGTACCGACTCAGAATCAATAAATAAAAAAGCCGAACGATAATTGCAGAACGTTTCAACTTTAATAAAAAATGTGGTCAAAACTTAACCGGAACAAAAAGAATTCGTAATCATAAAAAAATACTGGATATGAATTAGGTTTTATTATTATTTTTAATTACACATGATGTTGCTTGAAAAAATGTTCTAATTTGAAACTTGCTTACAATACAAGTCAATATAATATCTTTATCTACATTATATACAACACAGATTAAATATAGTTAATCAAGTTTTATTATTATTATATATTACACTTGATGTTACGTAAAAATAGTCACGTCACAACGATTAGGTATATACAAAATAAAGTTTGCCAATAATACTGGCTATTTATACGGTTTCAATTTGATATTGACAGACACACACAGTTATAATACATTTAATCAATTTAAAGCTTTCTGATAAACTATATTTTTTGTCTTGTTTTGCGGTGCGTAAATAAACAAAGATTACGGTTTTACTGACGCGCAAACACGCGACCTATAATTGTCCATGCGAGAAACAGGGAAACTCCAAGTTTATTTCGCAAACTTCCAACGACTGGCCTTGCGATTTATTTATGATCATCGCAAAGGTCAGATGCACGGGAAATTGTAGACATTTAAAATCGAATGGTAAATCAGTTGGAATCATCGGCATCGTGGCATATCAGCATACAGCAAAGTGCGAGCGAAAATATATGTTTGACAAACTGAGAAGAAACTTGTTAATGTGGTCGACGGTTGACGTGCAGCTCTGTCCGCCGCGTTCCCTTGATTGAAATACACTCGTTGACCATTTTCTAGATGAACTGCCAAATGGACTACTGTAGGGTGTCTTTCGTGGATCGCAAATGAAAAGATGCGGCAAATTGCTTCATTGCTACTTACATAGCGACCCATCTGATACTGAGATACTTCGTCATTTGCATTTTTTACAGCGAAGATGGCCATATCGCTGCCTTTGTTAACATATTTACATACGTATTTTATCGACAGAGTTACAACATTCCACATTGATGTGAGTCTCAAAAGCTTTGGACAATATTGGCGAGTATGGCATAATCCAACGATTTTAAAATTTTGTCCTTTTACCTTCACAACTACCGATCGCCCATTGTCCGCAATTGATCGCCGACGATACAATGGGTATCCGTCATTTCCCGTGATGGTTTCAGCAATCAGTTCTCTCGGGTATCGCTTAAAACACTTGTCGTCGACCATACAGGGTGAATTGCTATTGAAAACTTCGCAATGTCCATGTATCATGTGTTTAGTTACTACTGCATGCAATTTTGGGTCAACTGTTTCATCGGGAATTTCAGCTGAAATGATGGAATCAATTTCAACTGGCCTTAACAAGTAGGAAACCATGTTATTTGGTTTCATTTTTTTGCAATATTTTTAGGATGTGTGCGCGCCCGTGCAGATTATACCTTCTATTAATTTTTCAAGTAATGAACATAAAAGTGTATGTTCCTAATGGTAAATGTATATTTATCTTGGTTATTTCAGTGTAGTTTATTATTTATATATTATTATTTTTATGTTTCACTTTCCTAAGTTAATGGAGGTGGTAACCTTTATTTTCAAAGATATTTAATGTCATTTATTTTTCTTGGAAATTAAATACAGAATTTCTATATTTTTCTTCTTCAATTTTGTTTATAAATTTTATTCCTGTATCTGAACCGAAAGGAAATCGTTTTTTGTTTTTCAATTCATATAGTTATACTATAACATATAAAGGAGCAGATTCTTCTAAACCTCATTTAATTACAAATGCGTTTATACTTATCTAAAATTCAACTCAAAAACCGTGAAATATCATGGCATTAAAATGATTTATTTTCAGCTTTATGATTAATAGAAGGAAACGGTTGTCCAGATACATTTCATTTCGCAAGATGCATACATCCGTTATGTTATTTTAAGAAATTTATTATAGAACCTATGGTAATTTGGAGATTATTCAAAATTCGACATTGTACAAAAAAATCTCGATTATACATATTAAATAAATCACTTGTTTACTTCATGCGATCAGCTTTTCGAGTTTTGCGAGTCTTAATCAAAAAGTTATCTCTAATTTTCAGATTGCTTATGCTACAGTACATACAAGTAAACTCTACATATCACCTACAAATATAAAATATAAATAGAAAATTAGTTTTATCCATCTCACTTAGAATATGTTTAAAAAACTTATTCTTCTATTACTGCAGGGATAATATTAAAACTAAAATGTTATCTCGTTTTTAAATATATTTCATCGTGAATGTACATTCGAAGAATTACGAGTGATTAAATTAAAATATATTCTGGCGAATATTTAAAATAAAAACGAATGTTTTTGAACATTACGTCATTATAGATGTTTTTATATACTGATCATTCGGAGATATTTCTGCCACAAATCTGTAATTACAATATATTCTATATATTGGAGAGAAATCGAAACAAATTTACTTGAGTATAAACCGTATTATGGTAGAAAGGAAGAAAAGTTAACGAGAGGTATCGTGAGACGCTCAGTTGGAACGAAGTTCGTTTCGCTATATATTATGCATTAAATTTATATTATGTGCAGGAATACATAGGAACACATCTCAGCATAATTAAACATTTGCTGTACCATTTAGTAAATACTAAAAAATTATAAATTACAAAAAAATTAGGCAAATTCAATCATTTTCATTAATTAATTAAACTTTATTTAGATTGTTCCAATAAATTTAGCAATTCATTATATTCAGTTAAATTTTTGAAATATTTAAATTAAAATAAAATAATTAAAATAAAAATAGATCAGTTTTAATTTTTAAAACCGTATATAATAGAAAGAGACAGAGAGAAAGAGACGGAAAGGTCGTCTGGAGCGATACGTGACGATTCTGCTAATTGACTCTACTATAAGCCGAATCAAAACACTGCGTTTCAAAAATTTCCTTCGGGTTTTCTATTGAAAAAAGATGTAATGTATCCTACAAGTGTATTCTACACTATTCATGTTTGGTACTGGTATTATTTAATTATTCTTATGAGTACCATATTGGCCATCCGATCATTTGTATTTATAAGGAGAGGTAAAAATATAGTTTTGTCTACTGTTTTACTTGTTGCTATCGATTTTATATAAATGTTTTTAAATTTTCTTACCGTTTGTACGATTTGTTTGGAACCATTTCAAAATTTAATAGCGAAATGATGATTGAACTTTTACTTTTTCGCCAGTCCCGCTTGTCCGTCTTTCTGCCTGTTGTTACAGTATCTTAACATCTTAGTAAATCATTTGTGGATTTTCTACGAACTTTTTTATGGAAAAAACTGTGTCATAAATTGATCGACTATGACTTGTAAACTAGTACCTATTTAGTTACTAAAGTAGTATCTATTTAGAACTTGTTTAGATATGTTAATTTTTCTTTTAATTTTGTTAGAAGTACTACTACCGTAAATACTTTTAGATATTAATAAATAGAGGTTTAGCTGGTTAGGGGTGGAAATATTTACCTAACTCAAATATAAATAACCACTTGAAATCTTAATATTTCGTAAACGGATTCCGGTATACAAAAAGTGTTTATGACGTTCCCACGATAAAAAATAATCTTCAAAAAATATTTTCCTTAAGATTTATCATCAAGCTACACTTGGTAACGCGTGGAATCAAAATGTATGCGTGCAATCAAAATGTTCAAAAAATATTTCATTTAATAGAAATATTTAGGTATTACAAAGAATATTTTATTACATTCCCACTAACACTGCAAATCATAATTTCAAAATAATTCAATCTATCGAAGAACACATCTCTTTAAAGTGTTGGCACTAGTTAGCCCTTCATATTTTTATTTCTAATGTTATTTGTTCTTTGATGCGAGGTATCTATTGAGGAATAAATTATGTAGTATTATAAAATTTCGAATTTAGCTTAAATGAAATTCAAATCCATGTCCGCATGATTACCTACGACTACGTACTTACACACTAAGCAATGATATTTTTATCTGTGTCGTTATGTTAAAATTGAAGGAAAAGGAAAGTCATATAATAGAAAATAGTCATAATAACTTGGTGATAATTTTTTTAGTTTTTTGTACATAAAATGCTATAATAATGAAATGTATAGTGTACTAGTTAGATGTGGCACATAAGTCTAAAAGAACACAAAAACGTGTATAATTATATTGCATTAAGACTAGTATTTGCTTTTATCCCAATTAATACACAAATACAAATATGAATTCGTTCGTTTATTCGTTTGTTTATTTAATTTTTATGGATTAACTATTTAGCCGAACTTTATGAAGAGTGGCATATTTATAACGAGTCATGGAAATTTGTTTTATCATGGAAAATACCAATACTACGCAAGATAAGAGGTCCAGCATATTATAAATCTAGCAAATATATATCAAAGTCTAGTAAAAGAAAAATTAAATGAATGAATAGCGTCTTTGTTTATTTAAACATATTCCAAAACTCCGATCAGAAAAATAATTTCCAAAGGTTTCATATTAAACATATTATAATTATGTATGGACATACCTATAATAATGTTACTTATGGGACAAAAAAATCATCCTTAATTACTTTAACCTCCAGAGGTAACATGCGCTCTAAAATTAAAGACTTCCAAGGAGTCAAATTTAATCAATTGAATCGTATGACTCACGCCCTTCCGACGGTCAAAGTTTTGTTTAAAAACCTCACTAAAGACTCACAAAGGCGTTGTAATTAACCTTACAAATTGCTTTGCTCGATGTAAAAATGTGATCGTAATAGCGCTTCGTGACTATTTTCATAGAATCGATGTCTTCAAATTTCACAGGTACTTTCTTGACTGGTTCTGGCAAACTGCTTGCATAACAGTAACGTGAAGATGTAAATGAAGTGTTATTCTGAAAAAAAAAACTGCACTGATGAGAATTACTTTTTCAATAATATATAGGAATTTCTTATTAATATATTTTATTATTATGTGTCATTAGAAGTGTTAATAACTTCGGAGATTGTCATATCGATGAATCGAAGTTGAATAAATTTAAAATTAGAGTCGAGTGGAAAGAGGAAAATCTGATTATAAGCATGAAACGTATAAAGTAAGGTATCATTTAAAGTTGTGAAAATCAGGACTTAGTGCATATCAAATAAATAAATAAAATTCTATACACTACTAAGTATTCATTAAGCTCATTCATATCGAGGACAATCATGTTTGAAATTATATTTTTAAATTAGTTGAAAATTTAATGTCATTTGACAGTTTGTTTATTGGAAATGGAAGAATATAGTAAGATATACGATGGAAAATCAATGTAAATTAAAAAAAAATAATGTAGCTCTAAAGGAGGTAGCAAATAATGTAGTGAAAGAACAAATATGAAGGTATGTTTAAAAGGTTGTGATCAAGCAATTAAGATGACATTAATTTAATGTATATTTTAAAATGTAAAAATTATATAAATTTACGAGAGATAAAACTTTGAAGAAAATTATTGGGAATATGGGAACTAAGAGAGTAAAAGCTGAAAACATAATTAACCCTCAATTATTCGCTTTTTCAAATTCTTTACAGTTACACTTATACTCGCGTGGGGGTATATGTAACCCCAATTTTAAATATAAACTAAAAACACTCCTAATAATTTTGTATTATATGTATTGTAAGAAAATATACAGTAACAGCGTTGTACATAAATTACAATATTTGTACATCAATAACAGTCTTCACAATCAATTTTTTTTAAATTAGTGAAGAGATCAATCGATATATCTTGGAACTTTTTAATCAGTACCTTCGTCACATATCATGATGGAGTGATCATGACAGATATGCTGCTGGCATTTAGCGCCCACAAATTTTATTTCTTTTTATTTATTACATTTTTATATTTAGTAGATGGGCTGCCTGTGGACATGGAGCCAACATCTGGAAGATCAACATTTCTCTTGAGACGTTTTTGTATGTCCCGAGGTAATTGTGGTATTATAGGTCGAGTTTGTAGGTGTTTCTTTGTCAAATCAACAGCAAGGTGTTTGAGAAACTCGCTTCTCGATACTATGTGGCCAATTTTGTTTTTATAAATGATACAAGCATTGATACCAGCAACGTTGAAAAGGTGAGAAAATATAACCATTGGCCATCTTTTGTGCGCCTTCTGACATTATAGTCAGAACATATTTAGTCCTCAGTATTTACCTCACCTTTTGTATGGTTAGTACACAAAATAATATCCGATTTATTCTTTTCAATTTCGAACAAAATATTGTCATGATGCATAGACTAAATCAGCAGAAATAAGACCTTGAAATTTTTTAGAACATAATAGCAAATGGTTATGTTTTCTTGAAATCCAAACAAACTGGATTGCTCAACTCGGGATCATTTAAGCAGAAAGCAAAGTGTTAACTCTGGCTTGTTCTTACAAATAGTTCCAACCATAGTGAGTTGATGATCCTTCAAAAGTGTATTTACAAGAGGAACGCTATTGTTTATTAGCGTTTCTTTTTTAATTGTCCATCGTGATATTTCGCCCAGTACCTTGAATGGATTCGATCATCCGCTTCATCAGAGTCATTGCATCATTAGCCATTCGATACCGCCTCCGGGTTGTAGGCCAGCATAAATTTCGAATTTCAGTACATAAACTGTATCCGAATCGATGAGTGCATAATGTCAAAATGAATACATCGTATTATTAAAAGGAATCGATGCACGTTCCGTCGGTAGCCCATAGATTCTAGAAATTGAAGTGAAAAAATGCAGCATATCGGACATGAAAAACAAATGTATGTAAGCCAAAAGTTCTTCATATTCTTGTATTTTACAATCACGCTCGCCTTAAAATTTTCCCTGAATTGATTTTATGTAATCGTTGAAGTAGTGTAATATTAAATTTATATTATCTTTTGAAAAGATACAAAATAATCATTTGATACTGTACGAATTTCTCTGACTGTTCCCTTAGGGTCGGATGTTTTCCTCATAATATTGTGACTATGAACACGGTTGCTCTTTTGCTCACTTTATGCTTTCATTTCATGTTATGTAAAATTTATTACATTCTCTTACATGACAACACAGCGGCTCAATATCATCACTACTCCATTCCGAGTCTGTTTCATTGGCATATTCTTGAGATTCTGAGTCATGGTATATGACTCAGAATCTCAATCTGATTTTTTCCTCCTCTTCTAAAAAATGTTGAGTAATTTGATGTTCAAATAACCGTTGACATGCTGTTATCGTCTTTATAACCTTAAAAAAACTTGTAGTTAAGGATAAGTAAAAGACACAACGTTTCCAACCATTATTATACATCACAAAAAACACAGAGTGGTAATACTCACTTGTCAAAAAAAAGTCGCAATAACACTAGCGTGGAGCAATATACACGCCAAATGCAAACTCCTGATACAACCATATGATGCGGAGCGACGCAAAAAAATGGCGGAGTTACAACGGTTCAAAAGGCAGTGGGGTAAAATACCCCACGCAAGCAATTAAGGGTTAAGCAAAATTTGCTTCAGAAATATACGGAATACACGATTGAGCTGAATAAGGTTTCTTTTATAACAAAAAACGGTAAAATGTATGTTATACCTCTAGTACTTATACATTTGCCGTTCAGTAGCATCAGATGTACGTCATGACAATAAAAATATCTCATATAATTAAATACGGTATATTTTTATTCAACCGACGTGTTATTTAGAATATATATATACATATATATATATATATATATATATATATATATATATATATATGTATATATATATATATATATATATATATATATATATGTATATATATATATATATATATATATATATATATATATATGTATATATATATATATATACACATTTACAGGATATACTTATTTTTATTTAAGATAATATGTACAAAGAGTGATTTTTAAGAGCTTTTCTGGAAAATGTATGAAAAGTTATTTTTAAAAACAAGGTTAATTACTTTTCACCTGCAATTTAAGGAATCTTAATTTGACACTCCACAAAATAACCTTAATAACCATTTTGTTTCCTTTTATCAATAATCCAAAATGTAACCTCAATTTTAATTTCTTCATTTTTATAACTGTGCCACTATAATCTAAAATTATGAAAAATTTTAGGTTTTGTTTTATCAACCGGTCTTTGAGAAAAATGCATGTTATACATAGACAATAAAAAAGACATAGAGGTAATTCAATGTGGTTCATTTTGGTAAATTTGTTATGAGATCCTCAAAGAGGTAATTTTAGATCAATAAAACTGTGAACATTGAAAATATATCGTATTATTAAAAGGAATGTTTGCTTGTTTATGTGTGTACGCGTCAAGTAAAAATTATTCATCCAATTCAAATGGAATTTACAGAAATATATAAGTAAATCTCATGTAATATTTGGATTTTATTTCATCCCAATCGGTTTATTCGACCAGGCGATATGTAAATTTAATATTTTCAAAAGTTCGTTTACTTTGCACTGGTACACAATAACAACAAAGTAATCCCTAACTACTCGATGAGTAGTACTTGTACTAATTACGGAAGGTATATTGTATCTAAGTATGTCAATAAATTGCACTCCATGTATTTTAAATCGCGTCATGAAATTTTCTACCCGGATATGCTCTGACGAAATCGGCGTAACCAGAGGTGAAAAGTCGAAGTAGATTTATAAAAAACTGCATCGATTTTCAGTCATCTGCATGTACGAAGAATAATATAATAAATATAAATATCTTAAAAAAATATTTTTCATTTTTACACTATTTTGTGACATTGAACAATACCCACGGTACATTAAATTATAAGAGTAAAAACATTAAAGGAGAAATAAAACAATGATACGAAGAACTGTATCTAAAGTTCGTCAAATCAAAGAATAAGTTATAATTCTATCAAACCTTCCTTTATTTTATTTTAAATTCAGTTATGGACATGACGCATTTTACAAAGCAGAAATATTTACCTACTAGCGTGACCCGGGCGAAGTCTTAGCATTATAAATTATTCAACTCAATTTAATAAATCAAAATTGATTGCAGGTATTCAATTCATTTCTAATTTTGCACACTGCTTATTACGTTTTTATTCCATTATGAAGCTCAGATGACAGATCAAACAAATATTTTACTAAAATTGACATATAGAGGCGCAAGTATCAAAAGCATTGAGCTAAAGCGCCACTTTATTTATACGTGAGTGGATTTGAAATTAAACAAAAATTTGACCGACCGTCAATCATATTGACGTTGAGCCGTTAGATGGCAGCATTGCTGTTTTGTGTACATAATTTTAATAATTAATTAATTTGCAAAAACAATAGCAATAATACATTTTTTAGTTGTGGGTGCCGGTAGAGCAAGCAATTATCTATAAAATGATATATAATTTATGTGGATTAGTTGTGAGGTTTTTTCTAAAAAGGGAGAGTAACATCTTAACCTTAGCGTATTAATATATATGATGATGATGATAACTTTCATAAACTGCCAACTGATTTGCTTTGAATAATATATTCGCGACGAGAAAGCTTTCGAAAAGCTCATGTAGCTTGAATTGTCACTACGGCTTGTATAACCGAGCGAGTCATTGGCAGTCTATCCGACTGGGGAGTTACCCGAGTGGTCTGGGGAATGCAAGCCGTAATTGCGTAGAGAAATGCAAACAAGGTAAAGGAGTTGAACACGCATTTCGCAAATAAGGTATGAAAATACACTGGCGAGGAAATACAGTGGAATTAACATTTTTCTAATAACTTCTTGGTTTGTGACAACTTTTGAAACCGAACGTTACATGGTTGACAAGCTTTTCAATATCTCATTATTCTTTTTACGAAACTGGGATGTGACCGCCGCACGACATAAATAGTGACAATGGGTTTTTGCAGTTCCACATGAAGATTTTTTCATTTATATTTGTTTTTTTTAAATAAGTCGCATATGTTCAAGAATATAATAGTGTCTCTACCAGAAGAAAATTATTATTAACATTTGTTATTAAGATTTCAATAAATAACGTGAAAGATGAACATTTTAAACCAGTTTGATATTATAATTTCATGTACCACGATCGAATCAATTTAAATATAAAAAAAATATATGGTTTGGGCAAGAATTAAATAAAATAATTTTTTTATATGTGGTTCAGTAAAAAAAAATGGTATCCGTATAAGAACAATCACGTATGTATTTAAGTGTCACATGCATTTAAGTGACACTCAAGAATATGTTTTTTTTACTTTTAGTTAGTGCATATTTAGAAATATTCTTGAAAATACACACAAAAATAATGTTAGCTTTCCCTTCCAAAACAGCTCATCCTAAAATTATGAAAAGGTAGATTCAAAAGACCATGCAACATTTTAGAAAAACCATTGTACAGCCATTGTCATAAGTTTTATATTTTTTAGGGTTCCGTACCTCAAAACGAAATAAGAACCCTTACGGGATCACTTCGTTTTTCGTCCGTCTGTTTGTCAAGATCTTTTTCTCAGGAAAAGTTGAAATTAATATCAAATACTTAGATCTAAGATTCCTTGGAGCTGTAAAAAATCAAGCCCTAAATCAACGCAATCAAAAAATGCGTCCATTTATGCCACATATTTTGACTGCCGCAAATAAATTCAAACCTATAGGGTATTTAACGTTGACCTAGAATCATGAAATTAAACGAAAGGGAAGGTCTGACAGTACAAGTAAAGAAAAAAAACGAAAAGGTAGTTTGTACTAACATCAAATGAAAAAAAAATTAAAATATGTACCTGTGAAAGAGTTAAGCAATATTTTTTCGTACTAAAAATTGAAATTTTATAAATAGTTTAATAGGAATATTTTATACCATTAAATATTTATGAATATCTAAATGTGTGCGGAAACCTCGTAGTGCAAGTCCATTCGTGTTTAACAGGTTCTTTTTAAATATGTACCAGTTTTTATGCCTATTAATGATATAGTAGGGTATTTATAAATAGTTCGCTTCCGTCTCCGTTTATAATAGTTTCGCTTGCGTCTTCCTCCTGATATGTTATCAACTACTTCTTCGACTTTATTTCCTGGTGTAGCTTTATCGACTCGGGTCTTCCGGCCTGGCGAAAATGGAAAGAAAATCTTTAAATATTATGTTTGCCGGCGGCAATTCGTTCGAATGGCGCTTCCTCGTTACGCAATACACGTATTTGAAACGCAGATCTTGTGTATGTTCTTTTCATGCCGCAGTTGTGTTGCTGTATGTGGCTGTGTCGGAAAAAGTAATCAAGGAAGGTGCACCTGAGAATGGCGGTGATCACCGTTATGGGTATACCTTTGGGTAAGAATTACGCGTGAGAGTAGTTGGAAAAGATAAATGTCAGTTTAAATCCATTACCTGCTTGTTATAAATATATGATTATTTGTTTTAATAAATAATTAATTTTTCTAAAATTAATATATACCTTTCTGTTTATATAAATATCTTTAAATACCTGACTAATTAATAAACATTATATTGTCATAAATAAGTTATTTATACATCTTTAATTAAACAGCAAAAATTCGAAATACTACTTTCTGCCTATTTTGTATTATTAATTCGGATTAAATATCATATTAGAAATAGGTAAATTGTAAAATATCTATTTGCGGATTATCAGAAGTTTGCCTCGGGTCATATTCGTATGCCTATAGAGAATTGATGTATTCATGCCATATTTTTAAATATTTTGCTTATTACAAGGTGTTTACCAAATGATAAGAAGTTAAGATAATACTCTTTTTATTTTAATTGTCATGAATAATTACTCACAATGAGTCCTCTTGTAACTATGTACAACAAGGTGTAACATTTAATTAGTTGTGGGTATTCTATTATTATCATGATATGATTAAAATAAGTGATAGTAATATAAATTATAAAAAAATTTGTTAAAATTTTAATTAATTAAAATTTTGTTAGAATTTTATAACTAATATACTCATTATTTCATTTTTTTTTTATTTGTGAGATTTCTTTACGAAATGAATTAAAATGTTTTTACACATTACGTAAACCGATTTGGAAGATTTCTGCTTTTCAGTTTACCGATGTGTGTGGTTTCTGCAGCTTCACACAGTCAATTACTTATGATACCATAATTTGAGAGCGTGCGTCAACGTAGCCATTATTTAGATATACAATGTGTCATTTAGAAGTAATGTTAAAACCTTCTACTACCTTCTTTCAGCTCCATCCATTGTGTGGATGTGAAATCAATTGAAATTTAATAATGAATTGATTAATAATGGTTAAAACGTGTTTAAAATAAACTTGCAAATTCAAGAAACAAATATTATTTTCAAAATAAAAAAAATTAGTGAGGAGACCTTACCTTCTATAAGGAAAATTTTTTCGGCCTAAATACCTTCAATATTTTATCTATTTTTCACCT
This sequence comes from Druceiella hillmani, assembly GCA_039881145.1. Lineage (NCBI taxonomy): Eukaryota > Metazoa > Arthropoda > Insecta > Lepidoptera > Hepialidae > Druceiella > Druceiella hillmani. The sequence continues at coordinate 39,010,840 of JAYKKI010000007.1, read as the reverse complement.
CGACTAACGGCCAAAATGAAATTTGGAAAGTATGCAGATTTAGAAGAGAAAAAATGAATAAAATTTTCGAAAAAATAGTATATTTTAAAACTCTTTTACTAACATTCATGATTTTTAAATGGGCTTTTGGAAATATATAACTCGATTTATTGAAAAATTAATGTTTAATTTAAAAACAATTTTCTTATATTACCTAATAAGCTACATCCAAATTTTTTTGTTTACTGAAATTTTATAATCTTCTAACAATTTTCATTTGGTGCAACATAATAAAGAAAATTAGTTCTGATGTTCAGACTATTAGTTTATATTTTAATCAAAATTATTACAAATTAAGTCATTTAACAATAACTTTTACCAGTGTTGAAATATATCGTTTTATTATGTAAATATCTAATTCACTATCACATAATTATTGTAATTAAAAATGGGAATCCGGCAGCAAAAGGCAATTACCACTTGTGTTGTCATTTGGCATCTCGATAAATACTTTACTACATAAAAATCGATTACATTTTAAAACAAAATGTAACGTCAAATAAATGACAAAAATGTTTCCTGCACCAAGGAAGCGGAGATGTGGACGCGAGATAAAACTTAGACGGCTGAGAAAATTGTTTGACAAGCAGATAACGGCGGTGGAGCACCATATAAAGACTCTCGTAAGTCGTCCGACCAGTGTCGTGTATCTGACAGCGAATATAAAAAAAAACTTGTGGTTGGATAGATAAAGCGGTAATATGTAGGTACTCGTACCTTGGAATAAAATCGCCTCTCAAAGGAGTTCGTTAATTAGAATTGAATAATAAATTGAGTTTTGCTCTCAGCTACAGTGACTGAAATAAATTAATATTATGCCAAGTTTTAGGTTGGACGATTAAGGAAGTTTTGGCCGAATATTTTGATGTAGTTTGCGAAAACCTAGCAATCATCTATTTATATAGAGTTGGGTATATTACAAATATTTTGTGAATCGTGGCACCGCGAAATTTTAAATGAGGTTTTTTGAATTTGTACAGTGGAATTGAATTTGTGCTGAAAGAGAAAACAAATTAGGTTTTATTTTTGGATTGATCGTTTTTTATTTTTTAGCAGTTTGTTAAATAACTTTAATAATTTAGAGGTTATTTTTGAGACATAAGAACACGATTATTTTGATATTATTAAAAATTTTCTACATAAAGCTCTGATTTTATGTTTTCTAAAAAATATTTCAGGAAAACAAAAAATATAAAATGGTTTAAACATTTTTTTTATATTCTACCTAGCATATTTTATAATGATTGCATTTTTCCACGTGAATCTTTTATATAGTTGCTAATCAATACTTTGATAAAATTTGTAATTGTTTTGATAAAATTATTCACTCAAATACGAAGTGAAGAACGAGCTTTTCCATTTTCTATTCCATAAAACATTTATATTTGGCATAATAATATATCTTACATAAAAATGTATGTTACAATAAAATAATAAGGAAATTGACTCGGAGAAAAATAAAACAAATACAAAGTGCTAAAGAAAATTTAAATATTTGATCGTAGAAGTGGACCTACGTGTGTAATATTTTTCATGTAGATTTTGAACAGGGTGTTGTTTAATGAGTGAGTAGACAAAAAGGAGATCAACGAAAAGGAGCCTGGTGTTACAGAAATAGAAGACTATCTTTAAAGAAGCTGATTTTTAGAATATAAAAACCTGAATAATTTCATCATCAAACACCTGTTATTTCTTTGGTGTATCTTTTGTATTTTTATCACTTACCTTTTTTTTATTGACTTTTTTATCAGCGTGACATTTTGTTTTCATACCACTTTGAAATTTCTTAGTAAATTGAAAACAAAAGAAAATCGTTGTTTATTATAAAATTCTATATAAATATCACACTCGTCCCTAGATCACGTGAGTTATGCCAACGGGATAGTAAGTTATAGTAACTTAAATGACCTACCTGGTATATTTCTACATATACTTGTTATATCTTCATACTGTATTTTATTCTTATTTAGTTAAGCTTTTGTATCTTATGTTAATAATAATTTCTCATATTTAATTCTAATAAAATCCATTAATATAGTTTTTTGAAAAAAAAACTGATGCTTTTGAAGCAAATTTCAACGTACGGCTTTCAGTAATCTACTGTATGCTAAAAGCACATTAAACATCGTTATAAGCTAATTCGGTCCGTCGTTAATTATTTTGATAATCAACGAGAATTACATTGGCCGGCACGCCTAATGGAATTGACGTGAGCGCTGAGCTTTGAGTTTATAAAACTTTGACTGAAAGATAGTACGCCATAGAATTGATAGCATGAATACAGTTTGATATTTGGCATCTTGGATTTGGCATTTGAATTTTGGAAGAGTTTCTACGTATAGCAAAGTCTATTCGTAAGACATCCAAGGAATTAGTTTTTGTAAGACATGCGATTTTTTGTTAATAGCTCAATATTTTGATAGTATTAATTTACAATAAGTAACTAAATATAATTTCTTTTCCGTCACACTCATTCTCGTATATGGTTATTTATAGGTTTGATATTTCTAACTATATATGCGCTAACGTATTTAAAATAGTATTTAAGTTATTTGTATTTTTAAGAAAATTTAATGTCTATTTTTATATTACATGTTTGTTTTTAATTTTAAATATATTTGTTAATGAGCATATTTTGAAAATATTTGAGACGTTTGTCGAATATTCTAATCAGTGATAGTTTTGTCGCACGATATTTAAAATTACTGCATAATTTTGTCGAGAGATGATTTAAGTCGCTTGCATTAAATGGAAGATGGCCGTGTTTTTGTTACTATGGTGATATTGTATTTTGATATACTTGTTACTTAAGAATTATATGTGGGTAATTGATTAATTAATGGTTTTTGTTATGAAAACGTATAATAAATACACTTATGTGCACCATTGACTAAAAGAACTCAAAAATAAATACCCTATGTGTATCAAGCATTAAACAATTAACGTAACCGTGCATTTAAAGGTATTTTAAAGACGTAATGAAAATTTTTTATAGAAAATTAATTTAAAATTGAAAATAAATAGGAAATTTTAAAATGGCTACATTTTTTTTCTATTAAAGCGCAAAATTCCAGAAAAACTATAAATTTATAAGTTAAATTTGTTCAAACTTATATCAAATAAATAAGTAGGTGCAGAACTCTTAAAGGGCACATTATAATGTTTTTTAATAAGTTTATTCAACTTTCTCATCCATTTTGAAAAACATATGTAGTCTAATTTTGATACCCACGTCAGTGATATGAATACTAAAAAATGTTCTTAAAAATAATGTAATTTAGGGATGCAATATATATTTAACTTATCAGTACACAACAAAATAAACTAATTTTTGAAACAAAACAGCCAAATGTATTGAACCGATCAAGGGAGCACTTATTGAGGCATTTCGATTTACCAATGGATACCACTATGATAGATGGGAATAAACACTGTGCTCTTCTTGACATAAGTAGATTATTTTAATAGGTGCACATAGCATATCGTAATAGTAGTAAAACGTTTTATTTCATTCTAAGATTGTCCTCGAATGTAGAGAAACCCAGAATTAATAATAAGAAATAAGAATATGCATGAAATTTATTGATTAACTGTTAAACCGTGAATCAAACCATTAAGGCCTTGCATGAATTACTTACATTCCCACTTGTATAATAATCATACACCATTGATTAACCCGATAACCCTTTATCTGGCCTGGTATCTATGGAAAGATGGCGTAGAGTCGTAGTGGGTTAGCAGCGTAGTTGTGATCGAACTGCCGAACGTCCAATTTAAGCTCAATTACAGCCCGTAATTAATTTGTCTGTGACTGGTACTCCAGTCCTACGATAGTACTGAATTCGAAAATTTAACGCCTTAACAATGGAATCGAAATTACGTTTAACCTTTTCTTTGTTTGCTAAGAGGGAATTTCAATTTGAAATTTACCATTTTATCGATTTTAGTGTGCGATTGTCTATGTACTTTGTTGCAAAATAAAATAAAATATTATTATTTTGAGTATCAATAGAGAACAGAAGGTGGTTTGGTTTATGTTATAAAAAATCCATCGTATTAAGAGAAAACTTAGGATAAGCTTGCATTTTATTATATTATCATCAATTATTAAAACAAAATCACCACCTCCCATCGTGCTTGGTTTTCAAATGAAGTCATATGTTATAGTAGTTCACAAATTAAGAAAAAAAAAATATCAGCTGGGAGAAAAAAAGCCGGAGCCATTAAACATATTGAAAACTTTGAAAAATATTTGAGGAAAATATAGAAAATCGATAATATTTTAATCAATTTTTTCACATCTCCGCGTTTAAAAGGATAGTGTGAATAATATTAAGGAAACTGGATATAGTTAGCAGTATCTGTAAATGTTTATTGCCTCTTACATGTAACGCAATAAACCGTAATCAATTTTTTTAAAAAGGATGGGGTTCTTAAACCCATCACAATCGAAGTGCCGAGGCGAGCACCCGCAAGTTGCGAACCTGGAAAAAGAAAAAGTTACATTCACAAGAATAGACTTTCCGGTAAATAGTTGAGGATGAATAATAAAACGCGTCTTCCCCCTGACATGTTATCAACTACTTACTCGACTTTATTTCCTGGTGTGGTCTTATCGACTCGGGTCTTCCGGCATGGCGGAAATGGAAAGAGGCCGTATTTAAATATTATGTTTGCCGGCGGCAATTCGTTCGAATGGCGTTTCCTCGTCACGCGATACACGTATTTGAAACGCAGATCTTGTGTATGTTCTTTTCATGCCGCAGTTGTGTTGCTGTATGTGGCTGTGTCGGAAAAAGTGATCAAGGAAGGTGCACCTGAGAACGGCGGTGATCACCGTTATGGATATACCTTTGGGTAAGAATTACGTTTGAGAGTAGTTGGAAAAGATAAATGTCAGTTTAAATCTATTACCTGCTTGTTATAAATATATGATTATTTGTTTTAATAAATTAATAATTTTTCTAAAATTAGTATACCTTTCTGTTTATATAAATATCTTTAAATACCTGACTAATTAATAAACATTATATTATCATAAATAAATTATTTATACATCTTTAATTAAACAGCAAAAATTCGAAATACTGCATTCTGCCTATTTTGTATTAATAATTCGGATTAAATATCATATTAGAAATAGGTAAATTGTAAAATATCTATTTGCGGATTATCAGAAGTTTGCCTCGGGTCATATTCGTATGCTTAGAGAGAAATATTGTATAGGTCGCTTTGTATTTTGTAGGACGATTGATGTCTTCGTGCAATATTTTTAACTATCTTGCTCAGTACAAAGTGTTAACCAAATGATAAGAAATCAAGACAATTGTCTTTTTATTTTAATTGTTATGAATAATCACTCATAATAAGTCTTCTGGTAACTATGTAAAATAAGGTGTAACATTTAATTAGTTGTGGGTATTCTATTATTATCATGGTATGATTAAAATGAGTGATAGTAATATAAATTATAAAAAAATTTTGTTAATCATAATTTCTTCACTTATTCAATGGTAGAATTTTATAATTAATGCAGTAATATATTAATTATTTTAATTTTATTTTATTTGTGAGATTTCTTTACGAAATGAATTAAAATGTTCACATGACATAACCGATTTGGAAGATTTCTACTTTTCAGTTTGTCGATTTGCGCTTATGGTTTCTGCAGCTTCACACAGTCAATCACTTATGATACAATCATTCGAGAGAGCATTCGTCAACCTAGCCATTATTTAGATATAAAATGTGTCATTTAGAAGTAATGCTGAAACTAGAAATATACATTTACTTATATTTCGACTTTTAGATATACGTTCATCATAATTTTTTATAAATTGTATTATTGAAATAATAAATATTACCGGTATTTGTTACTATTGCTCGATACATTTCGTCGATGAATGTTTGATGTGAGTGCATAAGAACTGTTATGAACCGTTAATTAATGGTTACTCTATTATCATAATATTTGTTGATTATAGCCTTTATTACAAAAAGAATAACCTAGATCATCAATTACTGAATATATTTCACGTTAATTTATAGAAATTCATTGCTCACAATTAAATGAAACTACGTGATGTAGTATTATTTCTACTTTCTTTCTTTAAGATCTCTGCTAATAGCCAACTTGAAGATGTTATAATACAACGAAACCTAGGTTTAATTTAACTAGATCATAGAAATAGTAATAAATAAAATTACTTTTGAGAATTTCGTTTTGCTTTATATGCGTGGATTTTTACAAAAGATACTGTTTCAGAACTTTTACCCATAGTATTTAATTTCTACAACATCTATATTTTGAGCTAAGCACCAAAAAATACATAGATTGGAGACTAATCTTTTAAAAAAGAAAGGAATTAAATAGTCTACATTTAAGAACAAAAATCTATAATTTATTACATATATTTCCTTTTTGTTCTGTTCAACTGTAAAATCTATTCTGGTGTATTTTTCTTTCAGCTCAACCCAAATTTTTAGGAAAACTATTTTTTTCATGATTTGACTTAGTTTTAGAAATAGGTTCAAGGACATTTGGATGGAAAATATTTTTTGTGGAAGAAATTAGTTTTGTTTTTTTAATAACTCACATTATCTTTCTCTATTTGAGATTTTATAAAATTCGTTACGTAAAAAAATCAATTACTTTATTTGCCCTCTCTAAAATTTTCATTTGAATATTTCCAAGTATAAATAATTTATATATATGGGGGTTAATATGACTTATTAATTTTTGAAAATTTTACGGCGAACTATTTCGAAGAAAAATGATTCTTTTAGGTTTTTAATAAAACATAATAAAGATAATGCTTTAAAATTATTATTTCCCGTAAAGAAATAAGATATCGTAAACATAAATAAAAAATATAATAGGTAAAACGGTAGGGATCAAAACCTAATCTAATGATAAAATATCGTTAAAATGTTACGAAATAGCTTGCATAAACTCATTAGCATTTTATTTCATGACGATTTATTAGAAATGTACACTTTTTCTTCAATAAAATAAGGAAGAATATAAAATGAAAAGCCCCTAGAAATTTTCAGTTGCTCAAATTTCCGACTGAATCCTTTTTTAAATTTATGAAATTGAATCAAAATTATAAAATTGAAAGTAAAATTTAAAAAAAAAAGGTAAAATTATAATTAAGATTAATTAAAATTTTGGGTCGTTTATAATTTTTAGAACATTAACTTTAATTTAAAAAAATAAACTTTCAAGTAATAACAAGTTACAATTTTATTGTTGCAAGGATTATCATGTCTTCAAACTGTTATCGCTATAAGAAGGTAGGAAAAAACATAAAAAAGAAAACCTTTAAAATTGTAATCAATGAAAAAGCAAATAAACTTTAATTATGCTAATACAGTTCTTAAACAAGGTAAACGCGACGAAAAGTTCTGAAAGCTAAAGGGGCGTAATGCACGCAATATAACCTTAAAACACGCAATTATCTTAATCAAAATGAAAGTTCGTAAACGCAACGTCAACTAACTTTACCTTAAAGTTCCGCAGCTAACATGCCAATAAAAACACGTAGCTTGTAAAAAATAACGTAACGTTAAATAAGAGACAAAAATGTTTCCCGCACCAGCGGAGCGGAGATGTGGACGCGAGATAAAACTTAGACGGCTGAGAAAATTGTTTGACAAGCAGATAACGGCGGTGGGGTTCCATATAAAGACTCTCGTAAGTCGTCCGACCAGTGTCGTGTATCTGACAGCGAATATAAAAAAAAAACTTGTGGTTGGGTAGATAAAGTGGTAATGTATAGGTACTCGTACCTTGGAATAAAGTCGCCTCTCAAAGGAGTTCGTTAATTAGAATTGAATAATAAATTGAGTTTTGCTCTCGGCTACAGTGACTGAAATAAATTAATATTATGCCATGTTTTAGGTTGGACGATAAAGGAAGTTTTGGCCGAATATTTTGATGTAGTTTGCGAGAACCTGGCCATCATATGTTTATATAAAGTTGGGTATATTACAAATATTTTGTATACTTCGTATATCGGAATAATAAGTTATTATTTTTAATAACTTAGTATTAAATATAAATATTCTAACGGAATAATAAGTTATAGTAGTAGTAATAATCTACCTGTTATATTTCTACATATACCCGTTATATCTTCAGATTGTAGTTTATTCCTATCTAATTAAGCTTTTTGATCTGATGTTAATAAAATGTGAGAAACATTTCATTCTAATAATATCCATTAATATAGTTTCCGAAAAAAATTAGCCCAAGGTAATTGACGCTTTTGAATTAACTTTCAACGTACGGCTTTCAATCTACTGTATTGTAAAAGTACACTAAACCTTGTTACAAGTTAATTTGGTCCGTCATTAATTATTTTGGTAATCAACGAGAATTACATTGGTCGGCACGCTAATGGAATTGACGTGAGCGCTGAGCTTTGAGCTTATAAAATTTTGACTGAAAGATAGTACGCCATAGAATTGTTAGCGTGAATACAGTTTGATATTTGGTATTTTGGAAATATGTACAGTTTCGACGTATAGCAAAGCTATTCATAAAACATCCAAGTTATTTATTTTTATAAGACATGCGATTCTTTGTTAATAGCTCAATATTTTGATAGTATTTATTTATAATAAATAATTAAATTTAATTTCTTTTCCGTCACACTTATTTTCGTATTTGGTATTTATAGGTTTGATATTTCTATGTAAATATGCGCTAACGTGTTGAAAATTGGACTTAAGTTAGTTGTATTTTTAAGAAAATTTAATATCTATTGTCATATTATGTGTTTGTTTTTTATTTTAAATTTATTTTTCAATGAGCATATTTTGAAAATATTCGAGACGTTTGATCAATAATAGTTATATCGCATGATATTTAAAATTACTGCATAATTTTGTCTAAAGAAGATGTAAGTCGCTTGCATTCAATAGAAGATGGCCGTGTTTTTGTTGCCAAGGTGATATTGTGTTTTGATACACTTGTATTCGGAAACATTCATTGCTTGAGAATTACATGTGGGTAATTGATTAAATAATTGTTTTTATTATGAAAATGTATAATAAATGCACTTATGTGCACCATTGACTAAAAGAACTCGAGAATAAATGTCCAATGTGCATTAACGACTAAACAATTAACGTTAGGATGCATTTAAGAGTATTTTAAATTCGTTATGAAATTTTTTTATAGAAAATTTATTTCAAATTCAAAACAAATAGTAAATTTTAAAAAGCTAGATCTTTTTTCTCTTGTAGCGCGAAATTCCGGGAGAAAGCTATAAATTTATAAATTTAATTTGTTCAAACTTATATCAAATAAATAAGTAGGTGCAGAACTTTTAAAGGGCACATTATACTCTTTCTTAATAAGTTTATTTAACTTTTTCATTCATTTCGAAAAATAGTCTAATTTTGATACCCACTTTAGTGATATGAATACTAAAAAAATGTTCCTAAAAATTAAAAATAATGAAATTTTGGGATGCAATATATATTTGACTTATCAGTACACAACAAAATAAACTAATTTTTGAAATAAAACAGTCAAATGTATTGAACCGATCAAGGGAGCACGTTTTGAGGCATTTTGATTTACGAATGTATACCACTATGACTGATGGGAAGAAAAACTGTGCTCTTCTTGACACAAGTTGGTTCTTTTAATAAGTACGCATGGCATATTCGTAACAGTAGTAAAAAGTTTTATTTCATTCTAAGATTGTCCTCGAATGGAGAGAAACCCACAATTAACATTAAATTTATTGATTAACTGTTTAACCATGAATTAAAGCATTAATGATATACCAGTGATTAACCCGATAAACCTTTATCTGGTCTGGTATCTACGAAGAGATGGCGTAGTCTCGTAGTGGGATAACAGCGTGGTAGTGATCGAACTGCCGGACATCCGTTTTAAGCTCAATTACAGCCCGTAATTAATTTGCTTGCGACTGTTACTCCAGTTCTACAACACCACTGAAATAAAAAATTTAGCGCCTTTACAATGCGATCGAATTACATTTAAGCAGGATCGAATTACGTTCTATCATTTTAGTGTGCAATTGTCTATGAACTTTGATGCAAAATAAAATTAAATATTATTCTTTGCATACTAATAGAGCATAAGAGCTGATTTGGTTTATCTTATATGTATCCGTTGATGTGCATTTTAAAATGTATGAAACGCTAAAAAAAGTTATCTGTCGTGTAATGAGAAAACTGTTAAAATAAATGGTGAAATTCCGAAAAAGCCACACGAGTCTTTCATTACGTTTATGTTATTTTAAATTGTATTACAATTTAAAAGATCTTTTGAGGTAAATGTATTCTATTATTTGCGCAAAAACAAAATTATTGTGCCCAAATTTACTACCATGTAGTAACAATGAGAAAAATAAAATATAACAAATATAACCAAAATTGTAGCAAGTAATATGTGGATAAAGATTTTAAAATTGTTTTTAATAATTTGTTGCCAAATTTAGTCTTTTTTTAGTCACATGATTAAATCTATGAAATAAGTACTAATATTACATCCCATCTAACAAAATTTAAGCTAACATAATTAAAATATTCAAATATAAACAACTTCAATAATAAACAACTCGTAGGCGAACGTAAATGCCTAGTTTCCATAATTAATATCGGTGGGAGAAGTTCTTATATTTTGAGATAGTGGATAAGGCGAATAAATATAATATTTATAATTATTCTTAAAGTCAGATTCTTATAGTTAAACTTGATGAATATTAACTTTAAATTAAATGTAATAAACAAGAAGTATATGTAAAAGATGTTAGCGCAGTAATGAGAGAATTAAAACAGACAAATTAAAACGTGAGCTAGTGGTTCTTACAATAAGATAAATTAAAAAATGAAGAAACATTTCCATTCTACATTTCAGATATAATATTAAAAAAATAAAAATACATTAATTATAATTTATATATCAAATGCATATGAAGAATCGGTAAGAAATTATATACAAAACTTACTTTTTCTGCTAGAAAAAAGAGCTGTTAAAAATATTGCTAATAGCAATAAAATTGTAATATTATTACTTTTTGATGCAGTGTGTATAAGAAATTTTTACATCTTTATAAGTTTTTTTCAACAAAATTTTTTATAAAAAGTGATTGAAGTGCAATATTATGGTTCTATCCTTGTATCCTCTTGCAATTTAAGCTTTACCCATTATTTGCCACAAATAACTACTTATTTGTACAAAATTTAGAATAGTTGTAAAAGTAGTATACTTAAAATTATTCGCATAGGTGATTTTCTAAAGTAAAAATGAAAATTCAGTAGAAAAATTTAACTAAAAACCAAAATTTCAACAGTACAATCTAAAATTAATAAGAATATATTTATTTATATTTTTTTTAAGCAAATGATTACCCTTATAAGCTTGCAAGTATAGTCTAACATCTATTGGCTCATGACTATATTGCACATTGGTTAACAAACAAAAAAAATATCTTCAATTTGTATTTTAACCGATTGTGTAAAATAGAAAAGTAATCAGGTAATTATAATTTTTCTTGTTTTGTATGAAATCTCTCCGTTGATCAAGAAAGGTTGCATCTTTTGAATTCTAAATTTTATCATACTCCATTTTCACTCTTTTTTAGCAAGAATATTTTCAAAGATAATTATAATTAATTGATTTTATAATTACCTTATATTTCATACTTTTTGTCGAATAAGTATTGTTATAGTACTATATCATAAAGTTATTAGAGAGTAAACATAGCAAATTTATGTTCCTAATTGTATTGTACTACGTAGATTTACAGATTGTAGATCTATGTGTCATAAAAAGTTTCGGAACGGTTAAATCGATCAATTAATAAAAGTATATCCAGGACCAGAACTGAAAACAAAATAAAATATATACTTAATCACAAAGCCGATTTTGTGATTTCTCCTGTTTCGTATCAAAAACAGAAGTGAAGTCGTTGATTAAATTTTACGTTTGACCCGGAGAGAAAATTAATTATTTTCATTTCACATTGAACACTATTATGATTATTGTTCTCTTGCAATTTGTGGAAAATTTCAAACCTAAAATGTTATTTTGTTTTCAGTTTTATTTAATTGCTAATTTAGTCACATATTTGTTTCCATACATTTTCTATCCGTTGATCAATGAGATTATATTGTAGTTGTGTTAAATGGAAAAACTAAAGTATTTTCAGGCCAATATTTTAAATAGTAGAGGGTATTCTCGATCATCATGTCTTCATGTGCATTTTCACGCATTGTCCATTTGGTCAGATCTTTATTATTACGCCTGCAATTACATTGTATTCTATGCTTTTTTGTTTGGAGAGAAACTGAAATAAAAACAATGTTTTTAGGATCTATATAATAATTTTCTTCGCATATTGTGTTGAGAAATATATATGAAAGTTGTATGAGGATTTAACACGGAACAAAATTATGTTTCCTACAATATATTCTGTGTGATTCTAGCTTGGTACAGACTAATCAAAGGTTTTTTATATATTTATGAACATACTTTTTAAGTTAATTTGTAAAAAAATGGCTAATCGAACATTTGTATAAAGCAGATGTTCAGCAAATAGTTCCTCTTACTCTTTTTATTATTGTTGTCTATTTTATTTTTAAGATTATCTAAAGTATGTTAGATATGTATTTATTCCCTTTCAGAGTATTGTGGCTAAATAGCTACAAGATAACACTTATATTTTTGCCAAGCTCCTTTGTCAGTCTAGATATGATATATTGGTGATATATTATAGCACAATAATTGCTCCATTAAAAATATATGGCTTAGAGGTTAGGCGACAGGTGTAATTGAAGCATTAGAGGCATTAGAGGAAAATTATTTAGTTGCATATGAATGGCTGAAAGCCCGTTTTCGATAATAAACGCGTAATCACACAAAATCACGTTTTTATATTACTCAAATTTCCAACTATGACTAAGGAATCTGCTGTTGAGTTAAGATAGTTTCTAAATACAACTTTAACTCTTTAAAATCATTATGAGAACCCTTTGAGCAATGTTGCTCATAATTAATTTGCCTTCTTACATCAAAAATCGATTAAAACACCCATACAGAGTAGGAAAAATATATTGAAGGCCCATGCCCAAAATGTGCGATTTCACAAAATTTTTAGACGAACGCTCTCAAATATTAAGAATGACGGTCATAAGCGCAGATTTAAACTAAACAAACAATACTGGTAATTGGAATAAAAAACAAGTATTGACAACCACAAAAAAAACAGTTACTTTGTTATGTGTAAAAAAAGTCATAAAGTTTACGCTTGTCAAAAATTACAAAAGATGGACGCAATTGTTTAAATATTAGAGTGGTAGTAGTGAATGCAAATGGTCAGGGTATAGGAAATTCGAGAAAAAATATAATATATTAATACACAACAGTAACGCGACTAACTACGATAATCAACAAAAACCAAAAAAAATTGGAAATAGACAAATCTCCGAGAAGCTTAAACACAAAGGTACATAGTGCCATTGTGGCTAGGCAGGTTTTATTATAGACGGCGTAAATTAATTTAAAATGGTGAAATTATTCAAGCTCGAGTGTTACTGGACAATGCATTGCAATCGCATTTTATCACGAGAAAAACTTGCGGGCCGATTAAAATTAACATTCAAAATTATAGATCTCCCGGTAGAAGGATTAGGTCAGCTAAAAACTCGTATCGAGCTCAACCACGAAAGTAAGAATCGTGTATAATGCCTCATCGAAAACTAGTACAGGAATCTCTTTGGACAATTGCATAAAGGTCGGAGTAGCCGTTCATAGTACAAGCTTTGACATCATCCTCAGATTTCGGACACATCAAATTGTATTACTAGCCGACATTGAAAAGATGTATAAAATAATTCTACTCGATGAATGGGATATGTATTATAAATTAATTTTATGGCAAGAAAATGAAAACGATAAGTCATAAATATTATCGATAGACATACAGTCTTATTGGGTTGTGCATTGACACCACATTCAGCTACATGCATACCCAACCAATTAGCTGAGGATGAATGTTCAATATTTTTAACGGCCAGTAAATTTCTGTTACGCGACTGCTATGTAAACGATGTAATCACAGGAATATGTTCTATCAAAGACGCAAACAACTTATAGAAGGAACTCATTGAGCTGACGAATAAGGGGAGATTTACTCTTAGAAAATTGATATCAAACAACTTTAAGATTGCAAAGACTGTAGATAAAGAACTTACTGACATTAATCTGTTTACGGAGGATATATCTCAAACAATAGCATAAGGCATTACAAATAACCAAATAAACGACGAAATGAAATATAAGGAGAAGAACGGGACAAATCTAAAGTCATATATTATCAAATTTTGCGCGAATTGATGGGATGATTCATTACCTGAAGACATACGGACCTCTTGGATGACGATTCAATTACAATTATCGATCCTAAATAAAATGACATTTTCAAGAAAAGTTATAATAGCGGATGTTCAGCGCGTTGAAATTCATATATTCTGTGACGTTAGTGAAAAGGCATACGGAGCCTGCATTTATATGAGATCTACAGACAACACCGGAGTAATATTTATAAGTCTATTATGTTAAAAAAATCGTAATGCCTCACTAAAAACATTACCTAAGTTAAGACTACGTCCGGAATTATTACCCTCACAACCCGTAAAAACTGTCTTGCCTGGTCTTTATAGAACAATTAACGAAGTATTTTTGTGTCCTGATTCAACCATTGCTTTGTAATGAATTAATACGCGGCCATATTTATTCAAAAGGTTTTTTACCAACCGAATTTCAGTTTTTAGAGAATCAAGAAAAACGCTGCATTGGAGACATATGCCATTTTAGGAGAATATGGCAGACGTTCTTTCATGTGGATAATTATTATTGAAATTTCAAATAATAATCCCTGGAAACCAGGTCCAGAATGACTACGACCATATCAGGGTAAATGGCCAAACAGTATCGTAGAAGTGGAGTGGAGTTAAACCGATATTTATGGCTGCCATTACAGATTCAGATTCGTTTTAAATTAAAGTTGATAAACTCAAACGCGTTTTAGCTTATATATTGCGATTTAAAAACAATACCATGAAACACCAGCCTAAATCTTTTGGATACCTCACAACGAAAGAGTTAGACTCGGCGCTAATTTATGGGTGGAAATGACCCAACAAGGATGTTTCAAAAACGAAATAGAACAATTATCAACTCATGGAAAATCTAAGCTCTAATAGTAAAAGTCGGGCATTAAATTTATTTTTAGACAAATACGTACTTATTCGTGTAGGCGGTCAGTAGATAAAGAATTCAACATTCTCATACTCTCGTAAATTCTCAATTATCTTACCTAAGACACGTCACGTTACTGATTGAGCGAGTTGACACTGTACGTCAGCAACATACCTGTTTCTCTTTCCAACCAATAGCGTCGATCGAATGCCTGTCTGGAGAGCACGCTGGAGTAGTAACTTTGTACTAGCGCGCGCGTCTTTATTATTACCTAATTGTAAAAATGAATTTTATAAATCAATATTTTATGTTATACATTTAATTGTATGAAAGTGATTTGACAATAATAATATTAAGAGAGAATTTGAAAAAGGTACTTAGTGTGGATCCTAAAAAGAAACAAAATCTTAAATGAAAGTAATAAATCTTAATGTAAGTTTTTTATTTGCAAAAGTGATACACTGAAATATTATCTTCGTTCTACTTTTGATTTGATTAGATTTGCTTCATGTGATAGATCTCTTAGTAAACAATATAATAAGCCTATGACCGACACAATACGTTTTCTAACCACATCGCGTTCAAACGAAACTATGACTTTTAAGAACAGTTTGAACTTTAAACTGTTCAGTGATATGTTTTAACTGTTCAATGATATATATGTAGATATCAAATTGTAGGTACTAACCAAATAAGTTGGTGACAAGAAACAAAATTATTTACAAAAAAACAAAAAATAATCGTCTATTCTTATTGATTTTATTGCTTTGTAAGAACTCATACATAGTGCAATAACAGGCCGTTCTATTGCATTTTTATAAACAGTTATCAATTAAAACTAAATTATATAAGTTGAACTCAACCAAACTTCGCAAAATTAAACAAATCACACACGCACACAGCAAGAGACAACCTAGGATTGCGTACCCTGAATCGTACCAGTTATCTGCGGGTGACGATAAATTGGCGGGCCGGAGGTGTGTCGCTTCTTTATCCATGAATAGTTAATAATCTTTGGCTTAAGGTTCGAGGTCTTTGTTCTTTGGTGAAAGTAGATGAAAATATTGTTCCATATATTTTTATTTTTCTAATGTGATTTTTGTTTACCATATTGGAAAGTTTATGATTAAACCATGTTTGCGTGGCTAAACCAAAATGATTCCTGAAGTTTTTTCCAATATTTTTGAATAATCTTCAGTTTTAATTCAAGGACCGAGTAAACTTAATGGTCGGAATTGACATAATTAAATGAAAAATATATCTACTTTTATAAATCAAATTCGTTTTGGTTATATAGCAAATTATTTGATTTGCTCGTAGCATGAAATGCTCTCCATCTCTCCATCTGTCTCGCTCTTCCTCAACTGAAGGACAAAACAGGAACTCCGTAATTCGGTTCGTATATCACAGATTTATCTCAGAAACGCTATCACTTAAGAATTACAATTCGGTTGGAACTATTATTTGGTACTGGTAAATAATTCCCACATCCTTTATTTAAACCACAAATATTAAAGAGAACTAAATATTAATATTTAAAAAACATAAATAATAAATTAAAAGTATTTTTGAGAAATTCATAATATTTTAGGTCTGTGAAAGTTATGCTAAATAGTACATCTTTTTGAAAATTAATATTAATATTTGCAAGTAATTTAAAAGGGACACTAGTACCCCGAATGCTTAAATTTCTATATTATAAGATTCCGTAAACACTTACGGGCGTAAGTGTTTACGGAATCTTTCTAGTGCCAGTTATATTCTTGATTAAAACTTTTTAAAGTTTCGTACTTCAAAAGAAAAAACGGAAACTATATAAGGTTACTCGCGTGTTTGTCCGTCTGTCACAGTAATTATTATCAGAAATCGCTTGTCGTAGAAAGTTTAAATTTGATACAGTAATAAAATATATAAACGCGCAAATTTAAAACAATCAAAATATTTACATGGAGATTTTAAGGTAAGCAAACCAGAAAATTTCAATATTTATATTACATACAAGAGTAACATTTGATGAGGCTAATTTTAAGGGCCTGAAAAATAGTTTTTTATAATTTTGGATATTATAACGACAGAGATATACTGAATAATATGCATAAAAATATGTTCCTCTCTCCGAGACTACTGAACCTAAAATTATGAAAATATAAAATTTGTAAAAGCTTAAGCAGAAGTTGTGAGAAATCTAAACCGATGATTCTATATGTCATAATTTTTTTTAAATAATTATGTGTCTGTGAAAAAATATAATAGGCAATAATGTTGCAAAAAATAATTATTTTCAAAGAGTTTATTAGAAGTACTGTGTTCCCTTAAACTTGTATAAATACCTAAATGTATACAAAACCCTCGTTTTGGGAGTTCTGTTCGTATTTGATAAGTTCTTATTTACACTTAAATGAAACTACGTGATGTAGTATTATTTCTACTTTCTTTAATTTCTTTACCACGACCTAGGTTTCGTTGTATTACAACATCTTCAGGTGGGATATTAGCAAAGATATCTTTAAGATCTTTGCTAATATCCCACCTGAAGATGTTGTAATACAACGAAACCTAGGTCGTGGTAAAGAAATTAAAGAAAGTAGATATAATACTACATCACGTAGTTTCATTTAAGTGTGAATAATGAATTTTTACAAAATTAACGCCAAATATATTCAATATTTCAAGTTCTTATTTATTAACTGCATCATTTGATTTTCATTAATTCTACAATTTTGTCTAATTCACCAAGATAAAAAATAACTTTATGGACATATATTTATAGTACAAACAATGAAATAACTTTAAAATTTCTGTAAAAATATTTACATATATCGAATGCGGCTAATTTTTCCTAAATAATTATTATTCATAATATTAATCATCCTTCCTGTCAACGCGATTGGAAGTCCAACGAACCATGTTCGCAGATCGTCTTTCCATATAACTGATAAAGCGTGAAACTAAATATTATCTGGTCCCCTAACTGTTATCGAATATTCCAATGTTGGTGTAAATGCACGCCTAAACCGTTTTGACATGGGTTCAAAGACATTTCGAGAATCCTCGAAATGTCTTTGAACCTTTGAATCCTCGTTTAACACAAAACATTCTGAAAGATGTAATCTGAAAGTCTTACAATCTCTATGTTCGAAAATTCTCTGAGGGTCATTAAATATCTTCTCTCGTATAGTACATCAATTAAGCGAAGGTAAGCGCTACCACTGGCCTACTTATCATAAATATATTTCAAGTAGTTTTTGTAGTATTAGTTCATGTAAATAAACTAATTATTCTGAATCAGTACTTAATCTTATTGTAAAAGGTTTTAAGCATTTATGATAAATAACGTAGTATGAAACTAACTATTTTAGTCTTTCTTGTGCCGTTTGATTTGTTATATTATTGGTAAAATGTTTTTATTTCTGAAAAGAAAAGTCACAAGAGGGGGTTGACAATACGGTATACAGATTATTTTGAATAATCTGAATACTTTTAGAAGTATTGGTAATTATACGTGTGGGAAAAAATATAGGGCAATATTTTGCACTCTGCTATAAAAAAAGGATTTTGTGTCTAGGCCACGTAGTTGCGATGCGAACATGTTATATATAGATTTGATTCAATGCACGACCCAAATCATAGAGTACTTTGCGACGTTACTGCGAAACTGTTTAACGTAGAGACTTGATTTTTGGCATGGCAAAATATCATAATGATCTGCATATTTGTATAATACTTGTATATATGTACGGTTATTTTGAATTTAAAATTAAGTACTCGAAATTTATTATTTTACTTATAATATGGGATATTTTTGAAAGAAATTCAAAACTATTCTCAGAATAACGCACAAAATTGTACAAAAAAATATATATTTCCTCTTCTATGACTTTCAGAACCACTGATCTAAAATCGTTAAGAAAAGAGAGTCGGTAAAACCTAACTTGAAGGTTAAAAAAAATTAAAGCCGCTATATTAGTTCTTATAATTCTTGAAAATTATGATGTTTGTACGACTATAAAAGATATACTAGAGAATGCATCAAAACCATTTTTTTATGAACATTATACAAACATCTATGAATTGTTTTATGGAAATACTGTATACTTTTAAATATTTATATTTATCACCTAAATGTCTGGGAAAATTTTGCAGTGCGATATTTGCTCGCTTTTAACAGATTAGATTTTATTGATAAAGAGTTCAAAATTATACTAGTAAAGATTTTGATTTCTTCATCAATTAAAGAAATTTAATTTCTTTCCTTATTTTTTGTTTTATTTAGGATAATATTTTAATACAGACTTAGCTAGTTTGATTAACATGAAACTTTCACCATCATACCTAGGTGTAAAAGAATAAATTTTCTAGGACGTGTACGTAATGAGTAAAAAAAAGTTTAATACACAGTTAATGGCACACTCCAAAAAACGTTTTAAATAACGTGATTTGGAGTGTGTCATTAACTGATGTTTGTGTGTTAATTTTTTGACTATTATAGCTGTTACAAAATAATATGTGAAGATATTGTAGGTATCATAAAGCTCCCAAAAAAATTTCATAGCTATGAATGGCTGACTATTACAGATTTTCTATAACATATCATTTTGTGTCGCAAAATTGCACTATAGACGTAGTTTAAAATTTTTAAGTTATATCTACGAAAACTGCTCGCGCAGGGTATGGCTAATTATTTAAAGATTATTCGTTACAAAGGGTTACAAGAGTCGACCGTACAAGACTAAAGTAGAAAATAAAGAATTAAACCGATGAGAATACATACTTCAATAAATTAACAGCACATAATTATCATGTAAAAAAAAGAACTGTCGGAACAGAACCGTTATGACCTCTTCATGTTCTGGCAAGCTAGTAAATATCCTCTAATGTAGTTTCTTGTAATAGGCGGCTAGCCGGGTAGCTTGTAAATATCAAAATGAGAAAAGAAAATTATCGCAAGTAAATAACACAGATTTTAAATGGTTTGAGTAGTTACTAAGGATACAATTTTGGAACAAACAAGGTAACTCTTATGAAATATTTTCAGATATTGTTTTTATTTTTGTAAGCGACCGAAAACATTTTTCCAATTTTGTGTGAAAAAACTATTTTCTGAGAATGTCATTAGTTTCATAAATATTTTTTGTTTTAAGGAGCTATCTAAAATTTAGCTATCGATTTTTAGGAATACTGTTTTATCCTGTGGTAAGTTTAAAGACATTTTTGACTGAAATTTTACAGAAAGTCGTAATTGAGTAGAAAACAGATTTTTGTACTTTTTTTTATTTGGACCCATGTCGATATTAATAATCACCGCATGATTTCAATTCGGTTATATTTGAATATTAAACCACATTTTTTTAAATTTTTTCTCCTTATATTTTGTGAATGAAAATCAAAAAATTAAATACGAAAGGAAACGCATATATGCATCATGTCATATCTTACTTTATATAATACAATTAGCAGTGGCTTAGAAATCAGATTTCGTGTGTTTTCATTTTGTTAAAAATATATAAATATATTTTATCAGATTGTGATTTTACCAAAATGTGTTGAATGGTTACACTATACATAGCGTGTAGGACACTATTTACATACTGATTTTCATACCCTTCATTATTTCATATAGATGAACTGGTAAGTAGTGAATTTTACGAGATGATTGTGGCATAAATCGTTCGAAGTTATTCGACAAATGTTAGAAAACCGTCAAAAACATTTTGTACACCGACAAATAAATATAAATATATCAGAAGTATGAACCCTTTAATATTTTTAAGGCATCTTATCAAGAAATTATTAAATTTCTTCGGAAATTTTTAAATACATAATTTTTGAGACATATCATATATCATAAATTATATGTAACACAAATATACTTGTTGAATATGGTATAACTTACACGGCGAGGATTCCGTTTACATTAAAGAGTAAGATAGTATGTATATGGAACTATTTACAAATATTAATATTATTTTTTATTATGTAAATATACAAATATGTTGCCTAGTGTATCTTTTGCAGATATAATGAAAATACATTTTAAAATACAAAGCTATTTTTGGACTTAAATCATAAGTCATTTATGGAGTTTCTATGAACTTTTTGATAGGATATACATATAGTTGATATGTCTTAAATTGGTCGACAATTATTACTTGTAAATGAGTAGAGCCTGTGTAGGTGTGATACTTTTCCTTTTAACTGCATTATATATACTAAGCTTGTGATTATTTCTTAGGCATTCAATAATAGGGATTTAGCTGATATGGGGTGGGGACATTTACCTAATTCTGATAAAAATGATTACTTGAAATCTTACTATATCGTAAACAGTCGCGGTATCCAAAAAGTGTTTACCCTCAATATATTTGAAACATTAGTTCAAAGATACCCTACACAATATGATATTCGAATAGAAAATCACCCACGTTTTACGTGTAAAATGGTACCCTAATAATATTATTAAAAGATTTCACAATTTTATAAGCATCACAAATATATATAACTGTACCAAATTTCTGTTTATAGCACTGTTAGCCTCCGAATAAAATATTTATTATAGCAAATGGACAGAAAAACCAAAATGACGAAATTATAAGTGTTCCAATTTTTCCTACGGAACCCTAAAAATGAAATTTAGGACGAGTCGGTACGGCCGTTAACCGTTACGGCTACAGGAAAATGATCTCAGAAGACTACGCAAGAATTTTGGAGAATTTTGCTGATTGGCATTAACAGGTTTTGAAAAAATATGGCAGCAAGATAGAAGGCAATTTTCACAAATTTTTTTTCATGCAATTCTATTTTGTTTCTTATGAGGATCAAAAGTCTCTATGGACCAAGTGAGGTAAGAATGCTAGAAATCGCAAAAAACTTTTACCGCACATTTTGTAGCGACATTTAATTATCAGCCATTCTAGGTGCAGAAAATGAAAAATTGACTAAGTGTCATGATTGACAAAATAAGAACAATAAAAAAAGTATCTATGCTCTTAAGTGTTAGAATTAATTGCCGTCTTGACAGATATATTTATTCGCTCTTTTCAGCAATGAGCAAGAGTGGCTGAAATTTTTCTCGAATGGAATCCGAAATTGTTGTGTATCTTTCAATTCCTGAACACTGTTTTATTTTTACTTATAAACTTAATTTTTTACATAACTCCAAAGAAAAAAATCAAGGAGTATCAGGTGAAGAGTTTAAATATAAACGCGTTCGACAGTAATTGTCGAGTGCCTGAGATCAGTTATTGTAATTTTTTTTATTGCTAGTTAATTCTGAAGTTAGACTCATTTCCAACCGCGTTCATTTCCATATTTAAATTCTTTAACACGACCTACGTTTTGTTGTATGACAACAACTTTAGGTGGGTAATTTGTAAAGATCGAATTTCAGAAACTTCCAAGAGCATTGAAATATTACAGAAAACACTAGCGGAAGTGGGTTTTGTGCGGGTTTTCCCACTCCTTACGTTAGTAAGTTTGTGGTAGGGGAGCGGGGTAGTTTTTATTATATTTTCGAAAGTTATAAAATGTACAAGTATTTTAGTGAGCGTAATATATTAAATTCATGTTGTACTATGAGGTTATGCAATGAAAATGTTCAGGTGTATGTAATAGTTTAAATGGATGTTATTCTCAGTAATTTATTTATGCAATGATAAGAGCATCTGATGGTTGGAACAAGGTTATAAAACTAATTATACATATATTCCATTTTTCCGAAAAAATTGAACTGAAAATTAAAAAGAAGCATGAAAAATATGTACATGGAAACAATATTACCCCTCATTACCAAATTAAAGTTTGTTTAATAAAACGTCGAATTCAAAATTAATAAGCCCATTATATTTTCCTTTAAACACTTTTTCACTTATAGAAACGGAAAAAAAAAATTTTTTCTGGTTCGAGCTGAGGTATATATTTATCGAACTCTATTTCTGCTTATATTGAAATATATATATATATATATATATATATATATATATATATATATATGTATATACATATGTATATATATATATATATATATATATATATGTATATACATATGTATATATATATATATATATATATATATATGTATATACATATGTATATATATATATATATATATATATATATATATAAATTGAATTTAACCGATCATTAATGACTTAGAATAACTTTAACACCCTGAGTGTTCGACGTATTTTCGACCTTAAAAATATTACAATATGAGTTTTGGTCAGCATTAAAATGGTTAGCAATCCAAGACTGCTTAAATTTATATCTTTTATATTATTTGAGATTCCGTAGCAGCTCAGATTCTTAAAAAATTCATCATGTATATGCATCCATAGGTCTATTTCAAGTTTATATACTGGTAATTTCTTAATATCATGTCTTTCTATGCTATATATATAATATTATATTATTATAATTCTATATATTTTGATTTAAACGATAACTTGTCAGATATGACAAAAGAAGTTTAAAATGTGGCCTGTGAAGCGATTCCGTGTTTTAATTGAACTATTTAGAAATTAAACATTATTTTTAACCGTTACATTTAAATCGACCTGTACATTTTTCACAAGCACAAAAATTATTGGAAACATTGTGAAAATTTAAGTAATCTCCATAATTTTTCGGTACAATTTCTATTAAAACTATTTTTTTCATAATTTTGACTTATCTTCAGAGAGAGGGTGGGGAAAAACATATTTTATGTGGATATTTTCAACAATATTTCTACAAATATTTCATATCAAATATTAAAAAAAATAGTTAGGGTCATAAGAAAAATAAAAGTAATTTTTTAACCTTTCTTCATTTGATACTTTGCATAATATATGACATTAAAAAAAAATCAATTACTTTATTTTACTTCTCCAAAATGTTCATATGAATATTTCAGAGACAAAAATTTATAAATATGCGGGTTAATGCCTTCTTATTTCGCGATTATTTCAGGTCAAACGGATTCTAAGAAAAATGGCTATGTCAGACGGGTACGTGAGTGATTTTGAAAGGTTCTGATTTGTTCCTTTTAACGCATAGAATCCTCAGAATCCCCAAAAACGAAAACTGGTTTATGTTGCGTTTTGTAATTCATGAGGTATAAAAGATCCCCATTTTGGTTTTTATTAAAATATAATAAATGTAATTGCTTGCAATTATTATCTTAGGTAAATGAATAAGATAGCGTAAACAAAAGAAAAATCAACTATAGATTCAACGGTAGGGATTGAAACCTAACTTAATGGCAAAATAATAAATTAATTAGCACATTTGTTCGTTGACGAGCTTGAACTCCTTAGCGCTTTATTACGTAGTAATTTATTAGAAAGTTACACCCTTTCTCCAGTAAAATAAAGAAACATGTAAAATGAAATGCCACCAGCAACTTTCGTTTATACATTTGGGCATAAAAAATAGAACATACTCAAATTTCCAACTAAAATCTTTTTTATGATATTTTAAAAATTCTGCTGGTGTTCTTTTAAGAGGTAGATTAAAATGATTTCTGGTATTCTTAGTTATGCGATATATATATATATATATATATATATATATATATTTATATATATATATATATATATATATATATATATATGTATATGTGTGTGTGTGTGTTTGTGCGTGTGTGTGTGTGTGTGTGGGCGTGTGTAGGTGCGCGTGAGGGTGAGCGTACGTGTGCGCGTGTGGTGTGCATGTGAGTATATATATAATCATAATTATATATTCCATTTCTTTAAATATTTATGAAATTAAAGGTAAAATTCTAATTAAAATTTGAGCTTTTATTATAATTTTTAAAACATAATTTTTTATGAACTTTTAGGAGGATTTTACTATTGTACCTATAACAATTATAACGTGTTGAAATTGTTATCGCTGTAAGAACGTAGGACAAAACATAAAAAAGAAAACCATTAATATTTTAACCAAATAAACTTTAAAAACTAAAGAAGCAAATCAAATTTAATGAAACTCATAAACTTGTTGATAAAAGTAACCGCGACGAAAAGTTCTGAAAGCTGAAATGGCTTAACACACGCAACATAACCTTAAAACACTCAATTATTGTAATCAAAATACAAATTCGTAAATGGAGCGACATCTGTTATTAACTTAAGGTTCAGCAGCTAATACGCCAATAAAAACACACGTGGCTTGAAAAAATAGCGTAACGTTAAATAAAAGACAAAAAGCTTCCCGCACCAGCGGAGCGGAGATGTGGACGCGAGATAAAAGTTATACGGCTGAGAAAATTGGTTGACAAGAAGATAACGCCGGTGGGGCGCCATCTAAAGGTTCTCGTAAGTCGTCCGGTCAGTGTTGTGTATCTGATAGCGAATATAAAAAGAACTTCAGGCAAGGACACTTGGGTAGATAAAGCGGTAATATATAGGTACCTTGAAACAAAGTCGCCTCTCAAAGGAGTTCATTAATTAGAGTTGAATAATAAATTGAGTTCTGCTCTCGGCTACAGTGACTGAAATAAATTAATATTATGCCAAGTTTTAGGTTGGACGACAAAGAAAGTTTTGGCCGAATACTGTTGATGTAGTGGGCGAAAACCTGGCTATCATCTGTTCATATAGACTTGCGTATATCACAATCTTATTAAACGTGGCACTGGGAAATTTTAAATGAGGTTTTCTGAATTTGTATGATGGAATTGAATCAGCGTTGCAAGAGAAAACAAATTAGGTTTAATTTCTGAATTAATTTTTTTGTTTTTAGTAGTTGGTTACAGAATTTCAATCATTCGGAATTCATTATTTCAGAAGACTGAAGAATATTTCAACTCTTAACTGATGTGTTCGTTCTATATATTCAATAAAAAGTATTTCATGATAATCAAAACGATATTATTGATTGACATGTATTATATATATATATATATATATATATATATATATATATATATATATATATATATTCAAATGGATCAAATTTACGTAGTCAATGTTTGGTTAATATTTTCATAAAAGAATTCACTTAAGTATGAGCTGTTGTGCATAGAAGAATATTTTAAATTCAATTCAGTGATAAAGTCATAGAAAAAGGAAATTAACTAGTAGGAAAAAAAAGTAAATACAAAATGTTTAAGAAAAATTAAACGAATCTACTTTTTAGAAACGATTACCAAAAATAATCAATAATGATTGCTTTTTTATTTATGCCTTAATTAATCAAAATATACTGATAAACTAGCATTGTTATTCATTCTGTTGTTATCCAAATGTCTTTTTCACTCTTTTCGAGCTTTCATTGGATTTTTTCCTCGACCCTGTCAAGTTTTATGGCTTGATATGTTAAATTTATGTGTGGAGGATATAACGAGACACAATGTACACTTTATTTCATCCCGCTAGTTCAAAGAGTTCTATGGAAATGGCACTTACAATATATTAACAAAAAAGGGCCTAACGACTTAAATAACATTTTTCGGAAAGTAATTCTCCATATTTTTTATTTGAAAATCTCACTGTTACCCCTATAACATTTGGAGCCAACACTACATGGACTTTTGTTGGTCTCCTTTGAATACTTGTAAAGTGAGGGCAAAAACAATTATTTCTGTTCGCAACATGGAAAGAGATATCACTGCATAGATAGGCTTTACAAAATTAAATTAGTTAAATATATTAACCTCGATAATAAAGTGCCTCTTCTTTACAATCTGGCTTTCCTCTAAATTTTACAATAGTCAAATTGATGTATTAAAACTATAATTTTCTTTGGTGTATTTTTGTAATTTACTGTTTTTTTCTCTTGGCTTGTTAGTCAGCATGACTCTATATTTACATCGCTTTAAAATTAGTTAGTAAATTGAATTGATTCTTCCACTGTTGGATTTTGTAGTCTTGAAAAAAAATTAAAATGTATTATATGATATTAAAAAGTTAAAAATTAAAGGAAAAGTGCGCAATACTGACGATGACGATATGATTAACTAGATATACACCTCATTTTTCACACTGGATATATATCTCAGTATTTGAGTGGTGGGTGAACTAACTAAGTAGTTTATGCAAGCAAATTAGTTGGTGAAAATATTGGCGTAAAAAAAACAAATTCCATATATATATATATATATATATATATATCATACTCGTCCCTAGGTTACATAAATTGTGCAAACCGTTTATCAAGTCATAATATCATAGACGACCTACCTGACATATTTCTACATATACCTGTGATATATATATATATATATATATATATATATATATATACACACACACATATATATACATACACACATACATATATATATATATATATATATATATATATATATATATATATATATATATATATATATTAGATTGTAATTTATAATTATTTATAGTTTTGGATTTGATGTTGAAAATGATTTTTCATATTTATTTCTACAAAATCCATTAATACAGTTTCTGAAAAAAAATTCATTAATTTTAATGTACTTCGAGTAATCTATTGTATAGTAAAATGACACTAAACTTGTTACAAGCTAATTCGTGTTGAGCTTTGAGCCTATAAAGCTTTGATTGGAAGGTAGTATGCCATAGAATTGATTGTGTGAATAAAGTTTGATATTTGGCATTTTAAAAATGTTTGTCGAAAAAGACATTCTACTAATTATTTTTTGAAAGACATGCGATGCTTTGTCAATAACACTATATTTTGATAGTATTAATTGACAATAAGTAATTAACTATAATTTTTTTTTCATCATAAATCTCGCATATGGGTATTAATAGATTTGATATTCCTATATAAATAAGCGTAAACGTATTAAATATGAAATTTAATTTTTACGAATTTTTACGAAAATTGTATATTTGTATATTACCTATTATATATTAATAAGTATTTTTTTATTTTTGATTTAAGTCCCTTTGTCAATGACGACAGTTCGAAAATATTCAAAAAGTTTGTCAAATATTCTTATCAATGATTACATACTCTGATAAATGAATCAATTTTGTTGAATGATTTTCGAAATTATTGCTTAAATTTGTTGAAAGAGTATTTAAAACTGCGAGTATTCAGTAGATGTTGGCCGTCTCATGCTTAAATTAACATAGTAATATTGCGTTTAAAATAATAATTTTCGGAAATGTTCATTATTTTGACAGTTACACACTTCACTCCAAAATTTTTTTTTATTATAAAAAGTATAATGAATGCCCTTATGTGCATCAACGGTTAAACAATTAACGTAACGATGTAAAAAATGACATTTTACGTTCGTTATAATATTGAAAGTTTTCTTATATTTTTTTAAAGAAAATTTATTTAGAAGACAAAACAAGTTGTAAGCTTTAAAACGGAGAGAACTAGACTTTCTTCCCCCCAGCGCAAAATTTACAAAAAAATTGAAATTTATAAATGAACTTTCTCTAAATAAACCATTTTGTGTTACTTCAAAAATCATTCCAAAAGTTACTAACATGGAAGTCAAAAATTGGTAATATTAAAAAAAATGAGTTCAATTTTATTTTTTAAAACCAATTCATTTGTAAAATTGTAAGTAATGTTTTAATATTATCACCATTGCGTTATTATGTTTAGGTCAGAAGTATTCTTTATAAAAACTTGTAACAAATGGTTAAGAGTTAATACCTGATAATCTGCCGAAAGGTCAACTATATCTAAAAACTATGAAATTCATACATTTTTTTGGATTTTAAAGATTTTGGAGCAATATTTGCAAATACGCTCAACAAGAAAATAACACTAGTATCAGGATAATGACGAAGCATATGTCAAGCTTGTTCTTCTGAACTATATTTTGTGGTGTAAATCTCACTAAACTCTATATCAATGAGTACAACTTTTTCGAACATTTGCTTTGAATTTATTCACTAATGAACAATATTTGTGTGGTGATTTAAGATAAGTGTCAAATTGTTCAAATTGCTTAACTACTTTCTAGAGATTCAGAAAGTTAATGAGGATTTACAAATTTTGATTATTTTATATCCTTATTTATTTTAAAAAGAACCGTTCGTACACGTTTTCCTACTTTATAATATAAATTTCTATATTATCGTCGAATTCTCCGTAAATTGTTTATAGATGTTTACATTTCCTACATTTGCGACTAATACACATTTCTCCGTAATCATCACAGCAAATTACTTCAAAAAAATTATCAGTTCTAGGTACAGTAATTATATACTTATGTAAAGAAGCTAAATTTCTTTCATTGGTACAGTGCTCTGCTGTCGGTAAACAGTGACCATGTATTTATGTACTTCATAAATGGCGCTGTGAGTAATGGCGGCTAACAGGGTCAACAAAGCAGATTATTTTTAGTTGACAGAACTCACAATATATATTCAGATTGTTTGGTTATATTAAAAGAATTGTATAAAAAGGAATTGACACTTTAGCCCTTAGCCACCTAACGTGTATTCTAGTAACACATCCACCTAACGTCGGTCATGGTGACGGGTTGCATTTAAGTACTATTTTGAAGGTTAAAAATCATGAATTGGCAAAAATGTAAACTACATCATTTTCTTCAGTTGTTTTTATTTTAAATTGTTTCAATAAACTCTTCAAATTAACACTTCTTTCTTCTTATTAATATTAATAAAAGTTGACTTACAAATATTTTAACAAATTATAGGTTTTTTAATTAAGGTAAGAACTAAGTAATAACAATCAATGAGACTACTTATTTTTAATTATTTTTAGTAAGTTAAATATATAACCTCTTATATAAAACTATCATTGGCACAATTAAATCAGAATCATTCCAAATTTACAGCCCCCTAACATTCAAAATTTCTCGCAGCAGCCAACACACATTTTTTGAGAACATTCAACGCAAATTGGACATTCAACGCAACATGAAAACACAAATGAAATGTTTTACGCCTTTTTTTGGGTCACACGTTGAGCAAGTTTTACGTGTTTCTAATTTGTCAGAGCTGTCTGCCGAAGATGTTCTGGGTTCTTCTTTTATTTTGAGAACCCGGTGAATAGGGCTCTAAAGTTCCCTTTGCAACACAAACTGGTTCGCTCGACATCTTAAATGGGGTTTGATAAGATCTTCAGCCAGTCGTTTCATGAAATTCAGTCTGGGCACCTTTCTCTGAGATTGGTTAATGCTGCTGATGATGTATGCATTTGCTGCACATACATCCATTATTCTGTAGAAGACAACCATTGGCCAGCGCTGTGTGCGTCGTGAAGTTGAGTAAATTGCACATTTCTGATCTAATTTATCGACGCTACCTTTGGTGCTATTATAAAAAGTTATAATTTTTGGCTTTTGCTTTTGTGGATCGATGGTTGGTGAGTGATGCACGCTGGAGAGAACAAGCACGGATTTGTTTTGCTTTGGTACAAAAGATAACAATGTTGCATCTGACATGAATCCAAAAATTGAAGAGCCAACGTTCCGATGACGCCCAGGCAGAAATTGAGGAGGTACTTCCCTTTCATTTTTTTTAAGGGTACCCACAAGTGTCAGCTGTTTTTGCTTAAGGATGTTCATTAGCTCCACAGAAGTAAACCAGTTATCAGTCGTAACATTTCTGTGGGTTCCTTCAATCGACGCAACCAATCTCAAAACTGCTTGCGTGGGTTTGTTCAGTCTTTGGTATTCAACGGGCAAGCCTTGGCCATCCGAGTCTTTTCCCAAGGAAAGGTAGCCATCCACAAGGTATCCGTTTTTGGCGTCAGTCATGCACATAACTTTTAACCCATATTTGTTGGGTTTTTTCGACATGTATATTTTGAAACTGCACCTCCCACGGAAAGCCACCAACATCTCGTCAATACAAGCGTAACTGCCTATTGAACAAACTTCTTTGCAGTTTTGTATCAGCTTATCAAACAGTTGAGATATAGGTGCGGCTTTATCAGTGCTACGGCGTTCACCTCTGGTGCTCGCATCATCAAAACGAAGGCAATTCAGCAATGTTTCGAACCTGTTCTTGCTCATTATACAACGATAAATATCTCTTCCTGTGCCATCTGTACTGTACCAACATGTGTAATGTGTATGGTTCTCTTTGAAAATTGCGGTATAGTACGACATACCGATAAAAGCCTTTAGCTCCATTACGTCGAGGTCTTGAACACATGTCTGGTTTTGATAGTTAGATCTTATCTTTCTAATTTTTTCGTTAGTATGCTTTACGATTTCTTCTAACATATCAGCAGTAAAAAATAACTGCCATAAATCGGATGGTGTTGTATTTCTGTTCAAAAAATCTCTGAAATTTTTTTTCAATCCTGGAGGTTGTTGAACGATGTTGTGTTGCAAAGTCCTTGACCGCGAAACCGGAGGTTGAGATGACCAACGGAACCGATTTTTTCCGAAATACTTCCGGTATCTTGCCAATGGAACTTCATCATCGGAAGATGCATCATCAACTGGCAGATCATCATTATCGTCATCTTCATTTAACTCGTCAACATCAATTTCAGAGTCCGATTGACACTCACCATCAATGACGTGGTCTAATGGTACATCTTCTACGTCACTGCAGTCTTCATTTGGTAATTCCAGCACGTCCCTTTGATCCTCGGAATCATAATCTTCTTACCATCTACTGATATTTCGTTCACGTTCAGACATGATAAACCTAAAAAACAACAAGAAAATGTTAACACTAAAAGTAACGTAAAAACCTAACGTCGGTCAACATGACCGAAATATACTTACCTGTATTTTTTTACTGCACGCACGTGTCGCTTAGTCGAGCGTAGGGTGTAAACTGGAGAGGGAGGGGAAAAAGTACATAGAGTCACAGGCGCGTGGCCCGCGTAATAACGGAAATATTTGAAAAAATATATCGTCTGGAGTCACTGTGACCGACGCTAGGTGGTTAAGGGTTAAATAATAAACTTGAACTTCTTGTGGTATAATACTATTTAAGTTAAACTGTGTAATTATTATCGTGTGTATGTAAGAACTAAAATAACCAATTTTTGTTTTCAGAGCAACGCAATTGTTTAATTGAATTTTGCAATTCCTAAAAAGTTAGAAGTTGTCTTACAAAAGGATATTTCTAGTTAAAATTAAGAAAAATGGAAAGACTACGCTTTAAATTTGTAGTACTGGGATCAATGGACGGAGATACGAATGTGATTTGCGTAACCTCTATTGAGATGCCCGATGGATGTGTTTTTGATGTCCCAGATGATCTAAAGCTGACAAGTAGACACACTGTCATATTGTAATTAGACGTATTTAAGAAAATCAGATATTAGCTCAAAAAAGACACTAAAAACGTTCTGTATTGATTCCTCTAAATAAAGGATTCTCTTTTTAATGAAAATATATCTAAATGAAGGTGAAAATTTACAGTTAGGTGACCAGTATTTAGATGACATTGCAGAAGCGGCAGTGCCCTTACACAAAAATACTAATTGTGCTCTGCCAGAAAATAAAAATCTAGGAAAAACGGCTGAAAGGTTTTTGTAAGAAACGTTTTCAAATAAGACATCGGATGCTGACCAATGGATTTATAAATGAAAGAGAGAATGTGGAAGATTAGAGATTATACAAAATGAAGAGAAAATTGAGATTTTAAAACATCTTCTATAAAACACTGCTTAGATTGGTACAGCAGTATGATAATAAAACTGATAGTAAATTCGGAATGGTCAATATGGAAAAATAACTTTTGTGAAACATAGAAAAATAAAGGTTGGTCCCAAGTCAAATAGCATTTATATTTAAATTTCAAGCTGGATAGTTACTGGAATATGCCACTAAAAAGGAAAGACTGTTGTTAGAGGTCAACAAGCACATCGACCAATAAATCTTATTATAATGGGATTACCAGATTATATAATCAATAAAATAGATAAAGAAACCGTAAAATCAACTGCAAGCCTGTAAAATGAATTTGGAAAGCATGAACATATGGCGTACAAAAAGAACTTAAGTGAGTAAAAATAAAATACAAATGATTATAAAGGAAAAACTGATAAACTAGAACCGTATAAGACTTGTGAAAATTTAAATAAAGATATTCGCTTTCATCTTGCAGAAAAGTGCTGGTTCAAATAGAAGAAGAATATAACCAGAAGAGAAACAGTTGTAACGACGTGAACGATTGTGACAGTGATTGATGTTGACCTAAACAACTATGATAAAGAAACGAATAATAACACCATTAATTAAAGTCAAACTATCTTTGAAGAGAGAATTAAAGACATTTGGGATATATAATTCAGGCTCAAATGTTTCTGTAATTAATTCCAAATTGATAAGAGAGAAAGGAGAAGAATAGGAAGACTGAAAAAGTAATAATTTCGTCACAATGAATGGTGCTCAAAATACAAATGGTTTGACAATTATTAAAACAAAAAAATTTGGATATAGAAGAAAAAACCGATATTTATATCATTGGAGGAGAAAACTTAAATACGATTTTATAATTGGGTTGGATATCATAAAATAATTTACACTGGTTTAAGATGAAAATGTAAAAATCACAAAGAGAATCACTCAATCAAAAAAGAGAAGAAATAAAAATAGAAGAAGAAACAGATACTGTGAATAAGGATGATGAAAAAAGCAACACTCCTAAAGAAGTGAAAAAGTAAACAAATCCATGTTCAATAAATTTTAATGAACACGTAAAGGAAGAAGATTTCAAAATAAATACGAGTAATTTAAATAGTCAACAAAAGTCAGAAATATGTAAACTATTTGACACTTACAGTCAAAGAATGTGAAGCATGTATTGATTTACTCATGGACAAATATTGTAGTAAAAGGCCATAGAAATGATTGATTGAAGACAAAAAGGAAATAGAAGACTAAATAGCAAAGTTAATTGACAAAAAATTTA
Source organism: Druceiella hillmani (assembly GCA_039881145.1). Taxonomy (NCBI): domain Eukaryota; kingdom Metazoa; phylum Arthropoda; class Insecta; order Lepidoptera; family Hepialidae; genus Druceiella; species Druceiella hillmani. The sequence continues at coordinate 38,976,760 of JAYKKI010000007.1, read as the reverse complement.
TAGAGAAATCTTATAGTCCATTTGCGGCACCAGAAATTTTGGCTTTCAAAAAAGAAGAAAACAAAATTTCAAGGTTATGTGCAGATTTCAGAAATCTAAATGAAATAGTGATACCTTAAGCTCAACCATTCTCACTGATCGACGATCTAGTGATCAAGACAAGAAACTCAACATATTTTACAATATCGAATACCAGTTCAGCATTCTGGTCAATCCCGCTACGAATTGAAGATAGGAAGAATTCTGCCTTTTAACACACAATGAATGAATGACATTATCAATGTATATGTTTATCTTTTGGTTTGAAGTTTTTTTTAAAGGATACTAGGTAACATTTAAGAAAGTACAAGCTTACAGAGCCAGCTAATTTTCAAAGGATACTAGGTAACTTTGCAGTACTACACAGATGATATAATTATGTATGTTATATCCTCTAAGATTTTTTCTAAACTGTTTTTCTGATGGTTAATATAACCATTTAACAGAATTAAATAGATGATATAAAAAGGGTAAACTTTAATAAAAATTGAGGGTTCCCTTTAGATTAAAGTTTACAAAATGTACATTTTTTCATATTCAGTGAAATATCTCGGTCATATAATATAAAATAATACAGTACTGCCAGTACAAGATAATAACATCTCAAACAGTGGCCATAATGGCGCTGTGAGTAATGACGGCCAACACGGGCAGCAAAGCAGATTATTTTTAGTTCTAATTGTTGTTCAGATTATTTGGTTATATTAAAAAAATTGTATAACAAGGAATTGACCATTTAAATAATAAACTTTAAATGACGTTTCTTTATTTTCAAGTAGTATAGTACTATTTAACTTAAACTGTGTAATTATTATCGCGTGTATGTAAGTACTAAAATATGCAAACTTTTTTCTTTTTTTTTTTTTTTTTCAGAGCAACGTAATTGTTTAATTGAATTTTTCAAGTCCTAATAACTTCGAAGAAATTGTCTGACACTTATATAAAGCTTGAATTAAGTGGTCGAAATTAGCGTGTATCACATATAAACAAAAATTACTTTCTAATTGTTAGTTTTGACAATCCATAACGCACGATATTGCAAAATGCATTGTAAGATATATTTCTATTTTCTTTAACGCATTTTTATGTAGCTTCTTTGTTGTCATTAATAAGTGCCTTTCCTGTTTTTCCCTATATTCTTTAGTTATAGTTAATTTTTTCTCAGCACACATACGGCCATTGTAATGTTGTTCCAAAAATGTATTATTTTTATTTTCACTACTTCTCAAATTTTGCTTGATCTATATTTCCGCTACATATTTAAAAGTTCTGATGCTTTTGGCACTGCATGCTCTCTTTTTTCAAGTAAGACTTCTCTTGTGAAGAGTACCACTTAACCACTTCTTCACAAACAGTTTTGGCAAATACCGGTTTTCCAAGCGTAGCATAATTTCGAGATAACTGTTTTGACATAACATCATGAAACAACAGTCGCTTCTTTATTTCGGCGACATCCCGTTTTTTAATAATGTCGTTGGTTCTTGTTTTTGGTCTGTTATTATTGGGCTGCGTTGTTATTTTGGATACAATTTTTTGTATCTTTTCAACTGATCCTGTAAATTGTTTTTAATTCTGTTCCCTTCTTTTGAAACTATATTTTTTTACGTTTATTTCTTTCAGACATTTTGCAACTTTCTATTCATCCTTCTGAAATTGGCGACTACAGATATATGACTGGAATTACGTTTCCATCGTTTATATGGACTTCGTTATCAAATTATGGAAAAATTGCATATCGTAGAAATATATCACTGTTAATCAAAATATTTTTTTCTTCTTTTCCCATTTATAATAATTTAAACGTATTTTTAAACGCTTTTTATTTCACCCCCACACCCCATTTTCTTTTCAAAGTAATATCCTTTTTAATTTATTTCAGTATATTTCTCTCTTCATTATTATTTTTAATTCGTTGGTGTTTATATTTCTTCAATTTTTGCTTTCATTTTAATATTTCCGCTTGGGTTTTTTTTCTTTGTTTGAACCATAATTATAGCAAACTGAAATAAAATTAAACTAATTTGAAATTCACGTACACACACACCCACACACATGCACGCACGCACGCATGCACGCACGTACGCATGCACGCACGAACGCATGTACGCACGCACGTCCACCCGCATGCACACACGCATGTACGTACGCACAAATGCACGAACGCACGTACGCAAGCACGCACGCATGTACGCACGCACGCATGCACGCAATAACGCACGCACACTCGCATTCACGCTCGTACGCACGCACGCACGCTCACTCACACATACAAGCAGGCACGCACGCACACGCGCATACACGCGCACGAACACGTACGCTCGTGCACGCGAGCGTCGCGTTCGCACGCATGCGCACGCACAAGCACGCGCGCGTCCTCAGGCGCAAGCACACGCTCACACGAATACGCACGTAGTTGCACGCGTACGTACGTGCTGGCACGCGCACATATGCGCATACACTCGAACGCACCGCACACACGCGAACGAATGCGCATGCATGCGTACTTGTTCGCGCACACGCACACGCACGCGTACGCACGCTCAAGCACACACACACATACACACACAGGCACAAACATACACATGCACGCACACACCCACACGCACACACGCGCACACATGCACACGCGTATTCGCGCACACACACATACGCACATAAATATTTACATGTACGTAACTACACAATAATAACATATCTATAAAACCTTGATAATTTTCCTGCGTACAGAGTCATTATCTTGTCACAAAAGTGACAGGAAATTGACCACAGGAAAATGACAAAAACGCACGTTTTAATTCACATATGTATTGCAATATTAATTATAATAACAAAATCGTTAGTTGATGCGAATTATATCTTAAAGCATGAAAGTTTATTACAAAAAATAAAATAATTTACTTACGTTTCACCTCTTAATTGCTTCACAGGTAAATGAAAAAACGTATCAAATACCAGCAGGAGTACTAAACAATCCGTTTACGATGCGTCATCTATGCCGTTCATTCGTTGATTGCTTAATTTTAATACGTGGCAAATTCAAATTAAAATTTCGGCAGACTAATAGATACTTTAACTATTTGCAGTGAATATTTTCGTGTTTAGTATTACTCTATAAGTAATAAAATAAATTGTTTTAGATCTAGCATGCAATTATTATCAAATCTCTAATGTGTAATAAAAAAACCGCATCAAATTGGAAAATTCGCCTGGCATCTAGCATTTTTTTTTCTATAAATAAAAATCAAATATAATGTACCAAAATGTGTTTATATATACATAAAGTATTCGAAAATTTAACGCATTTACAATGAGATCAAATTACGTTTAAGCACTTCTTTGTCTGCCGCGGGTTAATTTCGACTCGAAATTTGTCATTCTATAAATTGTATTGTATAGTTTTCTATATATTTTGATCCAAAATAAACATAACTATTATAATTATGGATATTAATGGACAATACAAGTTTGTTCGGTTTATCTTGTAGATATTCACTGATGTGACTTTTAAAATATATGAAATTCAGAAAAAGAAGAATCTATTGCGTAATGAGAAAACTGTCAAAATATATTAGGATATTCCAATAAAGCCATCTATGTTTTAAATTATGGTTACGCTATTTTAATTTGTTTTACAATTTAAAGCTCTATTGATATAAATGTATTCTATTATAGGTATGTATTGCAGAAATAAAAACACTAAACCCAAATTTACCACCCTTTATTAAGAATTAAAAAAGTAAAAAAATAACTAATATTATAAAGTTGGCACCATATCATATGTGTAGAGAGATAAAGATGCAAATGGAATTTGATCAACAGAGGAAAGATTTTAAATTGTTATTAATCTATTTGTAGTCAACTTTAGTTTCCTTTTATTTATTATGACTAAATTTATGTATCATGTGATATTATATACTATTTAACAAAATTTATTCTAAATTAAATGAAATATCCAAATATAAATAACTTCAATAATAAATTAATCGTAAGCGAACATAAAGGCCTAGTCTGTATAATTCATACCGTTGGAAGAAATTGTTATATTTTCAATCAGAGAATAACGTGAAGAACTATAATATTTATCATTATTGACAAGGTCAACTTCCTATAGCTAGACTTGTCGAACATAGACTTCAAATTAAATTGAATAAACAAGAAGTTCAGGTAAAATATACTAGGGGAGAAATGAGAAAATACAACAGATAAGTTAAAACCTAAGCCAAAGCCTTTTAAATTAAGATAAATTCAGACTTACACTTATATATTTATATTACTTATATCTGTCTGAAGTGTAAATATCTGCACTTCTATATAATGGTAAGCTAGAAAAAAAAATCATTTAGGTAATTTATAAATCAAACGCGTGTTAAAAATTATTAAGAACTACTAGCAGAAAAAAGGGGATGTTAAATATTTCCAATAACAAGAAAGTTGTAATATTGTTACTTTTTATGGGATGAAACGTGGGTATAAATAATTTTTATATATTTACGAGTTTTTTCGATGATACTTTTTCAAAAATTGGGTAAAGGACAATCTTATGGTTCATGTTCTTCGTTACACATAATTTGTCTGGAATAATTATTTATTTGTATGAAATTCAGGATAATTGAAAGTAAGTATTCCTCCAAACGGTTTGCATAGCTGATTTTGGAATTTAAATGAGAAATGCAAATTTTAGTAGAACAAAAATTTATATTTGTAAAAAAATTTAAGACAATATTTATCTGTATTATTTTTAAACAAATTTGGCCCTTAGATCTATAAGAATAATTCAACATCCGTTCCTCCGAACGTTACACATTGAGTGATAAATAAAAACATTATCTAGCGAGCAGTAAACAAAATTCAGTGATCTTTAATTTTAATCTTTCTGTTGTTCAACATTAGCAAATAAGGAAGTAATGGTAATCTTTATCGTATTACGTAGAATTTCACGGTCTACCTGGAACGTTATACTTTGTGTGACATAATTTGCATTTCTTGAACTCTCAATTTTGTCTTCATCAAGAATAATTTCAATGATTACTATAATTTTTTGACTTCGAAATTACCGTAGTTTTATACGTTTTTTTGAATAAAGAATACCTTAGTACTATATCATAAAGTTATTAGAGAATGAACATTGCCAATTTAAGTTTCGTATATTATTATTCTATATTGATTTACAGATTGTAGATCTGTGTAGATGTAGTTATTGAGAATGTGTGGATGGTTATAGATAAAGTTATTATCTGGAACGTAAGTGGGTACTTTTATCTTGATTCAAATGATCGGATACTAAAGAATCAAATTGCAAAAATAAATAAGGGAACTGTGTTACTTTTGTTAAGCTAAATTATTACATATTGAAGAGAAGAATAATTGTAGTGTTTCTGCTCACAGGGTTTTGAATTACAACCAATACTACAACCAGAAAACCGCTAATAAAATTAGAGTTACCTAAAGTGTCTTGAAATATTAATATCAGTTTGAGTGCGAAACGAAGAAATTACAATTCAAATAAAAGTAACCAATATCATTGAAAGTGTTACTTCACTGAATTCACAATTATTGACCAAAGTCTACACAAAATGGAATGACAGCACCATGAAACATAATGCAGGAATGATAATATCAAGAATATAAGAGTATCTTGCACACAGTGCATTTTAGATAATTATTCATGGGTAACTAAGAAAGAGGTTCTGATTGAGGCGTAGATAGTACAAATTAAAGAAAAAGAAGATTGTATTATTCAAAATACCGTGCTTTTAGTACTTTGAATAAAAACTACTCTCTAAATAATTACCATTAACATAGTAAATGCTGTGTGAAAATCCCTTAACCAAAAATTACATTACGGATCTAAACTCTAACAGTCAAATAATTTAGTTATTTACTTAATACGCTTATATCCCACTTGCTTGTAAAACTCCCAGTGTTCTAGGACATTCTACGTATTTCGTTACCAAGCGGAAACATCGACACATTTCGCAAAGATTCGATACGTATTATTTATGATCAAAATCGCATTTTAATACAAATTTGTCAGAAAAATAGTAAATATTAAACATTTATAAACATTTTTGTAATAGTATTTTTATTTGCATTCGAAAAGCACTTTATTTTGGGCATTTATACCTGAATTTGTTTTTATTAATTGATTGCTTTAGTCATTTGAAAATTTTTCGTGGCCATACAGGGCAAAATAACTACTTAATCAAAAACTTTGAGATTTCCCCTGTCTCTGTGCAAAAAATTGAACCGAAGTAATTGGTTAAATTGTATGTGTAAAGGAGGGAATATTAATAATTTTCGTCCTACGTAGAACATCATTAAAAATATTATTCTGATACAATTTGGGGAAAATTGCAGATGTAAAATGTTATCTTGTTTTTAGTTCCATTTAAATATACATTTAGCCCATATTTGTTCCTATGCATTTTTTATTTATAGATCAATGAGTTTATGTTGTAGTTATATTAGATAGAAAACTAAAATATTTTTAAGCAAATATTTTAAATAAGACCGAATATTTTTATCATCATGCAATCGAATGCATTTTAAAATATTGTACGTTCAGTCAGATGTTTAAAATAACGTATGCAAATGAATTATATTCTTTTGGAAGGTAAAATTGCAATAAATTAATTTGTATAGAATTTAAAAATTAATTTGCTTACGTACTATGCTGGGAAACATATATGACAATTATATGAGAGTTTTGAATGGAACAAAGTTGTGGTATATTGCCCAGAAGTACATGTTGTAATTTTTTTCCTAGGTACATATTAATTCAATATTTTTATATTTTTTGAATCCATTTTCTTCCGAGGTCTATTTGTACCACATCGGTTACCCGAATATTTGTGTTTTGTTGGAACATAATAATCTGATAGTTTTTTTCAAAAATTCTGTAGAACTACTAGACTGTAGAAATTCTAGAACATTCTATGATGGTTATAAATAAAGCGGAGTGCGCTCTCTACGTCAGTATAAAATTCGTTCATATAGCGAGTTGTAAAGAAATGGATTAAATAGATTGAAAAACAGAATATTATTTACGAATTTCTTTTAAACCATACGGCTAAACAAGCGATAGAAAATATATCCAATGTATCGATAAAAAACCGTCTTTTACCACACGACACTAAATTGGTTTAGGCCCTTCTCTAAGCACGAGTATGACCTTGAGGATAATCCTTACAAAGAACGGCCAGTAGAGTTAGACGGCGAACGCCCAATAAAGCTCATGGAAGAAGATCTGAGTGGAAATACACGGCAGCTTAGAGAAGTGCTTAGGTGCCCTCATATTGAGGTTGATTGACACCTAAAATCGTTAGGTAAAGTGTACAAGCAAAGTAAATGGGTAGCGCGTATGATCCGAGTCGCAGCCTGCACCCGGTTGCCAACATTCGACCGGACTTTTACCTCGCTTCGTAATTTGGTTCCTTTGGGAAATGGATTCTCCACGTTAACCGCAACCACAAACCACAATGACTGATCAGGAGTCAAAAAGAAATACTAGTAGTCAAGAGCACAAAAACGACAACAAAAAGGTGATGTTGAGCATTTGGTGCATTACGAAGGAAATGATATGAATGGCTGAAAACTACTGCACAATACTTGATAATGTGGCAAATAAACTTAAGGGCCAAAAAGGCAAAGAACACCTTCTTCATAACAATGCCTTAATTAATAATGCCTTCATAACAATTAACCTTCATAACAATGCTTTGACGACATGTAAACAAATTTTAGAACTAGGTTGGATCTCTTTAATAATCCCAGCGTACTCGCCAGACGTCTTTCCTTCCGGCTACCATTTGTTTCGGTCGCTACAGGATCGAATTACTGGGAAATCCTTCGACAGTTAGAACTTGGAACAGTTTTTGTCAAACTTTTTCATCTCTCATGACTCCAAATTCTATGAATACGGGAAACGTTACTACCACAGAGTTGGCAAGAAAAAAAGTCGTAGATAATGAAAGGCAATCCACATGTTAATAAAATAATGTTTCCCTTATTAAAATTTAAAAATAAATTTTGAATATTTTTGTCAGGTTTTTATGTTCCAGATTAATATAATGAATATGCTTAGAGTATAGTTTCCCCTACCGTTTTTATAGTTGTTGCCGATTTTATTTATAGCTTTTTAGACTATTTAATACATAATAAATATATATTTTATTGCTTTTTTCAGTATGGGACCACAGAGTAAAGAGAGAAAGGATCCTTAAATTTTCTCCTCGTCCCTTTATTATTAGTTTCATCAATATATCACAATGTATTAAAAAATATATTAATAAAATTTTACAGGAAGATGTAACTGAATTACATAAAAACAGAAGAAAGGAAAACATATTTTTATTTTTTAGCCACATCGACTATAGGGATAATTTTTTTCTTAAGGACATAATCGAGTGAAGTCTTTAGAGGGGGTCTTTCAGTAAGTACGTTTAGCAGAATATGCATTTTTAGTAAGAGGTTTTCAATAAGGTTCCATTAAACACGAAATAAATCTGAGGAAATAAGTTGTACTATATTAGTATTTAAGTTTTTGTTATGAAATTTTAAAGAAAGGTATGCTTTTATTACGCGAAAAAAAGAATGAAATTACCTTCTTCCTTAAGCCCTACCTAGATTTTCATCCTAGGCACCCGTTATAATTTATTCTAGGATTTCCTTCCAATTTTGATGAATTTTTTACGCCTGTATGGGAATTAATAAAGAGAAAATTAATATTAACAATCATGAGAAAATTTCATGACGCTGATATTATTATATTTGACACAATATAATTAAAATATAGGTCAAAACTAAAAAAATCTCCGAAAACAATTTTGAAATCCACCAATAAATGACCGAGTTATACATTATTTAAGACTACGTATTTTCGCGCGGGATGTCTGTGATCTCTGACTAGCCTGTGACGTCACACCGCCCTACTAGAGATCGTCGCACCACAAATTACTTATTAATTTCTTAGTCGTGCCGGTGCTCTCGCGTTGTTTGTGGTTATTTACGTACATTTAATTTATTTATATTTAGTTTAGTGTGTATATTTCTATAATGGAAGAAGGTTTCGTAAAAGGACAAAGTGACAATTTGTCTAAAATTGATATATACGCACTCATGGATTTTTTTTATGAAATCCGTCTTATGTTAGTGCTAAAATAAAAGGAGTTAAACTTTTTAAGTAATATCCCCTCATTTACCTTATTTTATGTTTGATTCATCAGGAATATTATAAGAAGTTAATACTTAATAGCTTGACCTTGAACAAGTTTTTTTAATTAGGTATAGTTACATACATTCAACAGGCCATTACGTAGTATAAATTTTAACGATAATTTATAAATTACAGAAACACTTAATTGACTATTTGTTGTTAAGTAGGTAATTAACTATTTGTTGATAAGTAAATATATTTTCATGCGCTTCTTGTTCTTTTTTAGCTTTCAAAGACTTTTGACAGTCAAATTTATGAGAAGTTATGTTCGGTTTCAACTTTAATCTTCCCCCGACTAGTCTATATTTAATTAAATTTTCTGTATCATTTTCAACCTGTAATAAAGCATCTTACACATCACTATCACTATGTCGACCTTGATAAACAAATTGTCGGTAGGCCTATCAATATTCTAATTGTTTTTAAAGATCACGATAGTATTGACAGACCATCAATATTTTATACTATTGCTTGCAACACTAGTCCAAAGGTCAAAAAGGGTAGGTACTTGATCTAATAGCCAGTTGATCCTAGCAAGGGGGCCGCGAAACCGAAAACAGGCAGGGCGACATTAGCGATAACACGATAACACTATATATTTAAATATTAATATTAAATAATCTAATCTTTTTAATATAACTTTTCAAATAGGTTATTTACCACATATTCAAAAATAAACAACTTAAATAAAACTTATACGTCAGATTTATATCAATAGACTGGACTAGGTAGGCACTTCAAAGTTTCAGATTAACGAGTTTCAGATTATTGAACTCTGCACGTTTTGAACATTTTTGATTGAAAATGATTATGTATAGGTATATAAATCAGTATTAAAAAAGCTAATATACTTACATCAAAATGATCTTCACAGACATGTGTAGAGGTTTTAGGTCCAATTAAGTTACGCTTCATTAGTTTGCACCACATTTTTCTTTTCTTTATATCATTCGGTAAGCTAATAAATATTTTGTTTGGGTTTTTTATTGTCGTACTTTGACACATAGGGACAATACAATATTTATAGGAGATTTTTTTAGTGTCCTCCTTCGTGTAATAAACGAAACGCGGCTCGTAAGATGCAAGCGATGCTCAACAATGAATATAAAAGTATTATTAAGTCGCGTCCTTACGGTCAAGTCGGGCGATGTGACGTCACAGGCTGAAGTAACGCGTGAAGCGAAATTATTTATGTCCGCGTAATTTCAAAGTCCCAAAACTTTTTCGTTTATAGTAATGTTTAAAAAAATGTTTCACAGTTTAATTTAATTTCATTAATTCTTTTATATTTAGTAGATACAAAAAATAGGTAAACTTCCTCATTACTATAATATTATATAATTACTATGAACCTTAGATATTCAAAGTTTTATGTGTACTTTGGTGTGTAAATTTACCTTGTGCTTAACAAATTTTTTTGAAGATCTTTCCTGAAAAAAGAAATACTTTCAAAGGGGAATGCATTGTAAGTTCAAATATAAAATGACAAAAGAAACTTAAGTATTGGTGAATCCTTAAAAAGCTTGGAAGGTGAATTATCTAATAGATGCTACATTCCATCATAAAGGTAACGTAACTGACATACTAAAACACTAGAAACTTATGGAGAGCGGACTAGAAACATATGTTTCCAACACCGGATAATGTAGAATGTGTCAAAGTTTAAATTTATCTTAATTTTTCATTCCAATTTTTCACATCCCATATTTATTGTGCGTCAGGAAACAATCTACCGCTGATAAAAAAATATGTATCTACTTCGCTATCCAGTAAAGGCGTGTGCTAAAATGGACGTAAATAATATTGAAATCGCGCAGGTTAATGGCATATTCATGTATTTAGAGTCCACAGTGACGGCGTATCATTCAAACGTGCTGAGGAAATTTATTTTCTTTAGTCGAATGAGCGAAAAAGTAAAAATTTTTCCCGCAATTCTGAGGGGGTGACTAAGAATATTATTAAAATGCTAGTTATCACCACATATTCAATATATTTGAAAGGTTACTTTTCGGCTTTTTTAGTCTTACCGCTAACGATGTTTTCTGCAAACAAGGTTCAGTTTATTCTTTAATAAATAATCTTTCAGCTAAATACATTGCTAGAGGCATCGCATGAAGGAAAGTTAACGTAGACGTTAATTTTATTTAGATATGCAAGAAGCCAAATTATTTAGAGTGTATAGCAATGTATACACTTTATTTTCCACAATATAGATTTGATAAAGTAACAAGTTGGAAAATTTCGCCTCATACCATCAAACTTATCTAAACTACCAAATTATTTGCTAATTTTTAATATAACGTCAAGTAGTTTGTTCGCCAGAAGTTTGGGCAAAAATATTTTTTTATATTTTGTTTAATCGGTTATGGAAACTTTTAAAATAATAAATATATAAGTTTAGAGGCACTTTATCTATAGGTTTCGATTGCAAACATATTAAAGGAACTGTGTACTGTTACTATATTTATGCCATGATTTCATAGTTGCTTTACCGATTTCACAGTTATTTTTCTACTTTTATGATATTCAAGAGGAAGGACTTATGAACAGAGGTACGCCTCCTTCAAAATTACTTTAATTTGATGCAATCTTGTATTTTTGGTTTACTACGAGTTTTTCCGCATTCAGAAATAAGTCTGTTTTACATCAAAATGTTTTGTAAAATCCGATAAATAATTTAAACTATTTTAGTTTTTTACCCGAAGGGCCCGAATGATGTCTATGTGTATTTCCGTTAAAGATGTATAACTTCTAAAGAAAATGAAATAGAAACTTAAAATGTATACGTAATATGTAGATTCTTCACTAAAAACTAGGAAAAATATAGGAAATTACTTAACATTACATTTCAAGGTGACTCCGGAATATGTAAGGAGAGACAAGAACGGAAAGAAATCTTCATAGGCATTTGAGATGACGTTCAAAAGAGTTCTTCGACTAGAACACAAATTATTTTTTTTTCCTTTTTGAATTCTTTATCTCAAAAGGAGGAAAAATACACCATTATAAGACGATTACCTCTTTATATTCTACAGGAATCCTCCCAGTGCCTGTTCTACCCCTAATTTAAACCCGTTAAAGTTTCGTACTTCAAGAGGAAAAACGAAAACTTAATAAGACTCACGTATCGCAGTCATTTTTCTCAGAAATTGCTTGCTATGGAAATTTTAAATTTGACAATTTGACAAAATATGTTAACCCGCACATTTAAAACACTGAAAATGTTTACATGGAGATTTTAAGGGGAATAAATGAAAAACTCTAAAACATTATTATTTTTTATTTTATGCGTAGTGTGGAGTACCATTAGAGGAGGTTAGTTATAAAGATCCGAAAAAGAGTTTTTTTAATAATTTTATGTATGCCTTCAGAGATAATATGCAAAAAATTACATTCCTACCTTCGAGACTATTGTTTCTAAAATTATGAAATAGTAAAGTTTTTAGAAGCTTACTCAGAGGTTGTGAAAATATTCTAATTTTTAATAGCTTTACGCCTGTGAATGATATAACAGGCAATACATTCATGTTGTGGAAAATTAATATTTTTATTACATTACCTACATTTTTTTATTATATTTTTAAACAGTTTAATAAAAATGCTATGTACACTTAAACCGTTATAAGTAATTAATATAAACGAAATTCTTTTGTTGAGAGTTCTACTCGTTTTGGTAAGTTTTTAATGATTAACTTCATAATTCTATTTACTTTAACTTTACAATTTCGTCTAATTAACTTAAAAAGAAAATAACCTTATGGACACATATTCATAGTTCAAACGTAAATTAACTTTAAAATTTTGCTAAAAACATTTACATTCATCGAATACCGCTAATTTTTCCAACTGTCCTTTCTGTCAACGCAATTAAAAGTTCAACGAACCATGTTCGCAGACTGTTTTTTCCGCATAACTGATAAAGCGTGGAACCAAATGTTTTCCGGTCTCTTAACTGTTATAAAATATTCCTCTGTTGGTATAAATGCACCCTGGACAGTTTTGACACGGGTTCAAAGACATTCCGAGAATCCTCCTCCTTTAACACAAAACATTCTAAAAGGCATGAGCTGAAAGTCTTGTGATATCGATGTTCGAAAATTCTCTTAAGGTCATTAAATACGTTTTCCCATGTAGTACACGAGTTAAGCGAAGTCAAATATTAGTATTGGTCTACTTATTAAAAATATCTTATAAATTGTTTTCTGTAATGTTACTCTACATGAATGAAATAATTATTCTAAAGTTGTATTTCATTTTAGATGTACAATGCTTTTCATTTAAGCATATATGATTAATAGTTTAGAAATTGCATATTTTACTTACATAGCATTAATAAAATTGCATATTTTACTTACATTAATAGAATTGCGTATTTTACTATATGCAATTTTGTTAATCTAAGTAAAATATAATATAGTATTATAATATAGCATTAATAGAATTGCATATTTTACTTACATAGCATAGTTTGAAACTTGCTTTTGTAGTCTTTATTCATTTCTAACATAAAACCCTTTATACTATCTTATACCCTTGGATTCGTTGCTTCATTGGTAAAAACTTGTTTATTTCTATATCAACAAAGGGGGGTGACAATGTAGCATATAATTTATATTAACCAATCAGAATACTTAACGAATTTAATTACATGTTCGAGAAAAAAATATAGGACAATATTCTGCACTCTGCAATAAAATAAACTTTTCGTGCCTAGGCCACAGTTATAAAGCGAACACAAACCAAATTATAGAGTACTTCGCGACGTCCCATAACTATGCCAAAATAGGACACGGCCACGAAGTTGTGGTTGTGGCGTCATTTTTATCGGTTAGGTATGACAAGGGTTAGATATAACAAGCGTTTGACTTTATAGATTGGTTGTTAGAACCTAAAATTGCGAGAATTATAGCAACTATGTCAGTGCTTATAATTTCAAAAATTCATGATATTTTTACGCCTGATGAAAGATAAACTATGCAATATATTGTATCCACGGTTTCATGAAAATAATAAAATATTTTTAAATTGATTAAGAGAAATTCTGTGCTCTCTTAAATATTTATATATAGGTTGTACTATAAGGAGTGGACCAATGAAATATCGGTGATCGAGGAAGTTATTACATATGCGAAATAGTAAATTTTACTATCCTAGGCCTAATAATTTTAGAAATATGATTTTTATATTTTTGTTAGTGTTAGTGAAAAAAAATGTATTGTATACTATTGCTATATCTGCTTTTTTATTATCGAAGATCTTTAAGAGAATATTAGTTTTCCTAATTAAAATATCATTCATTCGTTATTACTGGCAACATTAAAATGAAATCTTGAAACTTGTGCACTTTTTTAATGAAAAAACATAAAAGTGGTCTTTCAACAATGCTACTGTAAAAAAAATGCATGGAAACCTTGTCCATGGGAACCTTGTCATTTTATTTAAAAAATATTTACATTTCACAAATATTATAAAAAAGTAACATTGTTAAAACTAATTTTGTGAACATTCGAAAAATACCTGCTTTATTGAAACTCCGCGTTCGCAAAGATACTATAAATGAAAACAACCACTTATCCGAATTGTTTCGCTATCAATTTCCCACTAGCATGGTCTTTTTATTGTTGTTTGGGTCGAGCGTCCTCACTACTCCTATCCTCAACAACTATGCTTTTTTAGTGATTTTTTTATCGTTCGAAGTAAACAAAGTGTTTTTTGTTGTTTTTTTTCTACCACTATTTTTATTTGACCTATGATTGAAATAGGGTTTGTTTGTGCTTCTGATCTGAATATTGTTTGACCGACTGCATTACAAAGTGCCTTAGACCTACACCACTATGGTCTATCTTCGTTTAAATAATGCATTTTAGAGGGTTAAATTCCAGGAAATGTAGTTCCTGAAAAAAGATCTAGAAATGTTGATGAGCGTCAAGTGCTGACCGAGGTGGAAGAAGCTCCTTTTACTAGTATTCAGCGCATTTTTCGACGTACTGGTGTTGCAAGAAATACGTTAGATCACATTTTAAGAAGAAATAATTTGTACCCGCACCATGTACAACAAATGCAAGCATTTCTGCTTGCTGACTATCAATGACGAATAAATTTCTGTCGGGAAATGTTGCGTCGATGTAGGCAGATCCGCTTTTTTCTAGGTCAACCTTATGGTACGATGAATCATGTTTTAAAAGAATGGGAGTATTTAATATGCACAATTTACACCAACGGGCCATCAAGGATCCCCGCATAGTAAGGTAAAATAGATTTCAACATCAATTTTGTGTGCTGGAATCTTAGATGGCAAAATTATCGGTCCATTTGAACTCCCACGGAGGCTTAATGGAGTTCATTATCTACGGTTTTTAAGAGACGATCTTGGAAACCTGTTGAATGAAAGACCCCACGATATATGTGACAGAATGTGGCTACAGCACGATTGCATGGCCACCACGTTCGCCAGTCCTCAATCCATTGAACTATTTTCTATTATGATATTTCAAAAAGGTGGTTTATGAGACTACTAACGAAATGAACAACAATTTAGACAAAAATACACCATATGTCTGCAGTG
Organism: Druceiella hillmani; assembly: GCA_039881145.1. Taxonomy (NCBI): domain Eukaryota; kingdom Metazoa; phylum Arthropoda; class Insecta; order Lepidoptera; family Hepialidae; genus Druceiella; species Druceiella hillmani. The sequence goes on along the minus strand of JAYKKI010000007.1, from coordinate 38,960,942 downwards.
GTAAAAAATTACTAAAGGGCCTTACAAAGTTTAAGAAGAAATTTTGTGAGAAGATGCTGGTTATGAATATTTGCTAGGGAATAAAAAACAAGTGATGAAATACTTAGTAGCAGAAAATTATACTTTTTTGGAATCTGTATAAATTGTAGACGTTTTTAAAGTAAAGTTCCACAAGTTTGCAAATTTTTTTACCCTTCTATTGTTCAAAAATCAGTTATCATGTTTTGTAATAAGAAAATGGACATGTCTCAGCGTTTAATTTTTATGTTGCCAATAATAACGTATATATAACATTTTAATTAGGAGGACGAATGTTTTCTTAAATATCTTGAATAATAAAAAAGCAGAATTAGTAATAATACCTAATAACAAATTTTATTTTAAGCGTAGTAATAAAAAATTTTAAATATTTAAAAAAACTATATCTCTAAAACTAACTGCAGTATCGACACTTTGTGTATTTGCCCAATTTTGGCATATGCAATCCGACATTAGATGATCTAGTCTCATCTGGAACTCCATATAGGCCTTCCTTTTTTACCTTGAAGATTGGTACACGTTTCTCCGCACTGTTGAAATTATCAATTAAGGCATGCCCTAGTCGTAAACGGTAATGACGATAAATGTTCCTGCGATTTGAGTGGCTTTTCATGTAAATAATACATGACTTAATAAGGGCAGCTTCAAATAAAAATCAGTATAATTTATGCCACTTTTTTTTGGACTTTTTCCAATGGAATATGAACAGCTGTAGTGGTCGGAAAGGTCAACCCCCCATGTACTGTGTATATTTTTATTGCCAATTGACAAACCATCTCTTTTTTTGATCCATTATTTTGTTTCCTTTTTATTACCACCACTTCAATGGGATCAAAAGCTGTAGTGCAATCGAAAACATCTTTAGTCTTTCCATTTGAACATTAAAATAGGTTTTCTAATGTTGGTAGATAAATTGATTAGATTCTAGAATCGTTTCCTACGTTTTTTTTGTAATGACTGTTGGCAGTACTTTTCTGTTGATACGGATAGTGCCAACAGCAAATATTTTATTTTCATACACTGCGGTCATTAGTCCCAAATTTACAAAAAGTTGTCGAATGCCAATAAAAGGTATCTTCAGCGAGGTTCATGACGACTCTGTAGCCCAAGTTTTCTTCCGTACTATCTCCAATTTTACCTGTGTAAAACTGGAATAAGTCCGTTTCTTGATAGGTTTTTTAGACATGTATTGTTTCACTGAAGTCTACCCTTACATTTTATCATAGATTTTATATTGACTGGGTCTGTGATGAACTACAGGCTTCAAAAAAGGTCTGATTTAGGTTTTGCACAAGTGGTCTTATTTTGCATAATTTGTCATAGGGGATATTTTTGGTAATTCTTGTCTAATATCAGTTACATGTATATTCTCAGTAATGTTTTAAAATATTTTTAAGGTCATTACATTATTTATAACAGGATTATTGAAAAACATGTCTGCTGACCAATATAATTGGCAAATCAAAATTATTGACATGAGAAGCATTAAACCTATGTATGCTCTGATTTCTTCCTTTTTAGAATCTTTCCAACCATGACTTTGTTTTTCCTTTGCATAAATGTTAGTACTTTGTACTATCATGTAATTACAGATTCTGGAAATAAATCTAAGAAATAATCTGTAGGGGTGATTTTATTTGTATAAAACTTCTTACTTCCAGTAGCTCCTACTATGAAGGAATATATAAATTTACAATTTCTGTGATCCACAGGTGTTCTGCGTTTTACATTGGAGAAAAGCACATCCTAGGTCTTCTTGGTATTCTTATTTCAGAGCTTTCAGGTCTAGGTATAGGTACGTCCGTGGAGTACACTGAGATATCTGAGGTCTGCCACTGTTGCAGAGGAGGCTTAGAATCTGGTGTGTTCAGCTCTTCACTTCTTGAAAGTGTTTGTTGGGGAAAGAAATGTCTCTTCAAGGGATGTGATTTCAGAGCCACACATCAAACACATCGTCGCTAATTACTCCTCCATTCCAATTAAGGGTTAAATATTAACTCACATGTTTGACAATTAGTGCAGCTTTTATATAATATATGATGATATTGTAGATATCATAAAAATTTCCAAACCCTAGGTAATAGTTTGCAATACCTACGTAATTGCAGGGAAGCTTATTATGTAATAGTAAGCAAATTGCTAACTGTCTAATAGTTAACCAATACGTATGTATTTGTAATACATGGGTATTGCTAACTATTACAAATTTTCTGCCACATACCATATTCTCTCACAAAATTGAACTATAAAATATTTTCTAAATTTTCGAGATAAATCTGAAAAAATGGACGCAATGTGTGCGCGTATAGATTATTCTTTATAAAGTGTTTTATGTTACAAGAGTCCGCTGTACAAGACTAAAACAGAGAATAAAGAAATAAACCGATAAGAATTTTTTAATAAATTAACAGAAAATAATTGTCATGTAAAAATAGTAATTGATATAGAACGTTGTCATGGCAAAAGCAAGGTGGGTAGTTTGTAAATATTGAAATGAAAAACAAAAATTGTCGCGAGTAAGTAATTTAGATTTTAAATGGTTTAAACGAGTTTCGAAAATAAATTTTCGGAATTGACAAAGCAACTTTTTATTTTGTATAATATTTTTTTGATAGTTTTTATTTTTGTACTCTTTCTTCGAAAAATTGCTCACTGAAAATGTCTTAAGTTTTTATAAATGGTTTTTGTTTTAATGAGTTCTCTAACATTCAGCAGCCGAATTCCAGTAATACTACTTTATTCTTAGCAGTACGTATGCAACAATAAATAACATTTCTAACAATAAATATATATGACTCTTGGTTATCTAAGTGTAGTTTGTTAATTATACTCAAATATATGTTTCATTTTCTTAAGTCAATAGAAGATGTATCTCTTTTTATCTAAAGTATTTCATTTAATCTCTTTTTCCTGGAAATTAAATATGGAATTTTTTTCACTCAGAAAATCAAATTTTCCTTTTTTTAAATTTTATTATTTTATTTATATTGAAGGGAAAAAGAGAAAATTCATTCAGTTTAATATAACGTGTAAAGAGGCAGGTTCTCCCAAACCTCATTTCAGTTTTTATAAATGTGCACCTTTTTAAAACTAAATTCAAAATCGTGTGATATGGCATTAAAGTGATTAATTTTAAATTTTATAGTTGACAGAAAAAGTTTTTGCAACGCAATTTAATTTAAAATTGTACATAGAATTGTTACGTTTATAATGAAATTCATATTTTCATTTTTAAATCAGTTGGTAATAAAAATTTAACCATATGGAGATCACTGAAAATTCTCATAGCCATTTATGGGATCTTCTAAGATGCTAAATTGAATAATTAATAAAAACCCTGATAACGTAAGCTTCAGGATGTTATCATAGCAAATAAACATTTCACATATAAAACTTTACCTTACATTACTCATTCGTTCCTCATTATTAATACTTTATCTATAATTTTTTCCATTAAGTCATATTTTTCCATTAAATCTGTAGGAATTACAATTTTGCTTCTATTTTTTTTATAGATTATGAAAATATAAACACTTTTTTTATAATTAAATGTGCAATAAGATCTGAGAAGTTTTTAATGAATATAGAAGAAGAGTATTGTATGTTCAGAATGTAAATTTTAACTTTCGTTTTTTGTTTACTTGTAAATGCGTATTAAGCTTTACAACAATATGACGTAATGGTACGGAAGCTTCAGGGCGCAAGTACTAGTGGGACTAAGTCGTATCTTTTATAAATTTTGTAAAAATTATAATTGTCGAGTACATACTCGTTCACGTTAAGTTTCTATGTAAAAGCCCTTGTGGTAAACATTACATAAATTTGTTCAATAGAAAACAGAATTAGTGAGTAAATTCATTATGGAGGTTTTAATCGAGAAAATTTATTTTAATTTTTTTCCAAAGAGGAGAAGCGATCAAATACAATGGACACGTATTGTGATAAACGTCTATTCAAATGCACAGTATGTAAAAGCTTCTATGATGACGTGATGATCAGAAATATTAATTTTTACTTAAGATATTCGACAGAAAATATTTTAATTTAATAACCCAATATACTTACTATTGATTAGCTTTTAGATATAAAAGCACAAGAACAAATATACGAGCATATGTACATTTACGATTAAATATAATTTGAAAGTAAATAATATCTTAGTTTTAAAATATTCCCACCTATAAAAAACACCTTCCTTAATGCCAATAAAGGTTTAATATAATATCAACTGTTTAATGATGTTCTACGTGAGATGAAAATAATTAATTTTCTCGATATATATTTTCTAAACTTTATTTTTATACACTGCTTCTATTTTTTTGGACAGAAGCAGAAGGAATCCCAAAGTTGGACATTACTTTTTGATTAAGTGTACATTTTGGTCTGCTTGGGCTACATCAAAATTTCAAAAGGTCTAAGTTGTTTCATTTACAAAAAGAACGCTGCTAAAGTAGTATAGCACAATTGATAAAATAAGCATGTATAAACATGTTATATTCCATAAATATTTCTTATTCTTATATTTAATTGGCAATAAAGTGTTATTTTGATGACAAATGATGCATACATTCAAAAATTTAATCGATTTTCAACTTGGTGATTAAATATGTAAAATGTGCTAAAACATTGGTGAATTAAAAGTTTATCCAATCACCTTAAATCTGAATTCATGCGGTAAATAAGTTATTTGCTTGATAGGTTAAGTCGAAATTCTTTGTATAATTTGGGTTAAATGATTTTTCATATGTAATTTACTCTAAATTATTATTGTTTTTTTTTTAATAATAAAGCTAGGAATTTGTAACAGTACCAAATTTCTTTTCTTTTTTAGCCTTTGTCCTCAATTTGGACCTGTTCTATCAGCAAACTGTTATATGTTTCTGGCGATATACGGCGCTTTGATTTGAAGTTCTCTAACTTCTTTGCTTCGCACTCGATCCCTCAAATTGATGCGGGTATTATTTTTTCTAAAATACTCTAGGATATTCTAAGGTTATTAAGGTTTGTTTGGATTAGATCATGGTTTGAACGAGTATGTACTCGACAATTATACTTTTTACAAAATTTATAAAAGATACGACTTAGTCCCATTAGTACTTCCGCCCTGAAGCTTCCGTACCATTACGTCATATTATTGTAAAGCTTAATACGTAGTCACTTTACAAGTAAACAAAAAAATGAAAGTTAAAATTTACATTCAATATTCTCCTTCTATATTCATTAACAATTTCTTAGATCTTATTGCACATTTAATTATAAAAAAAATATTTGTATTTTGATAAACTTTCAAGAAATAGAAACCAAATTGTAATTCTTACAAATTTAATGCCATCACTTTGGGAATACCAAAACAATTCATGAACATTTTCACAATAAACTTAACAAAATATAAAGTTCAAACTATCAAATTCTATATAAAGTATTAATGATGAAGAACAAATGAGCAACATAAGGTAAAGTTTTATATATGAAACATTTATATGCTATGATAACTTCCTGAAGCTTGCGTTATCAGGAGTTTTATTTATTATTCAATTTAGCATCTTATAAAATCCAATAAATGGTTATGGGAGTTTTGAGTGATTTCTAAATGGTTATATTTTTATAACCAACTGATTTAAAATGAAAATATAAATTTCATAGTAAATATAAAAATTATGAGTATATTTTTAAATTAAATTACATTGGAACAACTATTTCTGTTAACTATAAAATTTGAAATGAATCATTTTAATGCCATGATATCCTACAATTGAATTGATTTTAAAAACGTGTACATTTATAAAAAGTGAAATGAGGTTTAGGAGAACCTGCCTCTTTACATGTTATATTAACTGAATGTATATGGAAAGAAAAACTATTTCCCGTCGATATAAATAAAATAACAAAATATAAAAAAGGTAAATTTAAATTTCTAGTGAAAAAAATTAAAAAATTAATTTCCAGGAAAAAGAAATTAAATGAAATACAAAGAATTACATATTGATAAAAAGAATTACATTTTCATTGACTTAAGAAAATTAAACATATATTGGAGTATAAATAAAAGTCTACCCTTAGATATATATATATATATATATATATATATATATATATATATATATATATATATATATGTATATATATATATGTATATATATACATACACATATATATATATATATATATATATGAACATACATTTTTGCCTATATTGCTTGAAAAATAATTGATGCGATAATCTGAATGGATGTTCATATATCATTAACGATATTGCAATATGCGGTGAATTAAAATGAAGTAAATCTGAGTGAAATTATACTACCAGGCAAAATTTTATATTCATACGTACAGCTGAGAATAAAGTGTTCAATTTTTTGAAGAAACAGTATAAAAACAAAAACAATGTCAAAAAAAATATTATGCAAAATAAGAGTTGCTTTGTTATTTCCGATGACTTACTTTCAAAACTCGTTTAAACCATTTAAAATTCAAATTACTTACTTGATACAATTTTCTTTTTTCTTTTCAATATTTACAAACTACCCATCTTACTTTTTCCACGATAGCTTTCTATTTCAATTATTATTTTTATATGACAATTATTTGCTGTTAATTTATTAAAGGCTTCTCATCGGTTTATTTCCTTATTCTCTGTTGTAGTCTTGTACAGCCGACTCTTATAACATAAAATACTTTATGAAGAATAATCTATATGCGTTGCGCACACATTGCGTCCACTATTTCAGATTTATCTCAAAAACCCAGAAAATATTTTTATAGTTCAATATTGTGAGAGAATATAGTATGTGGCCGAAAATTTGTAATAACATTACAAAACATACGTATTGGTTAACTATTAGATGGTTAGCAATTTGCTTACTCTTATATATTAAGCTACCCTGCAATTACGTAAATATTGTAAACTATTACCTATGTGTTATATTGTTTACATGAGAAGCCACTCAAGTCGCAGGAACGTTTGTCGTTAATATCGTTTACGGCTAGGGGGTGCCTTAATTGATAATTTCAGAAGTGCGGAGAAACGTGCACCAATCTTCAAGATAAAAAAGTGAGGCTTACATGGAGTTCCAAATCATAATAAATTGTCTAATGTCGGATTGCATATGCCAAAATTGGGCAAATTCAGAAGGTGTCGATACTGCAGTATGTTTTGGAGATATAGTTTTTCTTTATTTTAGTATTTTTTGTTACTACGGTTGAAAAAAAATGTTTATTAGGTATTATTACTATTTCTGTTTTTTATTATCCAAGATCTTTAAGAAAACATTCGTCCTCCTAATTAACATGTTAACATTCATTATTATTGGCAACATAAAAATGAAACGCTGAAATTTTTGAATTTTTTAATACAAAACATGAAAACTGACTTTTCAACAATGCTAGTGTAAATAAATGTATGGCAACCTTATGGAACTTTACTTTAAAAACATCTACAATTTACACACATTCTAAAAAGGTATAATTTTCTGCTACTAAGCTTTTCATAACTTGTTATTTATTCCTAAACTCATGCCATTGATCATTTTTTCGGTCACGGTAACATAAAACAAGTGTAGTATTTATGTTCATACTGCATTTATTATGTGTTTTTTATTACGGTAAATGCTCAAGATGACTTTCCCTAGCCATTATGCGTAACCAGAATCTTCTCACAAAATTTCTTCTTAAACTTTTTAAGGCCCTTTCGTAGTTTTGTACCACTACAGACACATGGTGTATTTTTGTCTAAATTGCTGTTCATTATCGTTAGTAGTCTCACAAACCACCTTCTTGAGATATCCTCATAGAAAATAGTCCAATGGATTCAGGTTTGGCGAACATGGTGGCCATGCAATTGTACCGTCACGTCCGATCCATCGATTTGAGGAAATTGCAGTTAAGTATTCAGTTACTTGTCGCGAAAAGTAGGCCGGTGCGCCATCGTGCTGTAGTCACATTCTATGACGTATATCTTGTGGTCTTTTATTCAACAGGTTTCCAAATTCTACTCTTAAAAACCGTAGATAACGAACTCCATTAAGCCTCCGTGGGAGTTCAAATGGACCGATAATTTTGCCATCCAAGATGAGATTTTGATGTTGAAATCTATCTTGCCTTACTATACGGGGATCCTTGAGGACCCATTGGTGTAAATATTAAATACTCCCATTCTTTTAAAACATGATTCATCGAACCATAAGATTGAATTAAAAAAAGCGGATCTTGCCTGCATCGACGCAGCATCTCCCGACAGAAATCTATTCGTCGTCGTTAGTCAGCAAGTAGCAATGCTTGTACTCATTGTACGTGGTACGTGTACAAATTATTTCTTCTTAAAATATGATCTAATGTACTTCTTGCAACACCAGTACGTCTAAAATTCCGCTGAACTTTAGTAGAAGGAGCTTCTTCCACCTCGGTCAGTACTTGACGCTCATAAAAATTTCTAGGTCATTTTTCAGGAACCACAATCCCAGGAATGCAAGCCTCTAAATATGCGTAATTTACACGAAGATAGACTGTGGTCGGGATAGCGTTCGTGATTAGGGTAGCACTCACGTAGGCACGTGCGGCTGGCCGAGCATTCTTATAATATAGACCGTAAATGAAATACATTTCTACATATTCACGAGTAGTGCAGGTCTGAGGCATTTTGTATTACAGTCGGTCAAACAATATCCAAATCAGAAGCATAAGCAAGGTCCATTTCAAGCGTAGGTCAAATAAAAACAGTGGTACCAAAAACAGAGAAAAACACTTTGTTTACTCCGAACGATAAAAAAATCATTGAAGAAGCATAGTTGTTGTGGGTAGGAGTAGTGAGGGTCGCTTGATCCCAAAAAACAATAATAAGACCATGTAGCAAATTGATAGCAAAACAATTCGGATAAGCGCTTGTTTTCATTGTTAGTATCTTTGCGAATGCGGAGTTAGTTCAATAAAGCAGGTATTTTTCGAATGTTTACAAAATTAGTTGTAACAATGTTACTTTTTATAATATTTGTGAAATTAAATGTTTTTAAAATAAAGTTTTACAGGATTGCCAGACATTTTTTTTGCACTAGCATTGTTGAAAAACCACTTTTTATGTTTTGTCATTGAAAAAGTGCACATGTTTTAGGGTTTAATTTTTATGTTGCCAATAATAACTAATGAATGATATTTTAATTAGGAAAACGAATATTCTCTTAAAGATCTTGGATAATAAAAAGCAGATATAGTAATAATACATAATAATTTTTTTTTTCACTTACAGTAACAAAAATATAAAAATCATATCTCTAAAATTATTAGGCCTAGGATAGTAAAATTTACTGTTTCATATGTGTAATAACTTTCTCTATCACCGATATTTCATTTCCGAGTATGTCCATTCCTTATGGTACATCCTACATATAAATATTTAAGAGTGCACAGAATTTCTCTTAATCAATTTAAAACTATTTGGTTGTACCCAATTGTAAATTAGTGTCACTCGACGTAGTAAACTTATTTTCTAATATACCACCAAACGATTGCCTAAATATCATTGCAGATATCCTAGAAAAGAAAAAGTTAAATCCCATTGAAGCAACGGAAATTAGAGACCTCTTTAAACTATGCACAGACCAAAATTATTTTCTATTCGATAAAAAGTTTTTTCAACAAGTTAATAACCTTGCAATGGGCTCCCCCCTCAGTCCCCTTTTAGCCGAGTTATTTATGAACCATCTAGAAACCGGCCTCTTAAACAGTAAATTAGCGACCAATATATTATACTATTATAGATACGTTGACGACATCCTTATCTGCTGAAAAGGTACACAGCCACAGTTAGACCAGTTTGTTAACTTTGCTAACTCCCTACACAATAATATCAAATTCACTTTAGAAGTAGAGTCCGATAATAAACTTAATTTTTTAGATATAACAATAGAACGCAAAAATAATAAACATAAATTTAGTATATTTAGAAAAGACTCATTTACAGACTCCATAATTAATGGTCCATCTCAACACACTTGGTCCCATAAGTTAGCAGCCTTCCTTCCATGATTCACAGAGCTTTAACCATCCCTCTAGAAAAACCTAATCTACGTAAAGAAATAAAAACTATAAAACAAATCGCAACAAATAATAATTATAACCCATCAATTGTCACAAAACTGTACCATAATAAATTAAGAAAAATACTAATACAAGAAATATACCCGGTCGTACCAAATAATAATAATATTTACTATAAACCTATCCCATACATAGGTAATGTATCACTCAAATTAGGAAAACTCTTAACTGATAATAAAAATATAAATAATATAACATGCACGTATAGTACCTTAAATAACTTGGGTAAAACCCTTATTAATAATAAAGAAAAAATAGATAAACATAAAAAGAGTGGTATCTATAAACTTAAATGTAACGATTGTAATAGTGTATACATAGGTCAAACAGGAAGAGATTTTAATACAAGATATAAAGAACACATCGCCAGCTGGCGAAATAATAAACCAGACACATCTCACTTTGCTAAATATCTCATTGAAAATAACCATCACCCCCATACTGATAATTCCCCCTATATATTACAAATAAATACAAAAGGTAATAAACTTAATATCCTAGAAACATTAGAAATAAACAGACATAAAAAAGATATCAAGGTCAATATATTAAATGAACAACTAAATATAATATCATCACCCATTCTCAATATCATCTATATATAGTATAAATATAAAACATTGATACTACAGTACCCTGGAAATTGTTTCAGCACTAATACACATATAAATATAAGTATATATAATAAAAACAAAAGAAAAATTAAAAGAAATAAATAAATAAATATATGAATACACAAAACCGGAGATATGTAGAATTAGTGTATTACCTTGTCCTTACTTTCAAATACCCTTGCGTTTGTATAAATATATTACCGATAATAAGATATGTAGAATTAGTGTATTACCGTGGCCTTACTTTCAAATACCCTTGCTTTTGTATAAATATATTACCGATAATAAGATATGTAGAATTAGTATATTACCTTGGCCTTACTTTCAAATACTTTTGATTTTGTACAAATATATTACCGATAATAGCTTCCATTTAATTTTATTACATACACCGTAAAGTTTGCATTTTATAACCTCACATAATAACAACAATTGAATTTATTACCCTCACTAAAATACTGGTATATTGTATAACTCTGTAATATAATAAAACCTAGTCTGCGTCCCTGCAATAAACTCACTAATATAAACAATGGAAAAATCCGCACAAAGCAGTCTTCCGCTATTGTGTTTGAAACATGTAAATGCTCTTGGTTGTTCCTAAGAGTTAATCTTTGCTAATATCCCAACTGAAGATGTTGTAATACAACGAAACCTAGGTCGTGGTAAAGAAATTAAAGAAAGTAGAAATAATACCACATCACGTAGTTTCATTTAATTGTGAATAAATTGTTATACCTAACCGTTGTCACATCTAACCGATAAAAATGACGCATCCACAACTTTTTTGCCATGCCCTAGTTACGGGAGGTCGCGAAGTACTCTATAATTTGGTTTGGGCGTCGCATCCAATTTATTTGCAACTGCTTGGCCTAGGCACGAAAAGTTTATTTTATAGCAGCGTGCAAAATATTGCCGCATACTTTTTTCTCGGACAGTAATTAAATTCGAAAATTATCCTAATTTGTTAATATAAATTGTATGCAACGTTGTTACCCCCCCCCCCTTTTAGATATAGAAATAAACAAGTTTTTAACAATAAAGCAACGATTGCAAAAGTATAAGATAGTATAAAGGGTTTTATGTTAGAAAAGAAAAAATACTACAAAAGCAAGATTTAAACTATGCTATGTAAGTAAAATATGCTATACAAGTTCTAAACTATTAATCATATATGCTCAAACGAAAAGCATTCTACATCTAAAATGAAGTACAGTTTTAGAATAATTATTTCATTCATATAGAGTAATATCACAGAAAACAACTTGTAACATATTTTTAATAAGTAGACCAATACTAATATTTGACTTCGCTTAACTCGTGTACTACATGGGAAAAGGTATTTAATGACCTTAAGAGAATTTTCGAACCTCGATATCACAAGACTTTCAGCTCATGCCTTTTAGAATGTTTTGTGTTAAAGGAGGAGGTTTCTCGGAATGTCTTTGAACCCGTGTCAAAACTGTCCATGCGTGTATTTACACCAACAGAGGAATATTTTATAATAGTTAAGGGACCGGAAAACATTTGGTTTCACGCTTTATCAGTTACACGAAAAAAAAAACAGTCTACGAACATGGTTCGTTGGAATTTTAATTGCGTTGACAGAAAGGACAGTTGGAAAAATTAGCCGTATTCGATGTATGTAAATATTTTTAGCGAAATTTTAAAGTTGATTTATATTTAAACTATAAATATTTGTCCATTAGATTATTTTCTTTTTAAGTTAATTAGACGAAATTGTAAAGTTAAAGTAAATTGAATTATAAAGTTAATCATTATAAACTTACCAAAATGAGTAAAACTCTCAATACAAGAGTTTCTTTTATATTAATTACTTATAACGGTTTAAGCTTACAAAATATTTCTATTAAACTGTTTAAAAATATTAATTATTCACAACATGAATGTATTGCCTATTACGCAATTCACAGGCGTAAAACGATTAAAAAATTTGAATAGTTTCACAACCTCTGAGTAAACTTCTAAAAACCTACTATTTCATATGTTTAGATATAATAGTCTCGAAGGCAGGAACGTCATTTTTGCATATTTTTCAGTATATCTCTGAAGGTATACATGCCATTATACAAAAAAACTCCTTTTCATATCTTTATAACTAACCTCCTATAATCATACCCCACGCTATGTATAAAATAAGAAATAATAATATTTTTGAGTTATTCATTTGTTCCCCTTAAAATCTCTATATAAATATTTTCAGTGTTTTAAATGTGCGGGTTAACATATTTTATTATTCTGTAAAATTTAAAATTTCCATAGCAAGTAATTTCTGAAAAAAAAATATCTGCGATACGTGAGTCTTGTTAAGTTTTCGTTTTTCCTCTTGAATTACAAAACTTTAACAGGTTTAAATTAAGGGTATCAGAGGATTCCTGTAGAAATTAAAGCATTTGGGGCACTAGTATCTTTTTGAAACTATTTGCGAAAAAAAGAGAAAATTACGAAAAAAAGATTTTTTTGACAATATGCCAAAAAAATCTTAGACAACATCTCCAGAAATGTCTTATATTAATTTCTTCCATAATACTTTGACATATTTGGTAATTAATCCTTCGAACATAAAAAAACGGTTACTTTGCTTGCAATAAAACTTTTATGAACTTTTCAAAATAAATTAAATCTCCCTTGGATTTTTAAGTTTACTTTAGAAATGTTTTAACCATTATTATTAACTATATCATTAGCAACATAATTGGACATGCACTAAATGGTTTGACTTGAAAGAAAGGGCACGCAGAAACAGATTAAAAGTTGAACAGAATTGAAAGAAAATATTTCTAATAAATTGGAGAATATTTTTGTTAAACGCCGACTACTTAATTCCTTTTTTTGGGAAAAGGTTAGTCTGAAAACGCTGTCTGTATTTAAATTAAATATTGTGGCTACGAAGTTCAGGAGAAATAATTTTTTATGAAAATCTGCACACATAAAGAAAAACGAAATTCTCAAAAGTAATTTTATTTATATATAAATTGTAATAAGTAAATCTGATGGTAATTAAATAAACATTCATGAATGGGCTGAAATAATTCTTATCCACTCAAATCAAACATTCATCACCGATTAGAGGGAGGCGATACCAATTAATATCGATAATATTTACTTCTGCAACAATACAATTTTTTCTAATATCCGATATACGTAAACCTACGAGTCGAAATTTAAGTAAACGTATATTTTTAGCTTCAACGTTACGTTTAAATAACATATTTTATATCTAAATAATATTTATGTGTTACAGTGTACTCTAGAATAATTTTTTGACAACTGATTGGATGAAGCTGCAGAATTGTGCTTCATCCAATCAGTTGTCAAAAAATGATGTGCAGAATTGTGTGAAGCTGCAGAAATCAAAAGCACGAATCGGCAAACTGAAAAGTACAAATCTTCCCAGTCGCTTCGTGTAATGTATAAGAACATCTTATTTCACTTCATAAAAAGATTTCACAAGCCAAAAAAATAAATGAAAATAATCAGAGTATTATTCCATTAATCATAAAATTACAATATTGAATAAGTAAACAAGTTTATTTAACAAAATTTTCCATAAATTATGTCACTATCGCTTATTACATTCATATTATAATAATAATAGCGTACAACTAACTAAATTTTACACCTTGTTGCACATAGTCATCAGAGGACTCATTGTGAATAATTTCTCCTTACAGTTAAGATATAGGAATGGTCGTCATGACTCTATGGCAACCATCATTTTATCTCATTTCTCATTAAAAATAAAATCACTATTGCGACCTATAGAATATTTCTCTATACACTTGTGAACATCAACCGGTGCAAACTTCTGATAAACCAAAAATAAATATTTTACTATGTTTATATTTCTAATATGATATTTAACCCAAAAAATAATATAAAATAGGCAGAAAACAGTGTTTCTAATTTTTTATATTTAATATTTAATTCAAATGTGTAATAAATTATTTTCAGTAATGTGAAAAGCGATAAAAGATGTTTATTAGTCAGTAAGACATTTAAAGATGTTTTTAGAATTATAAAGGAAGACATAAATTTTTAATAATTCACTAAAAAAAATAACTATATATAACACACAAGTAATCAACTGCAATGACATTTATATTTTCCGAATACTTTCATGCATATTTTCGACCCAGCGGCATACCCATAACGGTGATCACCGCCACTCCCAGACGCGCCCCCGTTGATTAGTTTTTCCGACATAGCCCTCTACAGCGACAAAACCACGGCGTAAAAAGAACACACACGAGATCTGCGTGTCAAATATGTGTATCGCATGACGAGGGAGCGCTATACGAACGAATTGCCACCGGCATACATAATATTTAAAGGCGGTCTCTTTCGGTTTACGCCAGCACCAGTCCCGACCGGAAGACCTGAGTCAATATGGCCACAACAGGAAATAAAGTCGAGTAAGTGGTTGATAACATATGAGGAGGAAGACGCGTTTTATTGTTCATCTTCAACTATTTACCGGAATGTCTATTCTTGGGTATGTACCTTTTTCTTTTTCCGGGTTCACAACTTGCTGGCGCTTGCCTCGGCGCTTCAATCGTGATGGATTTAAAGCCCCGTCCTTTTTGAGATTTATTTTAATAGGGTTTATCGCGGAAAGGAAATAATGGAATTTAATTATATTCGCTATTACTATATCCAGTCCCTTAGTATTATTCACACAATTTATTTAAATGTGGGGATGCGCCAAAGTTCATTAAAATATTGTAGATTTTCTTTATTTTCCTCAAATATTTTTCAAAGTTTTCAATATTTTTTTTGTTTTATGTGTTTTTTATTTGTCATTGTCATATTTTTACGTTCTACACAAACTGGACGATTTGACTAATGATGTTAATATTTTTTTAGCAAAGCTTTATATAATCTATCAAGGTTTCTAATCTCCTGTACTAATTTTATTTCCATCATATTTTCTCACATGTTAGCCTCTTTTATTTTATGAAAATATTAAATATTCATTTTATCATATGTAAGATTATTAAATATTCATTTTATCATATTTATTATTTTATCATATTTAAGATGTGTAATGACTTAAGACATATCAGATTAGCTAAATAGGAGATTTTAAAAAGTATTATAAATCTGACATCAAATTAATTATAAATCTGACATCACTTTATTCAAGACTTAAAAAAAAATAAGTAAACAATCTATTTTTGAAATTTAATTTGTAATATGTGATTTCGGTTAAATAAAATTCAGGTACAATAATGTGAATAAAAATGAACTGCAATGGCAGTCAAATATGCAGATAATATGGTACATATTAGACCTGTCAAGCACGAATGGAACTCGCGCCACGAAAGTTCCGTACACATTAAGGCGTTTGTACCTTTGAATATAAACATTTAAAGGTACATAATAATCTAATTAAACTGTTGCAAAATTTTAATTTCCAAGAACGAAAATATATGGCAACATTTCGCAGGCGCACATTTAAAAAAAAAATTTCTTTTTATGTAACATGAGTACAAATTACCATTTACGGATTTTTTCTTTACTTGTGCCTTGATCCCTTGCTTTTCGCTCAATTTCAGGATACTATGTCAACGTGAAGTACCCTATAAATTTTTATGTATTTGCCAGTGTCAAAATATGTGGCATAAATGACCGCATTTTTGATTGGTTTGACTTAGAAGCTTGGTCTTTTTACAGCGCCAAGGAACTCTAGACCTAAGTATTTGATATTAATATCAACTTTTCCTAAGACAAAAGGGTCTTGACAAACAGACGGACGGAAAACGAAGTAATTTCATAAAGGTCGTTTTTTACTTTTGAGGTACGGAACCCAAAAATCACAACATTTAGGACAATGACTGTTTAGTAGTTTTTCTATAACTTTTACACGGTCTAAATCACGGTTTAAATCTACCTTTTTATAATTTTTATGATGAGTTGTTTCAGAAATGAAAGAGGGGGAACATATTTTTTCTGCATATTTTCAAGAACATCTCTGAAGATATGCTACCTAAAATTACAAAAAAAATATTTCTGAGGTCCTTATTTTTAATATTTTCCAACGATACCTCATAAAAGGAATTTAACCCAAAAATTCTAGTGTGACATGTTTTATTAACCCGCGTTTCAAAGTAGAGCGGTTTATGAGAAAAATGGAAGTGACACATAAACCTACACTTGATTTATTTTATACGGGTTCCGGTTTTTTTTTCAAAAAATGGTATTTACATTTTTTTTTCATTCTTGCCCAAGCCATATATTTTTTATTATATTTAAATTGATTCAATCGTGGTACATGAAATTATAATATGAAATTATTTTTAAATCTTCATCCTTAGGTTCCACAAATTTACTAGCCATGGGATTGCATTAAATTATGTATTGAAATCTTATTAACAATAATAATAGTAATTTTCTGGTGGTAGAGACACTATTTATTCTTAATATATATTTTATTTAAAAACAGAATATAGATTATTGAAAAAAATCGTCATTTGAAATTGCAAATACTCATTCTCACTATTTAGATCATGCGGCGGTCGCATCCCTGTTTCGTAAAAGAAATAACAAGATACTGAGAAACTTGTCAACCATGTAACGTTCATTCTCAAAAGTTTGCTCAAAGTAAAAAGTCATTATGAAAAATGTTAATACCACTGTATTTCCACGCCAGTGTATTTTCGTACCTCATTTGCGAAATGCGTGCTCCGCTCTTTTGTCTTGTTTTCATTTCTCTAGGCAGTTTAGGCTTGTATTCTCCAGGCACCTCAGTACCCAACAACTCGCTCGATTACACAAGCCTCAATGGCAATGCAAGTTATATGAGCTTATGGTAAGCTTTCTCATCGGGAATATGTTATTAAAAGTGGGATAAGTTGGCAATGTATGATAGTTGTGGGTGAAAATTTCTACTTTGTCAAATGCGTCATATGCATATCTGAATTTAAAATAAAATTAATGTCGATTTGATGGAATTAAAATAAATTGATGCCTTCACTAATTATTACAAAGTTATACTTCTTTAATTTGACTAACTTCAGATACAGTCCTTTGTATTTTTTTTATTTAAGTTACAACTTTTTCACTTTTTTAAATATCTGTTACCATAATATTTTATTTTTTTAAATTGTCTACAAGTTGACCTACAGTGAGTATTTCTCAATGTCTCGAAATAGTGGCTTAACATGTTTTAACGATATTTAAATTTATTATATCATTAGCTATGCCTATGATTTCTTACCGGAAAATGATTGAAAAATCAATGCTGTTTTTTTACAAATATCTTGCCATATTTCACCTCTGGCTGCGCCTATTTCGCCAATGCATATCCGGGAAGAAAATTTCGAAAAGTGATTTAAAATAAACGTAGCGAAATCTATTGCTGTCCAAGGTATATTATGTATATATATATATATATATATATATGTATATATATATATATATATATATATGTATATATATCTATATCTGTAATTGGCACCAGTACTAATCGTCGAGTGGCTAGGGACTTCTTTGTTTTTATTTTATCAATTCAAAGTAAGTGAACTTTTGCAGACATAACATCTAATTGAATGAACCGATTGTGATGAAATAAAAACCATATTTTACTTCAGGTCGATATATATGTTTCAGAAAACTTCATTTGGGATGGATCAATAGTTTTTACGTGATGAGTGCCACACATACATACAAATTTTTTTTCAATGTGTAGGCATGCAAAGTTTACAGTTTCATTGTAATATTTCTGAAATTACCTTTCTAAGGATCATACCAGAAATACAAATTAAAACACTTTGGATAGCTTCTGTGTCCTTTTGTTATAAGCATTTTTCTTAGAGATTGTTTGACAAAGAAACTTCCAATTTTTCAAAATTTTAGAAACGGGTTCATTTATAAAAATGAACAAATTAAAATTGAGATTACATTATGAATATCGGTTTTGAAGGACGGAAAACAAGCAAACTAAATTATTTTTTAAGATTCTTTTTGGAGTTTCAATTAATGCTTTTTAAAATGCAGTTTCAAAAATATTTAACATTGTTTTGAAAAATAATTTTTCATACTTTTTTGCAGGAAAACTCTTAGAAGTTGCTCTTCCTTCGTCCAACTCAGCTGTGTTTTCCATATATTTTTGAATCAAGTTTGTTTCAAGCTGCTTAATTATGTTCTCAGCTTTTACTCTATTACTCTAAGACTTTTCAATAATATTCTTAAAAATTTTACCTCAACAAAATTTACATAATTTTTAACATTTTATAATACACATCAATCACTACATTAAATGAACGTCGCCTTAAGGGGTTCTTTAAATACTTTTAAATATATTTATACATTTGTTCTTTCACTACATTATTTAGAGCTATATTAATTTTTTTTAATTACATTTATTTTCCATCGTATCTCCTACTATATACTTTCATTTTCATTAAACAAACTGTCAAGTGACATAATTTTGATTTAACTAATTTAAAAATATGATTCCAAGCATGGTTGTACTCAATAGTAATTGACCTAGTAAACGCACAGCAGTGAATGGAATTATTATTACGTATTCGATATGTACTGGGCCCTGATTTTCACAACGTTAAACGATACTTTATAAATTCTATATATAAAATCAGGTTTTCCATTTTCCACTCGACTCTAATTTTAAATGAATTGAACTTTGATGTGGCCATCGATATGGCATTCTTAGAATTTAGTGACAAATAATAATCGAGGGTTTTAATAACAAATAGGACGAAAAAGTGATTCAATTATCATTATTGTAATTTTGTCTCAGAATAACACTTTATTTTCATCGCTACGTTACTGTTATGTATTACCGTAACAAACCAAGAGCGTGCTTGTGAATTTAAAGACATCGATACTACGAAAATGGTCACGAATCGCTACAGCAATCACATTTGAACCAAATACAGTTGTAAGGTAAACACAAAGTTTTTGTGAGTCTTTAGTGGATTTTTAAACAAAGCCTTGGCCGTCGGAAGTGCAAGTTTCGTACAATTCAATTCACTAAATTTGATTCCTTCGAAATCTTTGCTTTTCCTCTTGAGGTTAAAGTAATTAAGTGTGAATTGCTTTTCTGGAAAGTAATATTGCTATAGATATGGCAGTACATAATAATTATATATTTAAAATAAAACCTTTGAAAATTACTTTTCCGATTTAAGTTTTTAGAAAAATGTGTAAATATATAGTCAGATGTTCATTTGGTTTGTAATTTACTAGGCGTCGATATGTACTTACTCTATTTATAGTTTACTAGCCATCTGTATGTTTTCACGTCATTATAATTTACTAGCCGTCGGTACACTCTCACTTTATTTATAACTTATTAACCGTTGGTATGTTATCATGTTGGTTATAATTTACTAGTCGTCTGTGTATACTCACTTTATATTTAATTTACTGGCTGTTGGCATGTATTCACTTTATTTATAATTTATAGCCGTGGGTATGTGTCCATTTTTTTATAATTTACTAGATATAGGATTGCATTAAATTATTTTATATTTTACTAGCCGTCGGTATGTATTCAATTTATTTATAATTTACTAGCCGTTGGTACGCATCCATTTTATTTACAAAATGCTAAATGATTTCGCTTGTGCGGTATTGATATTTATCATAATAAAGCATATTTTCATAACCTTATCTATGCCTATAACCTTTCATAAAATTCGACTGAAAGACCAACAAATAAAAAGATACCCGTATTTTCTGTAATAAAAGCAAATACGAATCTTTAATCTTTTCGAAAGATATGAATAATTGTTAGACATCTATAAAATAACGTAAAACTATAAATATAGTACCAAAGAATACACCGATATATAGTATGGGAGGTAAATTGTTATCGAATTAGGGAAACATTTTTTTTTTCAACAAGTTTGAAGTACTTTTCTTTTAAATATTATAATACAGAGCAATGACAAAATTTTTACTTGTAATATTTTAAAGTAATTTTTTTTTTATGGCATATAACATTTTTTTAAATTTTTTGTACATAAAATAAAATAATAATGTAACTAGTGGACTAATTGGATGTGGGAATATTAGGAGACAAGTCTACCAGGACACAAATATGTGAAGCATTATATCGCATAAAGATTCGTATTTGCTTTTATTACAAAAAATACAGCTATCTTTTTAATTCTTGGTTTCTTTCATTTTCATGAATTAACCATTTAATCGAATTTTATGAAAGGTTATGGGCCTATATAAGGTTATGGAAATATGTTTTATCATGATAAATATCAATACCGCACAAGCGAAATCATTTAGCATTTTGTAAATAAAATGGATGCGTACCAACGGTTAGTAAATTATAAATAAATTGAATACATACCGACGGCTAGTAAAATATAAAATAATTTAATGCAGTCCTATGGCTAGTAAATTATAAAAAAAATAGTACATACCCACGGCTATAAATTATAAATAAACTGAATACATGCCAACCGCTAGTAAATTAAATATAAAGTAAATACATACAGACGACTAATAAATTATAAACAAAATGATAACATACCAACGGTTAATAAGTTATAGATAAAGTGGGTATGTACCGACGGCTAGTAAATTATAATAACGTGAAAACATACTGATGGCTGGTAAACTATAAATAGAGTAAGTACATGTCGACGCCTAGTAAATTATAAACAAAATGAACATCTGGTTATATATTTTCACATTTTTCTAAAAACCGGGAAAAACGGGAAAATATTTTTCACAGGTTTTATTTTAAATATACAAATATTATGTACTGCCATATCTATAGCAATATTACTTTTAAGAAAAACAATTCACACTATAGATCAAAATTTAATAAATTGAATTGTACGAAACACGCACTTCCGACGGTAAAGGCTTTGTTTATAAATCCACTAAATACTCACAAAGTATACATATTAGACGACTAGTAAATTATAAACAAAATGATAACATACCAACGGTTAATACGTTATAGATAAAGTAAGTATGTACCGACGGCTAGTAAATTATAATAATGTGAAAACATAGTGATGGCTGGTAAACTATAAATATAGTAAGTACATGTCCACGCCAAGTAAATTATAAACAAAATGAACATCTGGTTATATATTTACACATTTTTCTAAAAAATCCAATAGGGAAAATAATTTTCAAAGGTTTTATTTTAAATATATAATTATTATGTACTGCCATATCAATAGCAATATTACTTTCGAGAAAAGCAATTCACACTTAATTACTTTAACCTCAAGAGGAAAAGTAAAGATTTCGAAGGAATCAAATTTAATAAATTGAATTGAAACACGAACTTCCGACGGCCAAGGCTTTGTTTAAAAATCCACTAAAGACTAACAAAAACTTTGTCTTTACCTTACAACTGTATTTGGTTCAAATGTGATTGCTGTAGCGATTAGTGACCATTTTCGTAGTATCGATGTCATTAAATTCACAAGCAGGTTCTGGGTTTGTTTCCGTAAACCGCTTATATAATAGTAACGTCGCGAGGAAAATAAAGTGTTATTCTGAGACAAAATTACTATAATGATAATTGAAATACTTTTTCGTCCTATATGTTATTAAAACATTTAATTATTATTTACCACTAAATGCTAAGGATGCCATATCGATGGCGACATCAAAGTTTAATGCATTTAATATCAGAGTCGAGTGGAAAATGGAAAATCTGATTTTACATATAGAATTTATAAAGTATCATTTGACGTTGTAAAAATCAGGGCCCTATATATATCGAATACGTAATAATAAATCTATACACTGTTGAGTGTTTACTAAGTCCATTACTATTGAGTATAACCATGCTTGGAATCGTATTTTTAAATTAGTTAAATCAGAATTATGTCACTTGACAATTTGTTTAATGAAAATGGAAAAAAAAAATTAATGCAGCTCTAAAGAATGTTGCAAAAAATGTAGTGAAAGAACAAATGTAAAAATATATTTAAAACTATTTAGAGAAGCACTTAGGCGATGTTAATTTATCGTATTCATGTTAATTTTAAAATTATGTAGTTATCTTTCAAAACAACGTTGAATATTTTTGAAACTGCATTTTAAAAAGTATTAATTGATGCTCCAAAAAATTATCTTAAAAAATAATTAATTTGCCTGTTTTCCGTTCTTCAAAACCAATACCCATAATGTAATCTCAATTTTAATTTGTTCATTTTTATAAATGAACCCCTTTCTAAAATTATAAAAAATTCAAAGTTTCTTTGTCAGACGATCTCTAAGAAAAATGCTTGTAACAAAAAGCGAGACATAGAAGCGATTCAAAGTGTATAAATTTGTATTTCTGATATGATCCTCAGAAGGGTAATTTTAGAAATATTACAATGAAACTGTAAACTTTGCATGCCTGCACATTGAAAATAATTTTGTATGTATGTGTGGCACGTAACACGTAAATACTATTGATCCATTTCAAATGAATTTTCAGAAAGATATGGATCGACTTGAAGTAACATTTGGTTTTTATTCCATCACAATCGGTAAATTCAATTAGACGTTATGTAAATTTAGTGTCTGCAAAAGTTTACTTATTTTGCATTGATAAAATAACAACAAAGAAGTCCCTAGCTACTCAATTATTAGTAATTACAGATATATATATATATATATATATATATATATATACATATATATATATATATATATATATATATATATATATATATATATATGTATATATATATATATATATATATGTATATATATATATATATATATATATATATATATATATATATATATATATAATATACCTTGTTAAACCAATAGATTTCGCTATGTCTATTTTAAATCGCATTACGAAATTTTCTACCCGGATATGCACTGGTAAGATAGGCGCAGCCAGATGTGAAAAATGGCAACATATTTATAAAAAAACAGCATAGAATTTTCAGTCATCTTCGCGTGAGAAATCACAGGCATAGCTAATGATGTAATCAATTTAAATATCATGAAAACATATTCATCCACTATTTTGAGACATTGAAAAATACTCACTGTAGATTAAGTTGTAGTCAATGTAAAAAAAGAAAATATTATGGTAGGTATAAAAAAAATTATCAGGGATTGTATCTGAAGTTAGTCAATCTCTTGGAGAATGCACGTCTTAACTGCGTAGAGAAATGAAATCAAGACAAAGGAGCGGAGCACGCATTTCGCAAATAAGGTACAAAAATATACTGGCGTGGCAATACAGTGGTATTAATATTTTTTCTAATGACTTTATATTTTGTGGAAACTTTTGTGAATGAACGTTACATGATTGACAACTTTCTCAGTATCTCGTTATTCTTTTTACAAAACTGGGATGCGACCGCTGCATGATCTAAATAGTGAGAATGGTCATTTGAAATTTCAAATGAAGATTTTTTTCAATCATGTTTATTCTGTTTTTAAATAAACGGTATATATTAAGAATATAATAGTGTCTCTACCAGAAGAAAATTATTATTATTATTTGTAATAAGATTTCGATAGATGAACTAAAAGATGAAGATTTTAAATAATTTGATATTACAATTTCATGTACCACGATTGAATCAATTTAAATTTAATAAAAAATATATGGTTTTGGCAAGAAAGAAAAAAATATTTTAAAACATTTTAAAAAAAACATTTAATTTTATTGGAAAAAAAACCGGACCCCGTGTAAAACAAATCAAGTGTAGGTTTAAGTGTCACTTCTATTTTTCTCATAAACCGCTCTCCTTAGAAACGCGATTAATAAAGCATATAAACAGGCACATATCTTACTATAATTTTTGTGTTAAATTCCTTTTATGAGGTATCGTTGGAAAAGATTAAAAATAAAGACCTCAAAAGTAATTTTTTTCGTAATTTTAGGTAGCATATCTTCAGAAATGTTCTTGAAAATATGCAGAAAAAATATGTTCCCCCGCTTTCATTTCTGAAACAACTCATCCTGAAATTATAGAAAGGTAGATTTGAAAGAAAATGTAAATTTATAGAAAACTTATTGAACAGCCACTGTCCCAGATTTTATCATTTTTAAGGTTCCGTACCTCAAAAGGAAAAAAAACCCTTATGACATTACTTCTTTTACCGTCCGTCTGTTTGTAAGACCCTTTTTCTCAGGAAAAATTGAAATTAATATCAAATACTTAGGTCTAGAGTTCCTCGGAGCTGTAAAAAGACAAAGCTTCTAAGTCAAAGTATTAAAAAAATGCGGCCATTTATGCCACATATTTTGACACTGGCAAATAGATGAAAATTTATAGGGTACTTCACGTTGACATAGTATCATAAAATTGAGTGAAAAGCAAGGTCTCAAGGACAAGTAAAGAAAAAATCCGTGAATGGTTAATTTGTACTCATCTTACACAAAAAGAAATATTCTTTTAAATGTGCGCCTGCGAAATATGGCAATATATTTTCGTTCGATAAACAGTTTAATTATAATATTATGTATCTTTAAAGGTTTATAAACGCCTAAATATGTACGGAACCCTCGCGGTGCGAGTTTCATTCGTGCTTGACAGGTTTAATATGTACCATGTTATCTGCCTATTTAACCGCCATTCCAGTTCATTTTTAGTCAAATTATTGAACCTGAATTTTATTTTCCCAAAATCACAATTCATGCAAATTAGAAATTAAATTCCAAAAATAGATTGTTTACTTATTTTTTTTTAATCTTGAATATAGTGACGTCACATTTATAATCAATTTAGATTTTAAAATCTTATACTTAGCTAATCTGATATGCCTTACGTCATTACATGTCTTAATTTTGTTAACGAATATTTAGTATTTCTATGAAATAAAAGAGTCCAAAATTTTAGAACATATTTGAATTTTTTTAGGCAGAGATTGAAATAAAATTAGTACGGCTTGAGCAGATCATATAAAGTTTTGCAAAAACAATTTTAATATAATTGGTCAAATCGCCCAGTTTGTACAGAACATAAAAATATGACAATGACAACTTTATTATGTTATCATCAATTATTAAAACAAAATCATCATCCCCCATCGTGCTTGGTGTTCAGATGAAATCATATGTTATAATAGTTCGCAAATTAAAAACAAATTAATAAATATCAGCCAGGAGCTAGGAAGCAAAAGAAAAAAAGCGGGAACCAAAAAACGTATTGAAAACTTTGAAAAATATTTGAGGAAACCAAAAAAAAATCTAAAATATTTTAATCAACTTTTGCACATCCCCACATTTAAATAGATAGTGTGAATAATATTAAGGGACTAGATATAGTTAGCAGAATCTATACATTTTTATTGCCTCTTGCAAGTAACCTAAAATAATTAAATACGATTATTTACTTTTCGCGACAAACCCTAATCAAATTTCTTAAGAAGGTTGGGGCCTTAAACCCATCACGATCGAAGCGCCAAGGCAAACGCCCGCAAGTTGTGAACCCGGAAAAAGAAAAGGAAACATTCACAAGAATATACATTCCGGTAAATAGTTGAGGATGAACAATAAAACGCGTCTTCCTCCTGATATGTTATCAACCACTTACTCGACTTTATTTCCTGTTGTGGCCATATCGACTCAGGGCTTCCGGTCGGGAGTGATGCCGGCATAAACCGAAAGAGGCCGCCTTTAAGTATTACGTTTGCCGGCGGCAATTCGTTCGTATAGCGCTCCCCCGTCACGCGATACACATATTTGACACGCAGATCTCGCGTGTTTTCTTTTTATGCCGCGGTTATGTTGCTGTAGGTGGCTGTGTTGGAAAAACTAATCAACGGGGGTGCGCCTGGGTGTGGCGATGATCCCCGTTATGGGTATGCCGCTCGATCGGAAATATGCATGAGAGTATTCGGAAAATATAAATGTCATTTGCAATTGATTACTTGTGTGTTATGTATAGTTAGTTCTTTTAGTGA
Source organism: Druceiella hillmani (assembly GCA_039881145.1). NCBI lineage: Eukaryota > Metazoa > Arthropoda > Insecta > Lepidoptera > Hepialidae > Druceiella > Druceiella hillmani. Next base: position 38,934,306 of record JAYKKI010000007.1, on the reverse strand, counting down.
ATTATTAAAAATGTATATCTTCCTTCCTATTTCTAAAAACATCTTTAAATATCTTACTGACTAATAAACATCTTTTATCGCTTTTCACATTTTTGAAAATAATTTATTCCACATTTGAATTAAATATTAAATATAAAAAATTAGAAACATTGCTGTCTGCCTATTTTATATATATTTTTTTGGGTTAAATATCATATTAGAAATAAGTACATTGTTAAATATTTATTTTCGGTTTATCAGAAGTTTGTACCTGGTGATGGTCGCAAGTGAATAGAGAAATACTCTATATGTCGCAATCGCTGATTTATTCAGTTTTTTTAATTTATTTGACTCATTAAAGAGGATAACCTTGTCCTAATATGGTAATAATTTTTAATGAGTAATTGGATAAAATGATGGTTGCCATAAAGTCATGACGACCATTCCTTTATCTTAACTGTTAGGATAAATTACTCACAATGAATCCTCTTACTAAGTGCAACAAGGTGTAAAATTTGATTAGTTGTGCGCTATTATTATTATAATATGAATATAACAAGCGACAGTGACATAAATTATGGAAAATGTTGTTAAATAAATTTGTTCACTTATTCAATATTGTAATTTTATGATTAATGGAATAATACTCTGATTATTTTCATTTATTTTTTGGCTTGTGCAATTTTTTTATGAAGTGAAATAAGATGTTCTCATACATTACACAAAGCAACTGGGAAGATTTTTACTTTTCAGTTTGCTGATTCGTGCATTTGTTTTCTGCAGCTTCACGCAGCCAATCAGTTGTCATAAAATAATTCAAGAGAGCACGTTTAGACATAAATGTTATTTAAATATAAAATATGTTATTAGAACCTAACGTTGATGCTAAAATAATACGTTCACTTATATTTCGACTCATAAGTTTAGGTATATCGGATATTAGAAAAAACTGTATTGTTGCCCAAGTAAATATTATCGATATTCATTAGTATCGCCCTCTTCAATTCGTTGATGAATGTTTGATTTGAGTGGATAAGAATTATTACGGCCCATTCATGAATGTTTATTTAATTACAATCAGCTTTATTGATTACAATTTATATATAAATTACATTACTTTCGAGAATTTCATTTTCCTTTATGTGTGCGGATTTTCTTAAAAAATTACTGTTCCTTAACTTCCTAGCTACAATATTTAATTTCTACAACATCTATATTTTGATCTAACCATCAAGAGATACAGCGTTTTGGGACTAAACTTTTTCCAAAAAAAGGAATTAAATAGTCGGCATTTAAAAAAATATTCTCCAATTTGCTAGAAATATTTTCTTTCAATTTTGTTCAAAATCTATTTTTGCGTGCCCTTTCTTTCAAGTCAATCCACTTAGTGAATTTGTAATTATATTGCTAATAATGTAGTAAACGATAACGGTTAAAACATTTTCGAAGTAAACCTAAAGATTCAAGGGAGATGTAATTTATTTTCAAAAGAACAAAAAGACCTTACCGATTTTCCATGATGAAAATTCTTTTGGCCTAAATATCTTTCATATATATATATTTTTTATTACTTAAATTTTTGGCATTAAAATTGCAACCTTGAAAAAACATAGAAACCGAGAAAAAAATTTAATTAAACATTCTAAAAAATTTTATATTATAAAACTCGTTTTCTAACATTCATGGTATTTACAAGGATTCTGGAAATTTGTAACACTAATTATTGAAAAATAACTTAAGTGGCACATTGAGAGAAAATATAAGTTATTATTTAAAGAATATCTAATAAACAACATTCACAATTTTTTATTTATGGAAACTTAATACAACTTTTAGCAATTTTCATTTGCTGCAATATAACCAAAAAAAATGGGTTTCAGTTTTCAGACTATTAGTTGCTATATGTATGAAGGAAAACAGAATTATAAAAAATCAAGTCATTCAATAATGTATTCTTTTGGTAACCAGTATTGAAATACATCGTTTTATTACGTAAACATCTAACTCACTATTACGTAAGTATCGTAATAGAAAATGGAAATCCGGCAGCAAAAAGCAATTACCGCTTGTGTTGCATTTGAGATTTATATTTTTTATGTTATTATGGGTTCTTGCCAGAATTCTGCGATGACCAGAAGTAGTTGGTACTCCTTTTAGCTAATAATTAATTAGCACTTTTATATATAAATGTATTGAGGAGCATTAGATGCTTAAATAATGTATAAAATAAATAATTAAAAAAAATAAAAAACCTTGACAGCATTAAAAAAATAAACTATAAATTTAAAAAAATTCAAGTATAGCAACTCTGTTAGTAGGCGCTATAGTACTCCTCATCACCAGCTTTAAATATATTAAATAAAACGTCGATTTCAAAATTTAATTAGCCCATTACATTTTCGCTAATACATTTTTTTGGCCGTGGAAACAGAAAGCATTTTGTTCCATTTTGTACTAAAGTATATATTTATTGGACTGTACTTCTACCTATTTTGGGTACTATATATTATCTGAAATTAACCAATGACTTAGAATAACTTTAAAATCAGTGTACTCGGTTTAATTGTTGCCTAAAAAGTGTTATAATGTATTTAAGATTTAATCACCACTAAAAGGTTTAGTAAACAAAGAGTTTTAAAATTTACAATTTCTTTTTTTTGGGATTTCGAAGTATCTCGAAATCCTAAAAATCTTAAGTATCGAAGGGTCGTGACCCTAAATATTTCATCATTTATGTCCATTCATCGTTATATTACATGTCATTTCTCAATAATTTTATATGATATTTTTATATATTTACTTTAATATGATAGCTTTATATATTTTATGAAACGTATACGTAAACGTAACTATATATTTTTTATTTAACCGATTAATTTGTCGGATATGAGACTCCAAAACAGTTTACAATATGACCTGTACGGTGATTTAGTGTTTCTATTAAACTATTAAGAATTATAATATTATTTTTACTAATTTAATACTATCCACACAAATATCGCCATGTAAATATTTCACAGGCCTAAAAATAATGTGATTATTTAAAATATTCTGAAACTTTAAATTATACCTGTAATTTTCCCGTACGCTTCAGGTAAATTTCTAGGAAAACTATTTTTTCATAATCTTGATTTATTTTTAGGGATAGGTTAGAGCACATTAGGGTGGAACATATTTTCTGTGCATATTTTGAGATAATATTTCTACAACTATTTTATATAAAGTAGTGAAAAAAATTAGTATCGTTTTTCGTATAACACTCATTTTATTTTTCAATTATACTTTGTAAAATGCGTGATATTAAAAAAATCGATTACCTTATTTACCCTCTCTAATATTTCCATGTGATTATATCTAAATGTCAATAATTTATATATATGATGGTTAACACGACTTATTACTTTGTAAAACTTGCACGATAAACGGTTTCTAAGAAAAACGGTTCTATTAGGGGGACGCGTGAGTGATCTTAAAACGTTTACTTTTTTTCCCTATAAGGCAGGGATTTTAATCTGAAAAAAGTCAGATGGCAACTTTTAGAAACGAAAACTGGATTAAGTTGCGTTTTCTAATTTACGAGGTACAAAATATTTCCATTTCTATTTTTGTTTTTGATAAAATATAATAAAAATTATCATTTAAAATTAATAATTAAGATAAGTAAATAAGACAGCATAGGAAAAAAAATTAATAATAGGTACAATTTCCTACATTCTTTCTTATGTAAATTAAGGACGTATGTAAAATAAAATGTCACCAGAAATTTTCATTTGTAAAATTGGTTATTTATAATTATTAATTTTAAATTGTGGACTCGAATTTCCGATTGTATTAAATTCCTGATCTCCTAGTAACAGCAAGTTAAAACTTGAATGTTGTATAACAATTATCATGCATTGAAATTGTTATTGCAGTAAAAATGAAGACAAATACATGAAAAAGAAAACCCCTTAAATGTTAACCAATTAAGAAGCAAATAAACTTTAATTAATCTCATATACATGTAGATAAAGGTAAACGTGACAAAAATTGTTTAAAGTTAAAGCGGCTTAACGCACGCAACATAATCTTAAAACACGTAGTTATCGTAATCAAAATACGGTTTCAAAAACGCAACGTCAACTAATATTACCTTAAGTTTCCGTAGCTAACCCGCCAAGTAGCATTTAAAAAAAAGTAGCATATAAAAAATAACGTAACTTGAAATAAAAGACAAAAATTCTTCCCGCGCCAGCGAAGCGGAGATGTGGACGCGAGATAAAACTTAGACGGAAGGGAAAATTGGTTGACAAGCAGATATCGGCGGTGGAGCACCATATAAAGCCTCTCGTAAGTCGTCCGGCCAATGTTGTGTGTCTGATGGCGAACATAAAAAAAACTTGAATCAAGGACACTTGGATAGGTAAAGCGCTATTATATAGGTACAAAGTCGTCTCTCAAAGGAGTTCGTTAATTAGAGTTGAATAATAAATTGAGTTCTGCTCTCGGCTATAGTAACTGAAATAAATTAACGCTAGGCCAAGCTTTAGGTTGGACGATAAAGGATGTTTAGGCCGAATACTTTTGATATAATGGGCGCAAACCTGGCAATCATCTGTTTATGTATATTTGCGCATAATACAAATATTTTATTAGACGTAGCACTGCAAAATTTTAAATGAGCTTTTTGAATTTGTACAGTCGAATAAAATGTTATTGGGAGAGAAAACAAACTATGTGTAATTTTAGAATTGTTTGTTTCTTATTTTTTAGTAGTTTGTAATATAATTAGAATGATTTAGAGGTTATTTTTAAGACAAAAGAACACGATTACTTTGACATTATTAAGCTAATAGGAAGTTTGAACAATTTTTTATATAAAGCTCCGATTTTACATTTCCGTTCTATGCGTTCAATAAAGAATATTTCATGACAATAAAAACGATATTATATATTGAGATTTCCTTTCAATATACATCTACTTGGATTAAATATATATATTTTTTATATTCTAACTAGCATGTTGTACATTTTGCATTTCCCACATGATTTTCTATATAGTTACTGATTAATACTTGGCTAATATTTTCATAAAATTATTCTCTTAAATGTGAGCTTTTATCTTCCACAAAACAGTTAAATTGGGCACAAAAATATATTCTAGATTCAAATCAATGTTAAAGTCAAAGAAAAATAAAATTGATTAAGAGAAAAATAAAGGAAATACAAAATGTTTAAGAAAAATTAAATAACCGACCGTTGATTAAATATAAGTTTATAAAATTTTTCACGGAGATGTTTTGAACATGGACCTCGGTTAATAAATAGTAAAATATAAAAAAGGGAACGACGAAAATGGGCCAGATATGAATCAAGCAGAATGTAATTTTTTAAAAAATTGATTTTTAGAATATGAGAACACAAACAATTGGCGTCCGACTATCGAGTCGGATGCTAATTGTTGTGTGAAAAATTTTATAAACTTATGTTTAATCAACGGTCGGGTATTTAATTCTTCTTAAACATTTTGTATTTCCTTTATTTTTCTCTTAATCAATTTTTGTTTTTCAGACAAGTTTTTTCGTTTTTGCAGAGAAAATGGTACTGCATAGATATGACTTATAAAATTTAATTAGGCAAAAAAAAATTAGGCTTGAAAATAAAGTGCTAGTTGTTTGCAATCCCGCTTACGTCAAAATCGATTGATGCAATTTTTTTCTGCTTTTATCATTTCCTCTTTTTCTATTGGCCTCTTTTTGAGCACGACGCTTTGTGTTCATATCACTTTAAATTTCTCAGTAAATTTAATTGAGTCTACCATTGTCGGCATTTATGAAATCTTGAAAAGGAATTAGAATGTATCAAATGACATTAAACAGTTAAAAATTAAAGTAAAGGTGCCATTAAAAAGTGAAAAATGCAACTAATCATGTCGTGATCACCAGTAGCATTACTGATTTAACCACTGGATATACATGTCATTATTTAACAGGTGGGTGAACTAAATAGTCCATGTAAATAAATTAGCGGATAAAATGTTAAATTAATTTAAGATACCTTACAGCAGCATAGATGACCTACCTGGTACATTTAAAACTATACGTGTTATATCTTCAAAATGTCTTTTAATCATATCTGGTTAATCATTTGAATATGTCATTAATAATAATTGGTCATATTTAATTCGTATATTATTCAATAATGTAGTTTCTGGAAAAAAATAGGCACAAAGGAACTGATGCTTTTGAAGTCACTTTCAACGTACAGCTTTCAGTAATCTTTTGTATAGTAAAACTACACTAAATCTTGTTATAAGCTAATTCTGTCGGTCATTAGTCACATTGGTAAAAAATGATAATTACATTGGTCGGCACGCCTAATAGAATTGATGTGAGTACTGAGCTTTGAGCTTATAAAGCTTGGACTGAAAGGTTGTACCCCATAGAATTGATAGTTTGAATACAGTTTGATTTAAGGCATTAGCAAAGTCGTTTCATAAAATATTCTAGTAATTAATTCTTTAAGGCATGGCGATGTTTTATTAATAGCTCAATATTTAGCTATTAATTTGCAATAAATAATTAACTATAATTACTTTTCCATTGCATTTATTCAGGCATAGTATTAGGGTATTTATAGGTTTCATAATCCTAAGCGTACATTGGCTTACGTATTAAAAAAGAAATTTAATTTAAGAGTATTTTAATGAAAATTTTATATGTACATAATATTTGTTATTATGACTTTTTCAATGAAGACAGTTCGAGAATATTCGAGTTGTTGGTGGAATATTCTAATTAATAACTATTCTATCGAATTATTTTCGAAATGACTGCCTGATTTCGTCGAAAGAGCATTTTTGTTACTATGGTGATATTCTATTTTGAAACAATTGTTTTCGAAAATATGCATTGCCGGAGAATTGCTGGTACACACCAATTGATTAAATATTTTTTTTAATATGAAAAATTATAATAAATGCCCTCATGTGCATCGTTGACTACACGATTTACGTTACGATGGACACAAGTATTGTGGCACGTTCGTAATAATATTTAATGAAATTCATCTTCCTTAAAAGAAAATTTATTTAAAAGTCAAAACAAATTTTAGAATAGCTAGGTTTTCTTACCCTTGGAGCACAAAATTTGCAAAAATCTTGAAATTTACAAATAAACGTTTTCTAGTTAGATATTTTATGTATTAACTCAAAAAAAATCAACCCAAATTTACTAATAAATAAGTCGAAGTTTGGTATTGAAAAGAAAAAAATTAAAAATAAACCAATGCATTTATAAAATTGTGGGCATTTTTTCTGTTATTATTATCAACAAACTTAAAACAAACTGATAACTAGATGCTTAATTCTCGAGGGGCAAGTTCTATTCTTACTTAACAAGTTTATTCAACATCTACTTTGAAAAATATAAGTACTCTCATATTTATATCCCCTTTAGTGATTTGAATACTAAAAAATATTCTTAAAAAAATAAAGAAATTAACTAAACCTAAGAATCTAATTTTTAGAACAAAACAGCAAAACGTATTGAACTAATTAAGGGAGCACTATTTGAGATATTTAGATATACCGATGGATACTACTATAAATAATGGAAATAAATACTGTGCTCTTCTTGACGCAGGTAAATTCTTTTAATTAATATATATATAACGTGTTCATAATAGTAGTGACAAATTTTACTTTATTCTAAGACTCTCTTCGAATAGAGAGAAAATCCCAACTATTATATGCATTGAATTAATTGATAAACAGATAAAGCAGGAATCAAAGCAATTAGCCTCGCATGAATTACTTATATTCCCACTTGCATAATACTGATACTCCGTAGATTAGCCCGATAATGCTTTATTTGTTCCGGTATATACAAGGAGATAACGTAGAGAGGTAGTGGGTCAGCAGCGTAGCAGCTATCGAACTCCCGGGCGTCCAATTTAAGCTCAATTATAGCCGGCAATTAACTTGTCTACGACTGGCACTCCACTACTACGACACCATTGAAAATTTAGCGCATTTACAATCGGATCGAATTACATTGAAGCATTTGTTTGTTTGCTGAGGGGGAAGTTCGATTTACAATTTACCGTTGTATTGATTTCAGTAAGCGAATGCATATGTCCTTTGATTCAAAATAAAAATAAATGTTATTATTTTGGGTATTAATGATGAATATAAGGTTTTTTCTTGTAGATATTCGATTCTGCGAGTTTTAAAATATCAAAAAAAGCCATTGTATAATGAGAGAAGTGTTAAAAGAAATGGTTACATTATGATGAAACCATGTAAGCTTTATATCACTTTTATTCTATTTTAAATTTTATTACAATTTAAAAGCTCTGTTGATGGAAATGTATTCTATTTTATGCATATGTAGGGTAGAAACAAAAATACTTGCTCTCAATTTTCAACCTTTGTTATGAGAATTTAAAAAGTAAAATTTAACTAATATGCCCAAAGTCGCGCCGAGTAATATGTATAACGAAAAAAATATGCAAATTGAATTTCATCAATTGAGGAAAGATTTTAAAATTGTTTTTGTTCACTTATTCATGTAATGTGTTAATGATTAAATTTGTCCATTAAATTATATTATATTATGATGTAATATTATACACCATATAACAAAACTGAATCAAAAATATAATAATTAAAATCTTCAAATATAAAGAACTTCAATAATAAACGAATCGTAGGTGAACGTAAAGGCCTAGTCTGTATAATTTATACCGGTAGAAGATATTTTTATATTTACAATCAGAGGATAATGTTAATAAATGTAATATTTATAGTTACTAAAGATGTTGGACATCAGCTTCTTTTAGTTAAGCTCGCCAAATATTAACTTTAAATTTAATTGAAGAAAAAGATGTTTAGTTAAAAAATATTAGCAAAACAATTAGAAAATTCAACAGCAAACTTGAGCTACTGTCGTTTACATGAAAGTAAATTCGAACGCAAATATATATTTATGTTATTTATATCTCTTTAAACCATAAATATTAACACATACAACACATTGATAATATATAAATCAAACGCGTGTTAGAAATGGATAAGAAGCTTTATACAAAACTATTAGTAGACAAAGGGGGTGTTAAAAGTATTACTAATGTCAAGAAAGTTATGATATTATTAATTTTCATAAGACGCAACGTGCGTATAAACAATTTTTAGATAATCACAACTTTTTTAAATTAAAAAAAATAAAATTTAGTATCGGGCAAACTTATGGTTCAATACCTCGTATCTATTTGCCTGTACACATGATTTGTCTGCAATAATTTCTTCTTTGTGTGTAATTTAGAATAGTTATCAAAGTAGCATTCCTCCAAAATCTTTGCATACCTAATTTTGGAAGATTTTTTTTAATTGATAAAGCAATTTATAATAAAGACTTACATTCTAAAAAAAATTAGGGAAATATTTGTTTTTTTTTTATATTTTTAAGCAAATTATTACCCTTAGGCCTTTAAGGATGGTTCAACATTTTTTGTTTCAAAAAATTTCTACGGCGAGTAAAGTAAATGCAGCGATCCTTTATTTCAATTGGTTTTATATGTAACATTAACAAGTTGATTTGCAGACGTGCACTTGTGCACGTTTAAGAATAAGGCGATTGAATAATTACAAATTTATCTGTTTGTGAACAGTTTTGAAGAAAAACAGCTCTTGTAAACTATAAAGATTAATTTATTAAAAAATATGCGAAAATCACTTAACGAAAAATTACACTAAGGATCCGAACTCTAACAGTAAAACAACTCACTCATTTATAGTTCTTATTATATTTTTAAACCTTTCAGTATTTTAGGACACTATTTCATCATGGAGTGGAAATATCAACAACATTCATAAAGATTCGATTCGTGTCAATCATTCGAATCGAATTTTGCTACAAATTAGTTTCAAGAATAAGAAATATTAATAATATACACACAAACATTTTTGTAATAGTATTTAAATATAAATTTTGAGAGCACTTAATTTTTTTAAAATATACTGAATTTATTTTTAATAATTGATTTATATAGACTTTTATAATTTTTCGTTGCCTATATATGCTAAAACATATAGTTAATCAAGAAGTAATCGCCAATTTTGAGATATTCTCTGTTACTGCTCAAAAAAGAGAAGCGAAGTCGTAATTTTACGTACAAGACGAAATTAATTATTTCCATTTTACGTAGAATATCGTTAAAAATATTGTCAGGGAAAAAAATTTTTTTAAATTTTATCTTGTTTTCAGTTATTTTTAATTGTAAATTTAGCCATATATTTGTTTTTATGCATTGACCATTCCCTGATCAACGAGATAATATTGTAGTTATATCAATTTAAAAAACTAAAATTTTTTTTTATGCAAATATTATAAAGAAGAGAAAATATTCGTTATCATCATGTCATCGTATGAATTTACACATATTGTTCATTCAGTCAGATCTTTATCATAATGACTGAAGGTGCGTAATATTCTATCACTTCCTTCCTTCAGAGAAAAATTTAAACAATTTCACTTGAGTAGAAACTATAACAAACAATCGTTAATAATAAATTTACTCATGTACTGGGCTGGGAGAAATATACAAAAATTGTATGGAGATTTTGCATGGACCAAAGTTATATTACCTACAAATGTGTATTCTGGTCAATTTTGGCTTGGTATAGATACATTTTTATAATGTGATGAACACATTTCTTTTTTATAATGTGATGATCATATTTCTAACATTATGAACAATTTGAATTCATCTGTACCAAGCAGGATCAATTCAAGGTTTTTATTATATAAAAATGTATTTTTTAAAATGTATTTCTACTATATCGGATAATCGAACATTTGTATAATGGAGATGTTCAGTATATAGTTTCCTCTACCGTTTTTGTCGTAACTGTCGAATTTATTCATAGCTTTTTAAGACATTTACATATATTATAATTTATAGACATTAATATACATTGATGAGTTTTTATTACTTTTCTGAGTATTATGAATAAAGGACAAAACGATATTTCACCATGTAGCCTTGGTTCGTCTCTTCGTTGACATATTACAGTACAATAAACTCTGCATTAAAAAAGTGTAAAGATGAAATTTTACAAGAAGACATAGCGGAATTAAATAAAGCCAGGAAAGAATAAAATATATATATTTTTTTTGCCACATAGAATTTACTGACAATTTTTTTTCTTACGGACATCGTCGAGTAATGAGTATTTAAAGAAGTCTTTCAGTAAATACTTTTGGCAGGATATGTACTTGTAGTGAGAGATAATCAATAAGCTTGCAATAAAAACCTAAATAGACATAAGCAACCAAGTTACTACTCTCAAGTCTACAAGAAGTTAAGTAGACCACTAATTGTTTATAAACAAGTAAATGAAACTACGTGATGTAACATTATCTCTAGTTTACTTAAATACTCTTGAAATATCCCATCTGAAGATGTATTTATACAACGAAACTTAGGTCGTGGTTAAGAATTTAAATAAAATAGAGATTCTACACTACATCACGCGGTTCTAGGTTCTAGACTACATCACGCGGTTTCATTTACTCGTTAACAAAAATCAAGTGATAATGAATTTCTACAAACTTAACACCAAATATATTCAGTAATGGGAACTAGAGATAGGCTGGCCAATATATTTACGGAGTGATAAACTATATCAATATTTACAAATTATTTAATAGAACTAATACACACATAAATGTTTAAACTTTTATATATAATTAAATGTATACAAAACTTCCACGTGCAAGTGCACCTTTTACTCGTACTTATCCAGTTTATTTCATTCACCTTACGGACTTATTTAAATTTAAACAAAAACTTCACTAATCATAGCTACGTGTATTTTTTCGTCATACGAAAGGTATAAAAATATTATGCATGCCTGTTTTTCTAATTTTTGTCCTATGTCTGCTAAATTACCAAACGAAATGAGTGAAACACTTTATTGATCATTATACAATAGTTTAAACTTATTTGTAAATGTAATTTTCGGAGTTATTTTGATGACGCCTGTTACTAATTGTGCCTCTGCCTCTGAAGTAATGCATCCGTTAGATTGCAATATTATCCATTGGTTAAATTATTCGTTTAGGATAACAAGATTTTAATCGAAGTGTAGAGCTTAAGTTTGTAAAGAATAATATGATTTCTTGCCGTTCGTTTGCATGGAGGTAAGAATCAATTCGAACTTCGCACTTACAATTTTTTTTTTAAGTGAATCCGTGATTTCTGCTGACATTATATATTTCGAATACAAAACGTTTAACTTCTTCATATTTTGTGAATGATAAATATAAAATAAAAATGAAAATAATTTTTTATCCGAGCATTATTCACTACAATGAAAGATGGCTTAAGGTTCGAGGCCTTTGCTGTTTGGTGAAAGTATATAAAAGTATCCTTCAATATATTCTTATTTTTCTGATGTGATTTTAGCACGTTTTGCCAAATTTATTTGCATGGCAAAATCAAAATTATCACTAGTAATTTTTTTAAACTGTTTTTTAATAATCTTCTAATTTAATTCAACGTTAGATGAAAAGATGGTGCAGGGAAATCAAGTAAGTGAATGAAAAATATATCTATATACATATATACATCAAATTTGTTCTTGTTAAATAGAAAATTACTTGATTTGCCCATGATAATGGATCTTTAAGGTTTCCCAGCCATATGACAAAACCGGAAATCTATACCTTTTTCATGTTCTTCTACCTTTTCGTAGGTCACAGCATCGTAACATTTTCAATTTTCGTAGATCGAAATGACGACAACGATGAACATTCTGGTTTAAGCGATCAATATTATTAACTTTTACAGAAGGGTGTATTTTCATTATGCGAAATAAAGAGAAAAAAAACACTTTTTATGTTTTCATCCTAGACACCTCCTGGAATTTCACCTAATATTTAATTCTAAGTTCGATGTTTGTTTTACGTCTATATAATACAGAAAATGGTAATTAATAAAGAGATAAATAATACCAACATTAATTAATGCAAAAAAATTCTTATAAGCACTTGGGCTTCTGAGTTTAACCCTTGCTTAACATTTTTTTTTAAACATAATTCCTGAAAAAGTACTTTCAAAGGGGTACATATCATAAGTTAAAATATAAAAGGACGAAAAAAAATTAAGTATTGGAGAATCCATAAAAGCTTGGACGGTGAAATATCTAAAAGATGCTACGTTTCATGATAAAAGTAATGTAATTGATATACTCAAACAAACCAAATGTATGGAGAGCGGTAAGCAGTTCCCAACACCGGATAAGGTAGTGTACCAAAGGCTCAATTTGTCTCAATTTCTCATTCCAATCATTCACGTCCCAGACTCATTGAGTGTCACGAAACAAACTGCCGCTGTCATCCATTGGCGAACAAAAAGGAAATATATCTGTTCAGTAACGGTGGGTGCTAAAATGGACGTTAATAATATTTATTCATGTATCTAGAGATCACAGTGATAGTGTAGCATTGAAACGTGTCGAGGAAACTTATTTATTTTATTCGAATGAGTGGAAAAGTAAAAATTTTTCACGCAACGTCTCAGCGGGCGACTAAGAAAATTTTTAAAGTACTCGTTATCGTCACTTAAATACATTTGAGGGCTCCCGTTGTTACCTTTCGGCTTTTTTATTGTCTCCGCTTACAATGTGTTCTGCCAAAGAAAGTTCAGTTTTCTTGTTTAATAAATAACTTTTCAGTTAAATTTATTGCTCGAAGAATTATATTAATGGAAGTAAACGTAAATGTTTATTATGTTTAGAGACACATAAAAATTTATTTTTTTAGAGATTAAGGCAATTTAAATATTGCCTTACTTTCCACTTTAAAATTTTGATACGAATGTAATAGCAAATTGAAAAATTTCGTCTAGTATCATCAAATTTTCTAAATGATTGGCTTATTATTAATAAGCCGCCAAATATGGATTGGTGGAAATATTTTTATTTTATTTCTATGTATTTTATTCAATAAATTATTGAAACTTTTTGATATATTAAATATGTAAGTTTTGAGAAACCTGACCTGAAGCTTGCCATTATAAAAAAATAAAGGAATTATGCGGTGCGGTTACAATATTTAAGCCATGATTTGTCAGTTGCTTTTCCTCGTATATGATATATTTATAAAGAAATGCGTATTAAGAAACACATGGCCTTTTAAAATTACTTTAATTCAATGTAATCATTTATTTTTAATTTACTCCTGCTTCGCATCAGAATATTTTGTAGAATCAGTATCCGTTGAAGAATTAAAATTTTTTACTTTTTTCAGTCGATAGGCCCGAACGGAAATCTATTATTTTGGCAAAGTCCGATCTGTCTATCCATAGTCTATAGTCTGTTAATATGTACGTCTATCTAAATAAAATGGAAAAGAAACTTAAAATTCACAAATAATGTGTAAATACTTATTTAAAAACTCATAATATTATTGAAAATTATCTTACATTTTATATCTCACAGTGATTCCTGATAGAGGAACGAGAGAAAAGAAAGGAAAAAATCCTCATAGGTATTGGGAAGACATTGATATGGTATTGGGAAGACCTAGGAAACTACTAAACCTAAAATTATGAAAAAGCAGTTTTTAAAGTAGTTGTAAGAAGACTATAGCAAAAAATTATATGATTTTTTAAAAAATGTGCCATATTTTTAGCCTGTGAAAAACATAATAGGCAATATATTTACATTGTGGAAAATTGATATTTTTAAAAAGGGTAATAGAAAACAGTGTAAAGTTAAATGTTTATAAGTACCCAAATGTTTACAAAGTTTTACCCGTACTTGTTCGATTTACTTCAAGTCAACAATTTTGTCTCATTAACGAAGAGAGATGAAATAACCTTATGGACACGTATTTACAGTTTACACATAAATCAATTTCATCTCTTTAAGATATATTTACATATATCGAATACCTCTGATTATTCTAACCGTCCTTCCTGTTAACGCGATTGGAAGTCCGATGAACCATGTTCGCAGATTGTCTTTCCGTATAACTGATAAAGGGTGAAACCAAATGTTATCCGGTCCCTTAACTATTATGGAATATTCCTCTGTTGGTGCAAATGCACGTCTGGATAGTTTTGACACAACTTCAAAGACATTTTGAGAATCCTCCTCGTTTAACACCAAACGTTTCAAAAGGGCATGAGCTAAAAGTGTTGCGTTATTGATGTTCGAAAATTCTCTTAGGGTTATTAAATACATTGTTTTGTGTAGTATGTGAGTTAAGCGAAGGTAAATATTAATATTGGCTTACTTATTCAAATATTTTATAAGTTGTTTTTTGTAATATTACTCTATGCAAATGAAATAAAAATTCTAAATGTGTACTTAATTTTAGCTGTAGAATATATGATTAATATCATAGTTTGTAACTGAATATTGTAGTCTTTTTTACCTTGTAACATAAAACCCTTTATACTATCTTATAGTCTTGGATTCTATTGGCTTTATTGCTAAAAACTTGTTTATTTCTATATCTTCAAAAGGGGGGTGATAATGTAGTATATTAATTATATTGATCAATCAGAATATTTGTTGAACTTAATTGCACGAAAGGGAAAAAAAATTGTGACAATATTTTGTACCCGATATAAAATAAACCTTTCGTGTCTAGGCCACGCAGTTGTAATGTGAATACGCTAACCAAATCATAGAATATTTTGCGACGTCCTGTAACTGCTGAAATGGCAACAAAGTGTGTGTGTGTGTGCGTGCGTGTGTACACGCGTGCGTGAGTGCGCGCATGCGCGCATTTGTGCGTGCGTTTTCTGTACCGTGTGGTTAGCAATACCTATGTAATTGCAATACATAAATATTGCTAAATTTTACAGATTTTCTGTCACATACCATATTCTCTCACAAAATTTAACTGTAAAAGTATTTTCTGACTTTCGAGATACATCTGAAAAAGTAGACATGTGATGGCTATATATAGGTTATTTTTTGTAAAGTCTTTTATGTTACAAGAGTCGACCGTGGAATACTATTAATAAATTAACAGCAAATAATTTTCATGTAAAAGTACCGATTGAAACAGAACTCTGGCGTGGCAAAGCCGAGGTGGGTGGCTTAGAAATATCGCGAGTAATTGACGTAGACCTATAATATTTTCCCTCTTCGAAAAAATTGTTTACTGAGAATGTCTTCAGTTCTTACAAATAATTTTTTTGTAATGTCTAAAATTCAGCAGTAAATTTTTAGAAATATTAGTTCATTCTTAGCGGTACGTGTGAGCATAAATATTTGCCACGTGATATAATTTCAATCAGATTTACTTCACTTTAGGTCACAGTCGGATATTTTCATTAACATAATGGAATATATTTAGTTTAAAATATTTCAATATTGGTTTAGTTAGCAGATAAGTTGTAAGTAGGTGGACAAGCAGGAAACCATTTTATTTATTTTTTTTGCAATATCAGCAAATTATTGTATCAATAGATTCGTATTTATTTATTTTATAAGGTAATATACACAAAAGTGTATGCTCATAACAATAAATGTATGTTTCTTGTTTATTTGAGTATAGTTTATTTTTTATACTCCAATAAATGTTTAATTTTCTTAAGTCGACGGAAGATGTATCTCTGATTTTCTAAGACAATTCCTTTAATCTCTTTTCCCTGGAAATTAAATGTGGATTTTTTTCATTCAGATACTCAAATTTACCTTTAATAAATTTTTTTAATACATTTTATTATTTTGTCTATATCGACGGGAAATCGTTTTTATTTTTCAACTCATTCAGTTTAATATAATTTAGAAAGTCCTCTTTCTAGATTCACCTGAACCTCATTTCAGTTTATATAAATTTACACCTTTTTAAAACTCAATTCAAAAATCGACAAATATCATGGCATTAAAACTTCAGGGCGCAAATACTACTGGGGCTAAATCGTATCTTTCACAAATTTCGTAAAAAATAATAGTTATCGAGTACAAACCTTGATCGAATCCAAATAAACTTTAATAAGTTTAGAGTAACCTAGGGTATTATAGAGATAATTATACATCAATTTGAGGAATCGAGTGCAAAACAAATAAGTTAGAGAACTTGAAATCAAAGTAACTGACATGATTGAAAGAGATATGTCACTGAAGCGGCGTAAATCGCCACAATCATGTAAGAGTTTGCTGGTAGATTATCTTTGCTGATAGGACAATATCAAAAGAAAATCGGATGTACCTCGGATATAGCCTGTTCAACGGAAATGTACATGGAAAAATAAGGAATAGGTCTAACAGTCAGTGTTTTAATACATCTTACATATTCCATCACCAGGTTGAAAATCGACAAAATTTTTGAAGACATGCATCTATAAAATGTTTGTAACAGTAATTTGATAAGAATTGCGTAAGCGCTTATTTCATCAATTGTGATACTTTAGCTGCATTCTTTTTGGAAATTAAACGACTTAGATCTTTTGAAATTTGACGTCACCGAAATGTAGGTTTAATCAAAAAGTAATGTTCAATTTTGAGATTCCTTCTGCTTCTGTCCAAAAAAAATAGAAGCAGTGTCCGAAAATAAATTTTAGAGAATATGTAGGGAGAAAATTAATTATTGTTGTCTGACGTAAAATATCATTAAAAAGTTGATATTTTATTATAATTTTACTGACATTTGGAAAGATGTTCTTTTATTGGTGAGAAAATTTTAAAACTAAGATTTAGTATTAAGTTTAAAGTTGCATTCAATCGTTAATGTACGTATAATCGTATATTTGTTCTTATGCTTTTTATACCTCATTGCAAATCAATGGTAAATATATTGAACTATTAAACTAAAATATTTTCAGTTGAATATCTTAAGAAAAAATGAAAATTTTTTATCATCACTTCTTCATAGACATTTTTACATACTGTGCATATGGACAGATCTTTATCACAAAACCTGCAATGTGTTGTATTGTATTGCTTCTCCCGTTTGGAGAAAAATTAAAATAAATTTTCTAATTTAGAACCTCCGTCATGAATTTACTCACTATCCGTGTTTTCTATTGAACAAAATTATGTAATGACACAAGGATATTCTATATAATCCATGCTTGGTACAGATATTACTTGAATATATTTTTGAATACTATATCGGTCATCCGAGCGTTTGTATATATAATGGAGACGTTCAGGATGTAATTTCTCTACCATTTTCGTCGTTGCTGCCAATTTTATTTAAAACTCTTGTTAGTTTCCTTAATATATGCTCATTATGAAAGGTAGTTATTTCATAATTTGCTTGCCAAATGAGAAACATCGAACTTTTACATTTCCGACATCCCCATTTGTCCATACGCATGACATCATAACGTTTTAAGTAAAGTATTGGAAATTTACAGAAAGTCGTAGATGAGTAGAAAACAGATTTTTATATATTTTTTTTATATTCCGATCCATGTCGATATAAATAGGCACCGGTATGATACCGATTCGACTAGGTTTGAATATTGAAGCACATTTTTTTTTTTTCCTTTATCTCCTTATATTTTGTGCATGAAAATAAAAAAAACAAAGACGAAAAGAAACGCATATGTGCATCATTTCATATCTTAACTTAATTCAATACAATTAAGAGCGGCTTATAAATCAAAATTAGTGTGTTTTCTTTTTGTTGAAAATAGAGAAAAATATGTTTTAGATGGTGTTGGAGCTGTCACGTATCCTGGGTTGTGTAGTAGATAAATGGTCCATATGGGCGTCTGTAACATGTCTGAAGCCCTATAGAAACGCAGCAGCTTCAACCGCATCTCGAAAGCATTATTGTAATGGACGCACACTAAAAAAACTTGATCGCCAAAACGTGAACCCTTACAAAGTCGTGCTTTTAGCTAGTAAAAATAAGACGATTAATGCTATCCATAAAGAAGAACATTTCCAGAAATCTCATTATCCGTGATTCTTATTGTCATCATACAAATTGCAGTTGGTTCAGGTCTGAAACGAATGAGTAGCTGAATTTCGTGGGAATGAAAATAATTTAGGTTTATAAAAATGGTTGTTTCGCGGGAGAGAGAAATTATCTTGTGCAAAAATCAGAGTCTTGGCCGTGAAATGGAGCACAAAATAATTCCATTTAATAAAAGAAAATATAAATAAATTTTATAAAGAAAATATATTTTTGGGCCCCAAAAAATTCAAACCTGCTAGGTTTGCCTCACCACAAGTAGTAATTTGTAAAACATCGAAAGAATGTTTTCCCTTAAATTTGATCATCAGTCTACACTAGGTATTGCGTGGACACTAAACAAACAAAATTGTTTCTTGTTTACTTAGCCCTAAGTCCGTGGCATTAATCGATATAAATCCGAAACTTCTGTACGATTTCATAACTATATCCGAAAAATAAAATGAAATACACACGAAAAGTAAAATGCTAATCAAATCGGCTTCTAACACTTTTTTCTCATTCCATCAGAAATGAAGCGTTTGCTAGCGATATGTTTGTCTGCAAAGGAAATTATTAAAGTAAGTGAAGAAAATAAATATTTAGGGTAGGATTCGTTCATAGATTCATTAAAACTATTATATAAAGTAGGCAAGAAAAAAACAGTACTCAATATTTGTTACATACATTGTTATTATAAAAAATAAAACCTTGTATTAACGCAATTTGGTTCCCACGATATGCTTACGAACGACATATATACTACCGCCAGTTCAAAATTTACATATATCATAAAATATAATTGAGAAAGTTAAATCAATCCTATCATGTATCTCAATAATTTCCATTTTTTCTCTATTTTCTTCCCATTCTACATTTCTTGGGCAATACCTTTTCTCAATTTTAATTCTTTGGACCTCGATCAAATCGATGGTACACAAAGATGAACTAAATTATGATACGTAGTGGTTCCATAAAAATTTCGTTCAAGATGTAAAATCGTACAAACAAAGATTTTAATGGCGCGCCGTATCTCCGTAACACAAGAATGCCAAAATTGTCACTTGTAATATTTTGAAATAATTAATATAAACTTGCATTGGCATATAGCATCAAGACGTTCAAAATATATTATGCCAATGTTTTTTTAACTAATCCTCCTCTATGGTATATTGAAATGAGAGCAAGTGTACACTACGAAATAGGTCGCGTATACCACTTTTCACGTCCCACAAACTCTGTGATCGAGATATCCCACTCTCTCGACATATTCGTCAACTCGTCAAAAGTTTATTATTTTTCAATTATATGAACATCACTCCGTTGAACATTCGTAGTATTTTATTTGACTTCAGTTGAAACGTATATGGAATTCACGTAGTGACATGACGATTTTGTTGGTTTCTTTGTTATCATTTTTAATTATTGTAATTTGGTTACTATTGTTTCATTTACATTAATTAACCATTTAGTAGAATATTATAAAAAGTTATGGGCATATATAATGTCATGGAACTATGTTTTACTATGATAAGCATCAATACCACGTAAACGAAGTCATTTAGCGTTTTATAAATAAAATGGATGTGTACCAACGGCTAGTAAGCTACAGATAAAATGAATATATACCGACACCTAACAAGCAATAAATAAAGTGAGTGCTATAGACGGCTAGTAAATTATAAATGAAATGAACACATACTAATGGCTTGTAAATTATAAAAAAATGAAAATATATATACCCACGGCAATAAATTATAAATAAAATGAATACGATATAAGGTGAATACATACAGACGGCTAGTAAATTATAAATGAAGTGAACAGATACTAATGACTTGTAAATTATAAAAAAAATGAACATATACATACCCATGGCAATAAAATATAAATAAAGTGAATACATGCCAACGGCCAGTAAATTCAATATAAGGTGAATACATACAGACGGCTAGTAAATTATAAACAAAATGAATGCATACCACCGGCTAATAAGTTATAAATAAAGTGAGTACATACTGACGGCTAGTGAATTATAATAACGTGAAAACATAACGAGCTAGTAAACAATAAAGAGAGTAAGTACATATCGACGCCTAGTAAATCGGAAAAATAATTTTCAAAGTTTTTATTTTAAATATATAATTAGTATGTACGCCATATCTATAATAATATAACTTTTGAAAAAAACACTTCACACTTAATTACTTAATCTCAAGAGGAAAAGTAAGGATTTTTAATAAATTGAGTTGCACGAAACACGCATTTCCGAGGTTCAAGGCTTTGTTTGAAAATCCACTTAAGACTCACAAGGACGTTGTATTTAACTTTACAAACTGTATTTGGTTCAAATGTGATTGCAGTAGCGATTTGTGACCATTTTCTTAGTATCGATGTCTTTAACAAGCACGTTCTTGGTTTGTTCCGGCAAACTGCTTACGTGACTGTAACGTCGCGATGAAAATAAAGTGTTATTCTGAGAAGAAATTGCAATGATGACAACAGAAATACTTTTTCGTCCTATTTGTTATTAAAACACTTGGTATTATTTGTCACTAAATTCTGAGGGTGCTATATCGACGGCCACATGCAAATTCAATGCATTTGAATTTGGAGTCGAGTGGAAAATAGAAAACCTGTTTGTACATATGGAATGCATAAAGCATCGTTTAAAATTTTGTTAATCAGGATCATGTACATACCGTATACGTAATAATAATTCTATACAATACTGAGTGTTTATTAGGTATATTACTATTGAGTACAATTATGTTTGAAATAATATTTTTAAATTAGTTGAATCAAAATTATGTCACTTGAGAGTGTGTTTACTGAAAATGGAAGAATTTAGTAGGACATACAATGGAAAATAAATGAAAATAAAAACAAATTAATGTAACTCTAAAGAATGTAGCAAACAATGTAGTGAAAGAACAAACGTAAAAAATATGTTTCATAGTTTGTAATGAAGCAATTAAGGCGACGTTAATTTAATGAAGTGAACCACATGCTTATTTTAAAACGTTAAAAATCATGTAAATTTTGGTAGTGCAAAATTTTGAAGAATGTTATTGAAAAGTATTAGAGTAATACGGTAAAAGCTCAGAATATAATGAAGTAGCTTGAAACAAACTTGTTTCAAAGATATGCGGAATATACGGCTAAGTTGAACGACGATTCATTTATAATAAAACGGTATAATGGTTGTATTTCTTTTGCAATTACTTTTCAATCGGATATTCATCACGACAAGAAAAACAATTGCAAATAATTAAATATTGATAATTTTTCTTAAATGCGCATATCATGTAGAATATACGTGATATTTTTTTTATAAGATAATATAGAGACAGGGTGACTTTTAAGTTTTTCTATAAAAAAGTATGAGCGGTTATCTTTTAAAACAAAGTTATTTTTGAAAATATTTTTGAAATCGCACTTTAAGAAGTCTTAGCTTGACACTTCAAAAATCATACTAAAAAATAATTTAGTTTGCCCGTTTTCCATACTCCAAAACTCATAATGTAACCTCAATTTTCATTTTTTAAAACTGAGCCATTCTCCAAAATTTTAAAAAGTTTGAAGTGTCTTCGCCAAACGGTCGCGGTGAGGAAAATGCTAGTAACAAAAGAAGAGAAACCGAAGTAATTCAAAGTGTTTGTTTTTTGAAATTCTGATATGATCAGAAGAGTAATTTTAGAAAAATTACAATAAAACATTGGAAACTTACAAATAAACTTTGCATGACTGCACATTGAAAATAATTTTTAATGTATGTGTGAACGCCTTTGGAAATGGATCAATTGTATTTATACAATTGATCCATTTCAAATGAAGTTTTCAGAAACATATATATCATCCTGAAGCAATATTTTGTTTCTATTTCATCACAATAAGTTTATTCAACTAGATGTTATGCAAATTTAATATCTGCAAAAGTTCACTTAAAAAAAAGTCACTAGCTACTCGATTATTAGTACTTGTATTATTTACAGATATATATATATATATATATATATATATATATATATAATATACCTTGGTAGAGCAATAGATTTCGCTACGTTTAATTTAAATCGCGTCCAGAAATTTTCTATCCGGATATGCATTGCTGAAATAGGCACAGCCAGAGATGAAAAATGGGAATATATTTATATAAAATTAGCCTTGATTTTTCAGTCGTCTTCATGTAAGAAATCACAGGCATAATTAATGACATAATAAATGTAAATATCGTGAAAACCAATTCAGCCACTATTTCTAGACTGAAAAATACTCACTCTAGATCAAGTTGTAGACAATGTAAAAAAAGAAAATATTATGGTTGGTAACAGAAAATTATACGAAGTAAACAATTTTAAAACAAAGAAGTGTAACTTTTTGATAAATAGTTAAGGCATCAATTTATTTTAATTATATCAAATCATCATTTATTTTATTTTAAATTCGGTTATGCAAATGATGCATTTTACAATGTAGAAACTTTCACCCACAACTCTCATAAACTGCCAACTTATCCCACTTTGAATAATATATTCGCAATGAAAAAGCTTTTGAAAATCTCATGTAACTTGAATTGCCACTAAGGCTTCTATAATCGAGTGATGTGTTGACAGCCTGTACATCTGAGGAGTATACCGAGGTGCCTGGAGAATGCACGCTTTAACTGCGTGGAGAAATGAAAACAAGATAAAGAAGCAGAGCACGCATTTCGCAAATGAGGTATAGAAATACACTGGCGTGGAAATGCAGTGGAATTTATATTTTTTCTAATGACTTCTCGCTTTATGGAAACTTTTGAGAGTGAACATTACATGGTTGACAAGTTTCTCAGTGTCTCGTTAATCCTTTTACGAAACTGGGATGCGACCGCCGCACAGCATAGTGAGAATGAATTGTTGCAATTTCGAATGAAGACTTTCTCATGATCTTTGCTCTGTTTTTAAATAAACCGCATGTATTAAGAATATAATAGTGTGTATACCAGCAAAAAATTATAATTATTATTGTTAATAAGAATTCGATAAATGAAGTGAAGGATGAAGGTTTTAAAATCATTAGATATTATAATTTCATGTACTTTGGTCGAACCATTTAAATATAATTAAAAATATATAGTTTGGGCAAGAATAAAAAAATTTTTTAAATACCATTCATCAAAAAAACGGAACCCGTATGAAATAAATTAAGTGTATGTTTAAGTGTGGCATCCATTTTTCTCAGACTCCGCGTTTCTAAGTAGGACTACTTAGAAACGCGGGTTAATAAAACATATCAACCCGTACATATCTCAGAAATATCAGAAATATTCAAATAAGAATTTTTGCGTAGGGGAAAATTGTGTTCTAGATTTTTTTTAAATTCCTAATATGATATATCGTTGGAAAAGATTAAAAATTAAGGACCTCAAAAATGTTTTTTTTCATAGTTGTAGGTAGCATATGTTCAGAGATATTCTTGAAAATATGTCGATAAAATATGCTCACCGTTTTCATTTCTGAAACAACTCATCCTAAAATTATAAAAAGGTATATTTAAAAGACCATGTAAAAGTTGTAGAAAAATTATCGAACAGACTTTGTCCTAGATGTTATAATTTTTAAGGTTTCGTACCTCAAAAGGAAAAAAAAAACCCTTATGAGATAGCTTCGTTGCCCGTCCGTCTGGCTATCAAGACCCTTTTTCTGAGGATAAGTTGAAATTAATATCAAATACTTAGGTCTAGAGTCCCTTGGAGCTGTAAAAAGATCAAGCTTCTAAGTCAACGTAATAAAAAGATTATGCCAGATATTTTGACACCGACAAATAAATAAAAATTTTTAGGTTACTTCACGTTGACCTAGAATCATGAAATTGAGCGAAATGCAAGGTCTCAAGGCACAAGTAAAAAAAATCCAAAAATGGCCAATTTGTACTCAAATTACATAATTTTTTTTTGTCCTTAGAAATGAAAATTTTGTGAACAGTTTAATTAGAATATTACATATCATTAAATTTTTATAAACGCCTAAATATATACGGAACCCACGTGGTGCGAGGTCCATTCTAGCGTGACAGGTTCATTATGTACCATGTTATCTGCGCCCATAAGTTGCGAACCTGGGAAAAGAAAAACGAACATTCAAGAGAATAAACATTCCAGTAAACAGTTGAGGATGAACAATAAAAGTTATGTTGTCAACCAATATGTTATCAACCACTTACTCGACTTTATTTCCTGTTGTGGCCATTTCGACTCAGCGCTTCTGGTCGGGAGTGGTGCTGGCGTAAACGTTCCTATAGCGCTCCCTCGTCACGCGATACACATATTTGACACGCAGATCTTGTGTGTATTCTTTTCACGCCGCGGTTATGTTGTTGTAGGTGGCTGCATTGGAAAAACTAATCAACGGAGGCGGGCCTGGGCGTAGCGCTGATCACCGTTATGGGTATGCCGCTGGGTCGGAGGTATGCATGAGAGTATTCGGAAAATATAAATGTCAGTTGCAATTGATCACTTGTGTGTTATATATAGTTGTTTATTCTAGTGAATTAGTAGTTTATTTAAAATTTTTTATCTTCCTTTCTATTCCTAAAAACATCTTTAAATATCTTACTAATGAATAAACATCTTTTATCGCTTTTTACATTATTGAAATACGTTTTGAATTAAATATCGAAAATTAGAAACACCGTTTTCTGCTTATTTTATGTAATTTACTTGAATTAAATATCATATTAGACATAGGTAAATTGTAAAATATTTATTTTCGGCTTGTTGGAAGTTTGCACCGGGTAATATTCATAAGTGTATAGAGATATATTCTATAGGTCGCAATTTTTGATTTATTCTGTTTTTTTTAATTTATTTTGTTCATTAAAGAGGATAACCGAATCATAATGCGGTAATAATTTTTATTGAGAAATGAGATAAAATTATGGTAGATATAAAGTCATGACAACCATCCCTTTATCTTAATTGTTAGGAGTAATTACTCCAATAATAACAATTTATCTTAATTGTTAGGAGTATTTAATTGAAAATTATTATTTTAGATAAGTAAATGAGATAACATAGGATAAAAATAATAATAATAATTTCAATCTAACCTAATGCTATAACATAGTTGACAGGTCACTAAATAGCAAGCCTGTGGGATATAAGCACATGTAGCAACATATGAGAAAGGTACATTCTTTTTTACGTAAAATAAGGAAGTATGTAAAATGAAATCTCACCTGAATATGTCATTCAAATTTGGTTATATAAAAATAGGACAATTTCCAACCAAAGTATTTTTTGTGATAATTATTAACTTTAAATTTCGGACTGGAATTTCCGATTGTACTAAATTCTAGATCTTCTATTAACATCAAGTTAAAACTTGACTGTTATATAAAAATTATCATGCATTGAAATTATTATTGACGTAAAAACGAAGACAAAAACATAAAAAAGAAAACCTTTAAATTATCAACTCATTAAGAAGCAAATAAATTTTATTTAAACTCATATATTTGTAGATATAGGTAAACCTGACAAAAAGTTTTGACAGTTAAAACGGCTTAAAACATGTAACATAAAACATGTAGTTATCATAATCAAAACACGACTTCATAAACGCTGCGTCTACTAATATTACCTTAAGTTTCCGTAGCTAACGCGCCAATAAAAAAGTAGCTTGTAAAAAATAACGTGACTTTAAATAAAAGACAAAAATTCTTCCCGAATCAGCGAAGCGGAGATGTGGATGCGAGATAAAACTTAGACGGCTGAGAAAATTAGTTGACAAGCAGATAACGACAGTGGAGCACCATATAAAGCCTTTCGTAAGTCGTCCGGCCAATGTTGTGTGTCTGATGGCGAACGTAAAAAAATTATATAGGTACTAGGCGCTATTATATAGGTACTCGTACCTTGAAACAAAGTTGTCTCTCAAAGGAGTTCGTTAATTAGAGTTGAATAATAAATTGAGTTCTGCTCTTGGCTATAGTAACTGATATATATTAATGCTATGCCAAGCTTTAGGTTGGACGATAAAGGAAGTTTTGGCCGAATACTTTTCTTATAATGGGCGAAAACCTGACAATCATCTGTTTTTGTATATATGCGCATAATACTAATATTTTATTAAACGTAGCACTGCAAAATTTTAAATGAGGCTTTTTGAATTTGTACCTCGGAATAAAATTTTATTGGGAGAGAAAACAAGTTAGGTGTAATTTTAGAATTGGTGGTTTCTTATTTTTTAGTAGCTTTTAATAATCACTTTTTTTGAATTTTTTTTTGAATTTCAATTGAATCATTTAGAGATTATTTTTAAGACAAAAGAACATGATTACTTTGACATTATTAAGCTAACAGGAAGACTGAACAATTTTCCATATAAAGCTATGCATTCAATAAAGAATATTTCATGATAATACACATGATATTATGTATTGAGATTTCATTTCAATATACATCTACTGTTTCAATAAACATCATATACTATATATATATATATATATATATATATATATATATATATATGTATATATATATATATATATATATATATATATATATATATGTGTGTGTGTGTGTGTGTGTATATATTTTTTTATATGTTTTAATATATATAATAGCATGTTGTACATTTCCCACATTCCCACACTTGGCTAATATTTTCATAAAATTATTGTCTTAAATATGAGCTTTTCTCTTCTGTAAAGCAGTTATATTGGGCACAATTTAATATTGATTTTAAATTGAAATCAATATTAAAGTTAAAGAAAAATAAAATTGTTTAAGAGGAAAATAAAGGAAATACAAAATGTATAAGAAAAATTAAATACCCGACCGTTGATTGAACTTAAGTTTATAACATTTTTCACGGAGATGCTTTGAACATGGACCTCGTTTAATAAATGGCAATATCAATAGAATGACGAAAATAAGCCAGCTGTGAATCAAGCAGAATGTGATTTTTAAAAAGCCTGATTTTTAGAATATGAGAACACAAACAATTAGCGTCCGACAATCAGGAAAGGGCAAAAAATATAATAAAGCTTGTAACCATAATAAAAAAAAACAGAAACAGTTAAATTTGTAATTACACATATATTCAAAACCTGACAATGTACATTATACCTTTTCAAAAACGACTATAAAAAATAATCAATACTGATCGCTTTTTTTAATTTAATTAAAAATGAACTCTTAAATAACATTGTTATTTGTTCTGTTGTTGGCAAATTGCCTGTTTTGATCTTTTCGAGGTTTAAGTGGTTTTTTTCGTTGACCCTGTCAGTCCTGCAAATTTTGTGGCTTAGTATGTTAAATTTATGTATGGTTTCATCTTTTTTAGCGCTTTGTTTCATCTTGCTGGTTCAAAGGATTCTACAGAAATAGCACTTACACGTAATGTTTAAAAAAAAATAAATGTTTCTAATTTGTCTGATTGACGATTTAAATAAGAATACTAAAAATTTCATTTTCCATTTTTTTTCAATTTGACAGTCTTGCTGTTATATTTGGAGCCGACTCTATACGGACTTTGTTGGTCTCCTTTGAGCACTTCTAAAATGAAGGTAAATAATTATTGTTGTTCAGACCAGTTTCTTTGTTTTTGTAGAGAAAATGTTACTGCATAGATAGGACTTACAAAATTTAATTAGGCAAAATAATATTAGGCTTGAAAATCAAGTGCTAGTTGTTAGCTCACCCGCTTACGTCAAAATTTTCAGCCCTAGATTTGATGAAAATCTAAATTTTTTTAATTTCTATTTCCAGTAATACTTTGATGATAACTAGAAATTAATAAGAAATTTTAGTACAATTATTTCGGTTATTTGAAGCAATGTATTCAAGAAATATAGACCACTACGAAATACGCACTTTGAAAGTTTTTCTAGTTTCTTCTTATTTTTCACAAAGTAAATATGTGCCCTACAAAACTTATTCATTGTATTTGGTGATGGTATCGTTCGGTATGAAAGCTATATTTTTTTTTTATGTATTTTTTGTACTTTTATCATTAATCTCTTTTTCTATTTGCCTCCTTTTCAGCACAACAATTTGTATTCATATCATATTCAATCAAATTTCTCAGAAAATTGAATTGAGTCTATCATTGTCGGATATTATGAAGTCTTGAAAAGGAATGAAAATGTATTAAATGACATTAAAAAGTTAAAAATGAAGCTAATCATGTCGTCATCGCCAGTAGCATTGCTAGTTTACCACATAATTAAACCAATGGATATACATGTCATTACATAACAAATGGGTGAACTAAGTACTCCATACGAACAAATTAGCGGATAAAATGCTAGTATATGATGTTATTCAACTAAAGTAATGGGGCAAGTAAAAAAACCGTTGTTGACTAACAAATTCTATATAAATATCATATTCATCTCTCTTCAAAATGTATTTCAATCATAACTAGTTAAGCTTTTGTATATGAGATTAATAATAATTTCTCATATTAAATACTAATATTATCCATTAATATAGTTTCTGAAAAAAAAGCACAAAGGAACACACAGCTTTCAGTAATCTACTGTTTAGTAAAAGTACATTAAATCTTGTTACAAGCTAATTCTGTCGGTCATTAATTACATTTGTAATTAACGATAATTACATTGGCCGGCACGCCTAATGGAATTGATGTGAAGATCTTTGAGCTTACAAAGCTTTGACTGAAAGAAGGTACGCCATAGAATTGATAGCATAAATACAGTTTGATTTGTGGCATTTTGGAATTGCGTCAAGTTTTAACGTATAGCAAAGTCGTTTCATAAAACATTCTAGTAATTAATTTTTAAGGCAAGGCGATGTTTTATTAATAGCTCAATATTTAACTATTAATTTGCATTAAATAATTAACTATAATTACTTTTCCATCCCACTTATTCAGGCATAATATTAGGGTGTTTATAGATCATAATCCTAAGCGTGCATGCGCTTATGTATTAAAAAAGAAATTCAATTTAAGGGTATTTTTATGAAAATTTTATATGTACATAATATTTTTTATTATGTTATTATGTTCGAGTTTTTTCGAGTCTTACTATTCTATCAAATTATTTTCGAAATGACTGCCTGATTTCGTCGAAAGGGCATTTTTGTTACTATGGTGATATTGTATTTTGAAATAATTGTTTTCGGAAATATGCATTGCTTGATATTGTATTTTGAAATAATTGTTTTCGAAATGTGCATTGCTTCATATTGTATTTTGAAATAATTATTTTCGAAAATATGCATTGCTTGAGAATTACTGGTGTGTAAATGATTAAATAATTTTTTTAATATGAAAAAGTATAATAAATGTCCTCATGTGCATCATCGATACGATGGACGTAAGTGTTGTGGCACGTTCGTAATAATATTTATGGAAATTCATCTTCTTTTAAAGAAAATTTATTTAAAAGTCAAAACATTTTTAAAATAGCTAGATTTTTTTACCCTTGGACCAAAATGTTTGCAAAAATCTTGAGATTTACAAATTAACGTTTTCTAGTTTGACACATATATAATTTTTGACACATATATATTAATAGTTTCTAGTTTGACACATATGTAACCATTTATTTTAACACTTTTCTCATTATACAATGAACTTTTTGTATTTTAAAATTCATATAATCGGATATCTACATGTCAAAACCTTATATTCTTCATTAATACACAAAATATTAACATCTACTTTTATTTTGAAACAAAGCACATATATAATCGCACACTAAAATATATACAACGATAAATTATAAATCAAACTTCCCCCTGAGCAAACAAACAAATGCTTCAATGTAATTCGATCCGATTGTAAATGCGCTAAATTTTCGAATTCAATGGTGTCGGAGTAGTGGAGTGCCAGTCGCAGACAAGTTAATTACCCGCTCAATTATAGCCGGTTATTATCAGGCTAACACTGGACGCCCGGGACTTCGATAGCTGCTACGCTGCTGACCCACTACGTCTCTACGCTATCTACCCGTAGATACCGGACCAGATAAAGCATTATCTGGCCAATCTATGGAGTATCATTATTATGCAAGTGGGAATGTAAGTAATTCTTGCGAGGCCAATTGCTTTGATTCTAGCTTTATCTGTAAATCAATTAATTCAATGCATATAATAATTGGGATTTTGTCTCTATTCGAAGAGAGTTTTAGAATGAAATAAAACATAACACTATTGTTACGAATATGCTATTTATATACTAATTAAAAGAACTTACTTCTTTCAAGTTTTTTCCCATTATTTATAGTAGTATCCATCAGTATATATAATTATCTCAAATAGTGCTCCCTTAATTAGTTCAATATGTTTTGCTGTTTTATTCTAAAAATTAGATTCTTAAGTTTAGTTAATTTCTTTATTTTTTTAAGAATATTTTTAGTATTCAAATCATTAAGGGGGTATAAAAATGAGGGTACTTATATTTTTCAAAATAAATGTTGAATAAACTTGTTAAGTAAGAATAGAACTTGCTCTTCGAGAATTACGCACCCAGTTATCCATTTGTTTTAGGTTTGTCGATAATAATATCATAAAAAATGCCCACAATTTAACAAATTAATTGGTTTATTTTTAATTTTTTTCTGTTCAATACCAAACTTCGACCTATTTATTAAAAAAATTGAATTAATTTTTTTTTGGTTTAACACATAAAATATTAACTTAAAACGTTAATTTGTAAATCTCAAGATTTTTGCAAACATATAAAATATTACAATTTAAAAGCTATGTTGATGAAACTGTATTCTATTTTATGCACATGCATGGCAGAAACAAAAATACTTGCTATAAATTTTCAAGCCTTTGTTAAGAGAATTAATATATTAATGGATAATATTAGTATTTAATATGATAAAAAATAAAATATACCTAATATAACCAAGGTCACGCCGAGTGATATGTACAACGAAATAAATATGCAAATGAAATTAGATCAAGGGACGAAAGATTTTAAAATTGTTTTTATTTATTTGTCGCCAGCTTTCGTTTTCTTTAATGGTAATGATTAAATTTATCAGTTGTATGATAATATTAGACACCATGTAACATATCTGAATCAAAATTATGGTAATTAAAATGTTAAAATATAAAGAACTTCAAAAATAAACGAAGCGTAGGTGAACGTAAAGGCCTAGTCTGGATAATTCATACAAGTGGAAGATATTGCTATATTTTCAATCAGAGGATATGTAAATAAATATAATATTTATATTTACTAAAGATGTGGGAGATCAGCTTCTTACAGTTAAGCTCGTCAAATATTGACTAAATTAAATTGAATAAAAAGAAGTTTAGGTAGCAGTGCTTCTTAAACATATTAGCGAAGCAATCAGAAAATGCAACAGACAAACTTGAGCTATTGCCCCTTAATGAAAGTAAATTCAAACGTAAATAAATATTTATATATGTAAATATATATATATATATATATATATATATATATATATATATATATATATATATATCTTTAAAGCATATATATTTGCTTGTTCATCGTTACACATGATTTGTCTGAAATAATTGCTTCTTTGTGTGAAATTTAGAATAGTTACCAAAGTAGCATTCCTCCAAAATCTTTGCATGGCTGATTTTGGAATTTAATTGGATAACCAAAATCAGTAGAATAAACACTTTAATCCTAAAAAAATGTTGGGAAAACATTAATATTTTATTATTGTTAAGCAAATTATTACCCTTGGGCCTATAAGAATGGTTCAACCTTTTTTGGTTCAAAAAATTTCTACAGCGAGCAGTAAAGTAAATGCAAGGATCCTTTCATTAAAATGGTTTTATTTGTAACATTATCAATTTGAGTTGTAGACGTGTACTTGTACACGATAAAGAAGAAGACGATTGAATTACTACAAATTCATCTATTTAGGGATAGGTTTGAAGTAAAACAGCTCTTGTAAATAATAAAAATTAATTTAGTTAAAAATGTGTGAAAATTCCTTTACTAAAAATTATACTAAGAATCCGTACTCTAATAATCAAACAACTTACTTATTTATTCACCGAAATTAGCTTATCATCCACTTATTTCTAAACCTTCCAGTACTTTAGGACACTCTATTTGATAACGGAGTGAATCTCTTCAAATGAAGACATCTCTTCAAATAGCCCATCTGAGAATGTAGTCATACAATGAAACTTAGGTCATATTTAAGAATTTAAATAAAATAGAGATAATACTGAATCACGTAGTTTCATTTACTCGTTATTAAAAATAAAGTGATGTGCATTTCTACAAACTTAACACCAAATATATTCAACATCGGTAACTAGAGATATGTTGGACAATATATTTACCCAGTGAAAAACCATACCAATATTTACAGATAACTTAATAGAACTAATACGTACCCTTAAATATTTAAACTTATATATACAATTAAGTGCAAGTGCGCCTTTTACTCGTAGTTTACAAATTTATTTCATTCCCTTACTGACATTTCAATTTAAACAAAAACTTCTCTAGTCATAGTTACGTGTACTTTTTCGTGATATGAAAAGTATAAAAATATTTTGCATGTTTGTTTTTCTAACTTCTATCCTTCGTCTGTGAAATGACGAAACGAAATTTAGGGAACACTTTTCTAATCATTAAACAATAGTTTAGGTTAATTTGTAAATGTAATTTTCGAAGTTATCCAGATAACGCTTATTACTAAGTTAGTCTTTGCGTCTGAAGCAATGCATCCAATAGATTGCAATCTTTTCCATCGGTCAAATTTTTCGTTTAGGATAACAACATTTAATCGAACTGTACAGTTCAAATTTATAAAAAATAATATAATTTTTTGCCGTTCGTTTGCATGGAGGTAAGAAACAAATAAAAATATTTCTTTTCTTAAGTTGATCCGAAGTTTCTTCCGATATTAAATATTTCAACTACCAAAATAATTGAACGCGTAAAAGTAATTACGGGCACGATAGCGTTCGGGATCGTTATGAACATTGAACCACCTTTCTTTATATTATTTAATCTTTTCCTTGATATTTTGTGGATGATAATTAAACAATTAAAAGAGAAAATAATTTTATAACCTAGACTTATTTAATATAATAAAGGATCGCTTAAAGTTCGAGATCTTTGCTCTTTGGTGAAAGTAGATAGAAATATATTTCTAATTTTTCTAATGTGATTTTAGCACGTTTTACCAAAATTTGATTTCTCTGTTGGAAATTTTATTGTCGCACTATGGTATATGTTTGCCTGGCAAAACCAAAATGATCCCTAATATTTTTTTTAAACTATTTTTGAATAATCTACCAATGTAGGAGGAAAATATGATGCAGGGCAATCAAATAAGTGAAAAATACATCTTATTTATAAATTAAATTTGTTCTTGTTAAATAGCAAATTATTTGATTTGCCTATGATAATTAATATTTATGAGTCTCCAGCCAAATGGCCAAACCGGAACTCTGTAATTTTGTCATGTTCGTCTGTCTTTTTGTACATCACAGAATCGTAACATTTTCAGTTTACGTTGATGAAAATGACGACAACGATGAACATTCCGGTTTACGTGATCATTGTTTTTAAATTTTTCAGAAAGCTGTATTTTCATTACACGAAATAAAGAGAAAAAAAACTTTTTGGGTTTTCATCCTATGCACCTTCTGAGATTTCCCGTAGTATTTTCTTCCAAGTTTGATATACGTTTTACACTTATATACTATAGGATACAGCAATTAATAAAGAGAAAATTAATTTTAATTACAATTATTGCAAAAGCAATTACTAGGCACCTTAAGTGTTCAAACTTTTATACGTACTTGGGCTTGTGAGTTTAACCCTCGCTTACCATTTTTTTTTAAATAGCATTCCTAAAAAAATACTTTCATAGAGAAATATACCGCAAGTTAAAATCTAAAATAACAAAAGAAATCTAATTATTGGTGAATCCTTAAAACTTGGAATGTGAAATATTTAATAGATGCTACATTTCGTCGTAAAAGTAACGTAATTGATATACTCAAACAATCCAAACGTATAGAGAGCGGCAAGCAGTTCCCAATAAGGTAGCGTATCAACGGCTCAATTTGTCTCAATTTTTCATTCCAATCTTTCACGTCCCAAATTCATTGGGTGTCACGAAACAGTCTGCTGCTGTCATCGATTGGCCGATGAAAGGAAATGTACCCACTCCGCTCCCCGGTAACGGTGGGTGCTAAAACGGGCGTTAGTAATATTGAGGTCACGCAGGTTAATGGCGTATTCATGTATTTAGAGGTCACAGTGACTGTGTGCCATTGAAACGGGTCGAGGAAAGTTATTTACTTTATTTGAATGAGCGGAAAAGTAAACATTTTTCACGCAAAGTTCAGGGGGTGACTGAGAAAAATTTTAAAGCGCTCGTTATCGTCACTTAAATACATTTGAAGGGCACCTTTTGTAACCTTTCGGCTTTTTATTGGCTCCGCTAATGATGTGTTGTGTCAGCAAAATTCAGTTTTCTTTTTCAAAAAATAAATTTTCAATTATATTTATTGCTAGAGGTATTACATTAATGGAAACTTTACCTGTAAATGTTAATTATAGTTATAGTTACAAAAAAACTACTATTATATTGGCAACGTCCTATCTGGCCATCTATAGTCTATAGTCTGTGTGTGTATGCGTTTCCCAAGAAAATGAAATAGAAATTTGAAATTCCCAAATAATATATAGATATTCAGTTAAA
The DNA here is from genome assembly GCA_039881145.1 of Druceiella hillmani. Lineage (NCBI taxonomy): Eukaryota > Metazoa > Arthropoda > Insecta > Lepidoptera > Hepialidae > Druceiella > Druceiella hillmani. Next base: position 38,898,739 of record JAYKKI010000007.1, on the reverse strand, counting down.
AACTCAAAATAGTATTGAAAATATTCTAACATTTTATTTCAAAGTGACTCCTGAATACGTAAAGAGAGATAAAAAATGAAAAAAAAATTTCATAGATGTTTGGGGTGACGTAGAAACGAGCTCTTTGCGTAGAACAGAAATTAGTTCTATTTTTTAATTTTTGAATTCATTATCTTAAAATGGGAAAAATGAGATCATTATAAGATAATTGATGTATTCATTTATCTATCCGTCTGTCGCCACAGATGGATTTCTTAAACAAGTCTACTGAACACATTTATTTTAGAACTGCAGAAAAAATTTCTCAAACATATTTCCATAAAATTTTGACGAATGTAAATGCAAAATTTTTTTAAATGTCCTTCTATTACCCAATATTCCAAAGCATTTTTTAAAGATTCAATTTAAGATATTTCTGGAAATATTGCTGAATATGTGCAAAAAAACTTTTTTTCATAACTTTCTCTTTTCTCTATATAACTACTACATTAAATTCAATAAATAATAAATTTATTAGGAAAATAAAATAATTTTTTATTTTTGAGTTATTTACAATGTGTTCACATTTGTAATAGATATAATAGATTAAATAAAGGAAAATTACATGAATATTTTTAAATACTCTAGGGGAAAATATTATATAACCTTAAATGTTTATGCATGCCTATTTCCATATAGAATGCTCAAAGTAGCAGTACTATTCGTATTAAAGGGATTTTAGTAAAAATGTCAAATAAAATATTGTTAATGGATCATTAAGTTGCCTTTTTAATACACATTTTTTACAATTTTTACCTCAAAAACGCTGTTTCTTAACAACTATAATTCGATTATAATATTTCGCTTGTCCAAAATATAACCAAGTGTTAAAGAGAACTAAATATAAATTAGTAAAAAAACAAGGAGAAAAATGAAACAAAATATTTTTAAGAAATTAATGTTATTCTACATCTGTGAAAGTTACCCTTGACAATATGTATCAAATTTAAAAATAATATTAATATTGGCAAATAGTTTCAAAGAGACACTAGTATCCAGCAGTCTTAAATTCCTACATGTATGTAAGTGTTTACGGAACCCACCCAGTGCAAATGCTACCCTTATTTAAAATTTTATGCTTCTCAATTACAAAAGGAAAAACGAAACTTTTATTAAGTCACTTTCGTGACAATACATTTTCCTGTCACAGTAATTTTTTTCTGAAAAACCGTTTGACGTAGAAATTTGGCAGAGAAATGAAATATATTACCTACATATATTTCATATTTACCTCAATAGCTAACACTGAAAATCTTTATGTGGAGATTTTAAGGGAAGGAAATCAAATGCGTTTTATTCGTACTGGACGGGTTTATATTTTTTAATTGCATCGTTCGATCTACTTCATCCCAATAAATTCGCCAAATTCACTAAGAGAGAAGAAATAACATAATAGAAATATATAGAAATAAAAATAACCTAAATAAATTAATTTTAAAGTTTGTATAAAACATTGATATATTTCGAATACCGCTAATTTTTCTAATCGCCCTTCCTGTCAACCCGGTTGGAAGTCCAACGAACCATGTTCGCAGATCTTTCTGTCTTTCTGTATAACTGCTAAAGCGTGAAAACAAATATTATACTGTGCTTTAAATGTTACTGAATATTCCACTATTAGTGCAAATGTACGTCTGGACAACTTTGAGACGGGATTGAAGATATTTCGAAAAGCCTTCTCGTTTAACACAAAACATTATGGAAGGTATGAGTTGAAAGTCTTGTGATCTCTATGTTCAAAAATTATTTTACCGTCATTAAACACTTTCTCTTATGTAGTATATGACTTAAGTGAAGGCAAATGTTACTACTGACCTATTTATTAAAAAATATATTACAAGCAGTTTTCTGTAATATAACTAATATTGTACATGTAAAAAAAATGATCAGTATTTAATTTTAGTTGTAAAAGGCTTTAGGCACATATTATTAATAGCGTAACTGACTATTGTAATTTTTCTTGTACCCTTTGACTATTGCTTTACTTGTAAAACTTGTTTATTTCTAAAAAAGTCACAAGAGCGTTGTGACAATGTGGTATGTAAATTATATTGACTAAGCAGAATACTTTTTGAAATATTTATAATTACACTAATGAGAAAAAAAAACAAGGCAATATTGTGTCAGCTGCTATAAAATAAGTGTTTCATGTCTAGGTCACGTAGCTGAACACGTTGTATAGAACAGTACACAGAATCGAGTCAAGGCCGAACCCAAATAGTAGAGTAATTTGCGACGTTCCGTAGCTATGCTCTATTCAGATATGATAAAAAAGTTACAGGCGCGTCATTTTTATCGGATAGGTCTCATATGGATTTATGTTACATATAAATTGAATGGTTCAACGATTCTTTGTCTGATTTGAGTATTTCCATTTTACTGATGACATGCAAGCTGGGGTTTAAGCAGTAGAACGCTAGTAGCTACGTTCAAACTTGGTTTAGAATTACTTTTGAAGTACGTATACCTAAATATATATATATATATATATATATATATATATATATATATATATATAATATATATATATATATATATATATATATATATATATATATATATATATATATATATATATAAATAAATTTAATAAATTTGGCCGTGTGTGTGCCTATATTCCACTCTGCTGCCAAACAAAAAAAGCTACAAAAAAAAGCAGCATTTGTGCGTGGTAGTACTCTTAACCCACACGTCGCGTACTAAGGTAGTTGAGCGTCGATACATATAAGGGTATGGTAGATATAGAGTTGAAAGTAAGAAAGGGTCTTTGAAAATACGTGACTTCCAATATGAAAGTTCTAGTTTTCTCTAGAAAGTTCTCGCACATATTCATTATGTATAATATACATATTTTTTTAAGTTAGCATACCTCAAAAAATGGAATGCTCATAAGGTCACTTGTGCATCCATCGGTTCACGCAATTTACTGGAAAACTGTTTGGCGTAGAAATTTCATATTTGGCATGGTGAAATATCAAATTAATCTGCAAATTTATGTAATATTTTAAAATATATGTATGATTGTTTTGGGGATTTAAAACTAAGTGCGCGATTTTTTTCCTAGGATTTCAAAAATATTCCCCAAAAATATATCTTCCTTCTCTTTTAATGATCAAAACAACTGACCCAAAATTATTAAAAAAAGAGTGTCGATAGAACCCAACTTGGAGATTACAATTCTTATAGGTTCTTGACATTCATGATGCTTTTACGACTGTGAAAAACACTAGGCAATACCACCAAACCATTTTTTATGAAAATAATACAAATTTGTTCGTATTGTTAAATGAAATACGTATACATTTAAATATTTCTACATACACCTAAATATCTGTGAAACTTTCGCAATGGGATCTCTGCTCGTTTTTACCAAATTAATTTTGACCGACGAAGAATTCAAAATAATATTAATAAATATTTTGATTTCTTAATCATCAAAGAAGTTTAATTTCTTTCTTAATTTTTTTGTTTTGGTGTAGCATAATACTTATTTAATCACAAACTTAGCTTGTTTGATAATATAAAACTTTCACTTGTGACTTTTTAAATAAAGTAATTAGGAGCGTGTTAATAACTGACGTTTCTGTGTTAAATAAGGCCATCACAACTGTTTTAAAATAATATGTGAAGTTATTGCTGGTATAATAAAAATTTCCAAAAAAAATTCAAAGCTGTGTGTTAGCAACACATAGCTTACATTGTTACAGATTTTCTGTCACAGTTTGCACTACGTATTTTACGTTTTTAAGTTATATCTAAAAAAATGTCCGTAAAGTGTATGGGCTAATTATATACAGATTATTGGTTACAAAGGTTTACAAGCGTCGACCGTGAAAGAAATTCTATAAATCGTCAGCATTTAATTATCATGTAAAAAATAACCATTGAAACAGAACTTTGTTATGACCTCTTTATATCCTGGCAAAGGCAAACCCTGTAGTTTGTAAATATTATTGATTGCAAACCAATCAATGGTTTGCATAATTACTAAGGATAACATTTCAAAATAAACAAAGTAACCGTTATAAAACATTTTTTGGATATTGCTTTTATTTTAGTAAACGACGATTAAAATTTTTGTCAATTTTGTCTCTAAACTTTAGAGAACTCATTAAAAAAAATATTTACAAAAACCTAAAACATCCTCAGCAAACATTTCTTATGTTTGCTGAGGATGTTTTAGATTTTTTTAAATATTTTTTTTTATGAGCTCTCTAAATTTTAGAGAGCTCATTAAAACGACAGATTATCCTCAAGCTCAAACTGAACTTGGTTTAAAAAAATATTGTTAATAAATGTTTACTCGTTTATATGCATAGAATCGTAGATCGATTATAGTTATAAATTCATACATTTCAATTACAATTAAATGACAAAGTTTTTTCCGCGAAATAAAGCACAGAACTTTTCAATTTAATAAAAAAAAATTCAGAAAAAAAATAAATTTATGGACCACAAAAACGTAAGTCTACTAAGTTTGCCATAATACAAATAGTTTAAAAGGAAGTAGAAAATGAAAGTGGCCATATTGTCTCTTGTGAAACTTCGAAAACATATTTTCCCTTCAGTTTAATCATCAGTCTACGCTTGGTATCGCGTGGACTCTAAATAAAACAGCTTGCTTGTTATTTGCTTAGCCTTAAAAACGTGTATAGTAAGTTTGTCGATAAAATATATTGGAAGTCCGTGGCATTAATCGATACAGATCCAAAATTTATGTACGATTTAATCATTATATCCATAAAATGCACAAGATACGTTAAATGAGATTCAAATCGGACTTCTAAGTTTTTTTTCTCATTCCATCGGAATTGAAGCGTTTGGCAGCGATATTTTTGTCTAGGAAGGAAAGTGTTATTAATAAAGTAAGAAGAAAATATATGTTTTGCCTAAGATTCGTTAATGAATCCATTAAAGGTAGGCAAGAAAAGATCAGTACCTAATATTTTCTGTTTTTTTCACATACATTGTCATTATCAAAAATATACCTTTGTATTGACGTAATTTTGGTCCCTGGTCACTTTTATGAACTACACTTTTACTATCACCAGTTCAAACTTTACGTCTATCATAAAATGTATTTGAGGAAATTAAGTCAATCCTGTCATGTCTCTCATTTTTTTCATTTTTCCTAAATTTTCTCACTATTGCGAATTTCTTGGGTAATACATTCCCTTTTTTATTTCTTTGAGCCTCGATTAAATCGAAGGTACATATGACGACACGTTTCGGTTCTGTTAAAATTTTCGTTCCTCAACTTTAGTATGTAAAATCGTACGAAGAAAGATTTTCAATGACGCGGCCTAATAAATCCCTATATCACATAGAAATGCCAAAAATGTTCACTTTTTACATTATAAAATGATTAACATGTATCTGCATTGACATATTCTATCAAGACAGAAAATATACAATGGTAAAGGTTTCTTACAGAAATAATGTACCTATGTAGTACATATATTGAACTGAGAGTAAGAGTGCCCTATAAAATAGATTGCACATGTGTATGTCTACGTACCATTGAACAAAATTTGTGATGGCGACAATATATCTCATTCTACTGAGATATTCGGCAGCTCGTCATCATTTGATTATTTTGGTATTATATAAATACACTCCGTTTAACCTTCGTTTACATACATTTTATTTGATTTCAGTAGTTATTACATTTTGCAATTTAGAATTAATATTTTTTTGTTCATTTTGCTATAATATCATTTTGCTATCTCTTGTATTTGCAAACTTTTAGATGTCTTTATCTTTTAAACTCGTATGCGCATACTTTTAAATGTCTTTGAACATATAACAAAAACGGAACCATTATAATTTTATCACGCCCGTCTGTTTGTTCTCATGTCAAAGCGTCATATATATTTCCATATAAGACCAATTATAATAAATATTATACGAAAACACGTTTTCCCATACGTCGTAGTTGGGTTTAATTAGTTCCTCGAGTGGTCCAATCGAGTGGAGAAACATTGAAGATACATTTAAAAATGCAATTGAAAGTATTATATATTTATGATACGGGATTTTAGTATCTCCTTTTGCATATTTTTAGCCACACATATTTGGAAAATATTGGAAAACAATTTTCAGCAAATATTTCCATGCAAGATTATTTTGGTCAACTTACAAAATAATAAATTAAAGGGATATGGGAAATCAAACGTTTTTTGTTAATTTATTTAGAAGTTATACTAAATAATGTTTTATATGTTCATTATATATTACGTTTAAATTTGTATATGTACCGAAGCGTATATGGAATTTGCTTGTCACTAAGCGTAACAAATTTATATATAGTTATTAATTTTAATTGTTTAAATTTATTTACCACTATTCCTAATAAATTGTTTGTATTGTTCTTAATATATTCATCGCTTTCTCATTTAATTAATAATACAATTTGTAAGTATGTGATTATTTTCATTACTTTTTCATACCCAACTTCAACAATGTATCTGATACATTATTTAATGGGAATATAATGCATATAAAATTTAGACATTGTTTATTATTATAATTTGTACATAATTTTTTCACAATCAATAAATAAAATTGAAGAAAAATCTGTTCTGTGCTCATACAAATTTTATAAAGGTGATTTATTTAATAATAAACGAAAATATATATTTTAACAAAAACAAAACCTGAGAAGGGAAGGAAAGCTATTAGAACGACAACTTGCAATGTTTCGTCAGAGTATGGCAAGCACAATATGTCACATATTAGAAAACAAAATGTGTGACATGTATAATTAATAGTAGTAAGTTTTCAAAAAAGTTTTGTAAATATGATTTAAAAGTAATAATAATTCCAGTTTATTATATAAAATTAACAGAGCACATTCAGGAGAAAATCTACAAACATACATCGGTCTAAATTTTAATCAAACCGGCATCGAGATACCGCGTTGTAAAAAGCCAATGCAACAGCAGATAAAACATTTTAGTCTTAATTTAAGTAGAATTTATTATTGATAAACTGAAGTAAGAGTTTTGATCGTTTCTGAACTCCGGAATAGTTTAAAATTTCTCCAGAAAATATCGACGAACGCATTTAAAAGTTGTTGGAAAAAACTCCTTATTCGATTATAATTAATTGCGGCTTAAACCTTATATTGTTATATTTTCTAATACATTATTCAAATCCTGTTAATTAAAAATGTCATTACTAATTATTCATATTTTTACTTTCGCAAATTTTTCTCAATCGGTGATTAATTTCGGTAAGTATATCATAAGCATTTCGGTTGGGAAGAAAGGGAAGTTCGTTTAATAGAAAATATAAAGTTATTAGAAAAAATATTTTATTATATTCACACTAATACTGCTGTTAATTATTTAACATTATATTTGCTCACGTAGGACACATTTATTTGTAGTAATAGTTCTAATTAAGTCCTTCCAAAGTTATTTTCAATATTATCTTTTCTCTAATGCGAGTTACCAATTAAGGAATAAATTATGTAGAATTGAGAATTTGTAATCTACCTTAAATGAGATTCAAATCCGTATAGGCGCGACTATCTATGACTACGTACTTACACATCATACTACACATTAATCGACGATGATTTTGTTTATTGTTGTGGTGTTAGAATTGAAGAAAAAATCACATAATAGGTAAGAACCATAACGACTTTGTGATTTTTTTTTATTTTGAATACAAAAAATAAAATAATAATATGACTTATAAACCCGTCACTTTTTTCGACCGTGCTTATATAATCAATAATTGATTTTATTTACTAGATATAAAAAGTTTGTGTTCAAATATGGCGATTTTGTAGATTGCCAACCTAATAGCATATTAATTTGATGTGGGAACATTAGGAGACACGTTTAAAGGACACCGATACGTTTACTCCATTTTTATGGTTTAACCACTCAGTTGAACTTTATGAAAGGTGGCATGATTATAACATCTCATTGAAATATGTTTTATCATACAAAATACTAATACCACGCAAGCTAAGTGATCTAGTATATTATAAATGTAGTGAGTATGTGCCAATGCCTATTAAATCGAAATAAAATGAATGAATAGCTTCATTATTTATTTAAATAAAATTTGAAAAACTCCAATCGGAAAAGAAATTTATAATAGTTTTATTATAAATTTACAATTATTATCTACTAACATATTCCAGATTTTTAAAGAGTTAAATTTAATCAATTGAATCGTACGAAACACGCACTTCCCACGGTCAAAGCTTTATTTAAAAACCTCACTGAAGACGCACAAAGACATCTTAATTAACCTTACAAATAGCTTTACTAAGTGTGATAATTTGCAATATTCTTCGTGACTATTAATATAGAATCTATGTCTTCAAATTTCACAGGTACGTTCTTGGTTGGTTCCGGCAAACTACTTACATAACATTAACGTGACGATGAAAATGGAGTGCCTCAATGAAACTGCGATGATGATAATATAAATACTTTTCCAAAAACAAAGAGGAATTTGTTATTACAACACTTTATTATTATGTGTTATTAAAAGTGTTATTAAATTCGGAGGGTGCCTTATTGATGACCACATTAAAGTGCAATGGAATTAATATTGGAGTCGAGCGGAAAGTGAAAAACCCGATTATAAGTACAGAATATATAAAGTATGGTATCTTCAAAGTTAGGAAAATCAGGAATCTGTGCATATCATATGAGTAAATAAAATTCTATACACTACTGAGTATTTATTAAGTTCATTACTGTTGAGTACAACCATGTATGGATTCATGTTTTTAGATTAGGTGAAACAAATTATACCATTTGATAGTTTATTGACTGAAAATGGACGAATATAGTAAGATATAGATGAAAAATAAATACAAATGAAAAATTAATGTAGCTCTAAGGAATGGAGCAAAGAATATGTTGAGAGAAGAAAAGTGCAGATATATTTAAAAGTTTGTAATCAAGAACATAAGATGACCTTAATTCGAAGTATATTTTAAAACGTTAAAAATTTAAGATAGGCAAAACTTTGAAGTAAATTATTCGGAAAATTTGGCTGTGATGCATAAATAACAGGAGATATACTGAGGGGATTCAATGTTTTTTATTTTTGTCATTTTGGGACGGAAACCTAAGAATAATAGTTTTAGGAACAAAACTATCCTTCAGAAGCGTGTAGGTCAACCTGTAGTAATATTTGGTTTTTATTTCATCGCAATCGGTTCATTTAATCAGATAATATGTAAATTTAATATTTTCAAAACTTAATTTACTTTGCATTTATAAAATAACAATAAAGAAATCCCTAGCTACTTTCAAGTAGTGTTTGTACTAATTAAAGCAACGTATATTGTACCTACGAATAACAATAGATTGCGCTACGTGTATTTTAAATTGCGTTATGAAATTTCCTAGCCGGATTTTCAGTCGTCTGCGTGTACGAAATGACGGGTACAGTTAATAATATAATAAACATGAATACATTGGACCAATTTTTATTTATCATTGCGCAACTATTTTGAAAGACTAAACAATACTCACTATAGATCAAGTTATAGACAATGTCAAAAAAGGAGATATGACGGACAGGTAATAGAAAATTACAAGAGTAAAAAAATATACCTGAAATTCATCAAACCAAAGAAATATAAGTCTTTCATAATTAGTATAGGCTTCTATTTGTTTTAATTTCATCAAATCTTCATTTATATTATTTTAAATGCAGTTATATATATGACGAATTTTACAATGTGGAAATTTTTACAGAAAATTTTCATAACCTGCCAACTTATCCCTATATATTCTCTATATATGAATAATATATTCGCACCGAGAAAGTTTTCGAAAAGCTGATATAGCTTGAATTGTCACTAGGGCGTTTATAATCAAGCGAGTTGTTGGCAGCTTGTACGGCTGGAGAATATACTGAGTAGCCTGGGGAATGCACACCGTAATTGCGTAGAGAAATGAAAACAAGACAAAGGAGCAGAGCACGCATTTCGCAAATAAGGTACAAAAAAAAACTGGCGTGGAAATACAGTGGAATTAACATTTTTTCTAATGACTTCTTACTTTGTGAAAACTTTTGAGAGTGAATTTTACATGGTTGACAAGTTTTTTAATGTCTCGTTATTCCTTTTATGAATCTGGGATGCGAACGTGGCACAACATAAATAGTGGGAATTTCTATTGACATGTTCTGTTTTAAAATAAATTCTTCGTATATATTCAAGAATATTACAGTATATATTCAGAATATTATTCTATACCAATAAATATTACAGTATATATTCAAGAATATTATTCTGTTCTGTTTTAAAATAAATTCAGTATATATTCAAGAATAAGAATATTGCAGTATATCTTTAAGAATATTACAGTATATATTCAAGAATATTATTCTGTTCTGTTTTAAAATAAATTCTTCGTATATATTCAAGAATATTACCGTATATATTCAAGAATATTATTCTGTTCTGTTTTAAAATAAATTCTTCGTATATATTCAAGAATATTACAGTATATATTCAAGAATATTATTCGTATATATTCAAGGATATTACAGTATATATTCAAGAATATTATTCTATCACAACATAAATAGTGAGAATTTCTATTGACACGTTCTGTTTTAAAATAAATTATCCGTATATATTCAAGAATATTACAGTATATATTCAAGAATATTATTCTTCGTATATATTCAAGAATATTATTCTATACCAGCAGACAATTATTATTAACATTTGCCATTAAGATTTCTGTAAATTAAGTGAAAGATGAACATTTTTAAATAATTTAATATTATAATTTAATGGATCACGGTTGAATCAATTTAAATTTAAAAAAAATATATGGTTATGGGCAAGAATGAAATAAACACTTTTTTTAAACAAAATTTATTATAAAAAGTACGGAACCCGTATAAAATCAATCAAGTGTATGTTTAAGTGTCACATCATCTCTTCTTAAACCGCTCTACTTAGAAAGTCGTATTAATAAAACATATCAATCTGCACATATCTCATTACATAACTCTCAAAAATATTGACGTAAGAATTTAAATGTTGGAGTAAATTAATAATTAGAAAGTTTAAAAAAAAGAATCTCAAAAATATTTTTTTTTCATAAGTTTAGAAATATTCTTGAAAATACGCAAAAAATATATTCTTCGCCTTCATTTCCCGAAAAAATCATTCTTAAATTATGGGAAAGTTTTAGAAGGCCATGCAAAAGTTGTAGAAAAACTATAGCCATTATCCTAGATTTTTCATATTTAGGGTTCCATGTCCAAAAATGAAAAAAAAACCTAATAGGATCACTTCGTTGTCCGTCCGTCTGTCTATCTGTCAAAACTATTTTTCTCAGGAACGATTAGAAATATCAAGTTGCCATTAATGCCAAATACTTAGGTCTAGAGTCCCTTGGAGCTGAAATCTAGCTTCTGAGTCAAAGCAATAAAAAAATGTGGCCATTTATGCCACATGTTTGACATTCGCAAATAAATCAAAACCTGTAAGTTACTTCACGTTGACCAAGAGTTGTCACAATTGGGCAAGAAGCAAGTTCTCACAGTACAAGTAAAGAAAAAATCCGAAAATGGTTAATGTAGTTATTTTACATAAACATTTTTTTTTGGATGTGCGCCTATGAAAATATAGAAGGCAATATGTTTTCGTCCTAAGAAAGTAAAATTTTGTAGATAGTTTAATAGAAATATTATGTAAAATTAAATTTTTATAAATACCTAAATGAGTATGGAACCCTCGTAGTTACATTCGAGTTAGATTCGAGCTTGACAGGGTTTGTAAATATGTACCAGGTTTTATGCCTATGAATTCATATAATAGGTAACATAATTACGTTGTGAAAAATTTATTTTTATAAATGTTTATTAAAATCAATATATACACTTAAATGTTTGTAAGTGTCTAAACATCTACAGTACCCTCGTAATGCAAGTTCTACTCACATTTGACCCGTTTTACTTGGTATAAACAAATTCGATTTTGTTATTAACCGCCATTCCAGTTCGTGAATAAAGTGAAGACAGATTTATAATCAATTTACCTTTTAAAATCTTGTATTTCTTCTTTTCTGTCGTTTCGGGCTTGACAAAGGGATCGTGATCAGCACATAATACTGTTATGGGTGGTCGCTGTTACTCGCCTAACGATGTCTCTCCATCTCTCCCTGTTTGTCGTTGCCCTGTTGCTGAGTGCAACAGGAGACCTCCGAATGTACAGGAGACCTCCTATAACAGACTTGATCTAGTCTGTCCACCACATCGATGACTTCCCACGTGGTCTAGTGTTCTACTCTTTCCTGCACAACAATACGCTCTATGGAGCTTCTATCTCCATGCATGGCCTGACCAAACGATTTTAGCTTGATGCCGAGTTCTGGAAGTATATAAACATTCGTGCGGAATTCAGTCCACCATAGCCCATCTGTTTTCCTCCTGTACCACATTTCTAGAGCGTTTTTTTTCTTCTCAAGTATTCGTAGCGTCCACGTCTCTGCGACGTAAAGAAATATGGGGAATACCAGAGTGAGAACGAGCCGGGTCTCAGTAGCGTTGCTAATGTTTCTCTCCCTCCATATTTTCACGTCATCTCCTCACCTCATCTACGCATCCGCCGTTGTTAGAAATCAACCCTCCAAGGTATACATATGACTGAACTACATTGCAATTCGCTATTTGAGTGAGTTGAGAAAATCCTATATTTAGCCAACCTGATATGTCTTAGATCATCACATTCCTTAGATCGTCATACTACAAGTATGTAATAAATATTTAGTATTTATATGAAATTAAAGAGGAGATTAAAAGGCAACTATAATCAAGTATCAGCCAGCACGAGAGAGGAAAAGAAAAAGAGTGGAAGCCAAACAACATATTGAAAACTGAAAAATATTTGAGGGAAATAAAGAAAATATATAATATTTTAATCATCATTTGGACATCCCCACATTTAAACAGATAGTGTGAATAATATTAAGGAAACTGAATATAGTTAGCAGTTTCTGTAAATTTTTGTTGCCTCTTACTTGTAACCCAATATAATTAAATTCCATTATTTCCTTTCCGCGATAAACCCTAATCAAATTTCTTAAAACGATGTGGCCTTAAACCCATCACGATCAAAGTACCGAAGCGAGCGCCCGTAAGTTGCGAACCCGGAAAAAGAAAAAGGAACATTCACAAGAATAGACTTTCCCGTAAATAGTTGAGGATAAACAATAAAACGCGTCTTCCTCTTGATATGTTATCAACCACTTACCCGACTTTATTTCCTGTTGCGGCCTTATCGACTCCGGGCTTCCGGTCGAGAGGGGATGGCGGAAAGGGATAGAGGCAGCCTTTAAATATTATGTTTGCCGCGGCAATTCGTTCGTATGGCACTCCCTCGTTACACAATACACATATTTGACATGCAGATCTTGTGCGTGTTCTTTTTATGTCGTCGTTATGTTGCTGTAGGTGGCTGCATCGGGAAAACTAATCAACGGAGGCGCGCCAGGAAGTAGCGGTTATTACCGTCATGTGTATGCTGCTGGGTCGGAATTTTGCATGAGAGTAGTCGGAAAAGATAAATGTCAGTTACAATCGATTACTTATTATACTATAGTTATTATATATGTATAGTTATTTGTTTTAATAAATTAATAATTTCTTTCTATAAACGAATATCCATTTTTCTATTTATAATAACATCTTGAAGTACCTAAGTTATTAGTAAACATATTTTATCACCTTTCACATTATCGAACAAAATTAATTGCACATCTTGAATTAAACAGCGAAAATTCGAAATATTGCTTTCTGCTTCTTTTATTTTATTGCTTATTTTATATAGGGAAATTTTCTGTAGGTCGCTTTGTTTTCTGTGGGACGATTGATATATTTATTCTATATTTTTAATTATTTTGCTTATTGCAAGATTATTACTAATTGATAAGAAGTCGAGAAAGCCATTCTTTTATTTTAATTGCTATGAATAATTTCTCACAATGAGCTCTTTGGTAACTACGCGCAACCAGGTTTAAAATTTAATTAGTTGTGAGTATTTTAATATTATTTTAATATGATTGTAATGACCGGTATAAATATAAATTAGTAAACATTTTTTTTGATTCTTTAACTTATTCAGTGTTGCAATTTTGTGATTACTGGAATAATATATTAATTATTTTCATGTGTTCTTCGGCTTGGGGGCTTATCTTACGAAGAAAGGATGTTGTAATATATTGTATAAATCGACTTGAAAGATTTTATACTTTCATCTTACCAATTTACGCTTATGATTTCTGCAGCTTCACACAGTCTATCTGTTATCATACATTCATTGAAAAAAGCACGCACGCACGCATACAAAGATTTTATAACTAAATAATATATATATAGACAGATATTATTTAGTCATAAAATCTTTTATTCAGACTTGATGTTAAAACTGGAAATATATATTTAAGCTTTTAGATTTATGTATTCGGACATTGGCCAAAATTGTGTTGTTGAAGTAGTAAAAAAATCGATATTTATTCCCATTGTTCGCTACAATTCGTCGATGAATTTTTGATGCGAGTACGTAAGAATTGCTATGTCTCTTGCATGAATGGTTATTTAATGATCATTACCTTTATTGATTATTGCCTTTATTACAAAAAATTAAAACAACCTAGATCATTGACATGGTGATAAATACAATTTCCTTTTAGAATTCGTTTTCCTTTATAAATGCCGATTTTTGTAAAAAATTACTGCTTCTGAAATTCTTACCTACAATATTTAACTTTTTTTATCTATCCATCACAAGATGCATTATTTTGAAGTTAATATTTTCCAAGAAAAATAAATTGAGTACTCGGCAATTAAAAAAAAATATTCCACAATATTTCCACAATTTATTACGAATATTTCATTCTATTCTGCTCAATTATAAATTTATTTTTGCGTATTTCTTCTTTCAGTTCAGCACATTCATTGCATGTATAACCAAACTACCAATAATGTTATGAATAATAATGGTTGAAACATAATTTATTTTCATATACAAAAAAATATTTTCCAGATAAAAGAGACCTTACCAATTTTCTGTGATGAAAATTGCTTGGGCTAAAATATTTTGAAATTTTCTAATTTTCTTTGCCATGACTTTCGATATTAATGGCCGAAATTGCCATTTCGAAAATGCGTAAATTTGGAAAAAAAATGGTTCGAAAAAATATTATGTTCTAAAACACTTTTATTAAAATGTTTGATATTTATAGGGATTTCGGAAATATATAACACGAATTACTGAAAAAACAACTTAGCATGTTTTTCAGTAATTCGTTTTATATACTATAAACGCATCACGTATTAAGGAAAAATATAATTATTATTTAAACACCGACAATTTTTTGTTTATTGCAGCCCAATATATTTATGTTTAACGAATTTTTGTGGAGCAAATTTATTTGATGCAAAAGAGTCAAAAAAATTAGTTTGAATATTCAGAATATCAGTTGATATAAATATTAAGTAAAACAGAATTATTAAAATTCAAATTATCAGTATTATTATTAACTAGTATTAAAAGATATCGACTTATTATGAAAACACCTAATTCACCGTTAGGTGATCGTGTTGTCGTTTAAGCAAAATCCATTATCACCAAAATCTATTATATTTTATTATGGAACTTTCTGTTTAGAATTATGCAACCACCAGATGACATTGGCAAGTTTTGTAGTAAGTAATTAAATATAATTTTTATCGGTGAAAACTTTGAGGATCATTAGATATTTAGGTATTTAAGGTAGAAAACAAATGTTAAAAAAATTTAAAAAAGAAATGGCTACATGAAAAAATTTCCTAAGGAGTACAAAATAACGAGCATAATAAATATGTACATAGCAATTAAAACAGTTGCTGTGTACGTATTTATTATGCTCGTTGTTCACCAAATATCACCAAATTCAAGTGAATTTAATGAAACGCCAACTTTAAAATTTATAAGCCAATTAAATTTTCGTTTAAACATTTTTTCAGCTGTAAAAACAGAAGAGGAATGAATTTTCTTCCACTTTGAACTAAAATAAATATTTATCGAATTCTAATTGTGTATATTCTGGATAACAGAGAAGTATGTTATTTTAATTTAACCGATTTTCAACCACTAAGAATAACTTTAAAATCAGTGTGTTCTATGTTTTTTTCTTTTTATATTAGAAAGGTACACCTTTTCTTCACTAAAATAAGAAGGTTAAAATTTTCCTGCTGTAGAAATTATTAAGTATTGAAATTGTTATCGCTGTAAGAAGAAAGGGAAAAAACATAAAAAAGAAAACTTTTAAAATTTTAACCCACTAAGAAGTAAATAAACTCATATAATTGTTGATAAAGGTAAATGCGACGAAAAGTTCTGAAAGTTAAAACGACTTAATACAAGCAACATAACCTTAAAACACGCAATTACTTTAATCAAAATACAACTTCGTAAACGCAACATCACCTGATATTACCTTAAGGTTCCGCAGCTAACGCGCTAATAAAAACACACGTAACTTGTAAAAAATAACGTAACGTTAAATAAAAGACAAAAATGCTTCCCGCACCAGCGGAGTGAAGATGTGGACGCGAGATAAAACTTATATGGCTGAGAAAATTGTTTGACAAGCAGATAACGGCCGTGGGGCTCCTTATAAAGCCTCTCGTAAGTCGTCCGGCCAATGTTGTGTATCTGATAGCGAATATAAAAAAACTTGAGGCAAGGACACTTGGGTAGATAAAGCAGTAATATATAGGTACCCTGGAACAAAGTCGCCTCTTAAAGGAGTTCGTTAATTAGAGTTGAATAATAAATTGAGTTCTGCTCTCGGCTATAGTAACTGAAATAAATGAATATTATGCCAAGATTTAGGTTATACGATAAAGGAAGTTTTGGCCGAAAACTTTTGATGTAGTGGGCGAAAACCTGGCAAACATCAGTCTATCTGTGTATATTACGAATATTTTATTAAACGTGGCAATGCAAAAATTTTAATGAGGTTTTCTCAATTTATGTAGTGGAATTAAATTTACACGAGAAGAGAAAACAAATTAGGTTTCATTTTTGGATTGATAGTTTTATGTTTATTAATAGCTTGTCATATAATTTTAGTAATTTAGAGGTTATTTTAAAGATATGAGAAAACGATTATTTTGACATTTTGACATTAACAGGAAGACTGAAAAAAATTTCGCAGAATTAGACCTACATATGTAATATGTTTCTTTATAGTCTATTAAAAACAATATCTTTATAGTCGTGAGTACATAATGTTTTAATATAGAAAGAATTGTTAATGAGGAAAAATAAAAATCTAACAATGTATATAACGACTTTTTAGGAATTACTATAAATTAATTAAAAATAAACTGTTAAGTTACATTGTTATTCATTCTGTTGTTAACATTATTTCTTTGACCCTGTCATTCCTGCGAGTTTTATTGCTTATTATGTTAAATACGTGTATGGACAATACAATGAGCTGCAATATGTACTTTTTCCATCTTGCTGTTTAAAAGCATACTATAGAAATGGTACTCATAAAATAATTAAGAAAAAACATAACGTTTTATAGAAAAAATGGAAGGTTCTCATTTGTCTGATCGACGATGTAAATAAAATTTCTCAGAGTGTAAAATTATTTTTCCATTTTATCTATTTAAAAGTCTCACTGCTTTTTTTCAACCGTCGAGGGCAACACTATACTAACTTTTGTCGGTCTCCTGTGAACCCTGGTCCAATAGGGCTAAAAATTATTTTTGTTCTCACCATTGAAATGGCTGTCATTGTATAGATAGGCCTTATAAAATTGAATTAGGGAAAGGAATCTTAAGCTTGAAAATAAAGTGCTAGTTGTTGGCCCACTCGCTTCCCTTAAAATTTTCTGCCATGAATTTGATGTAAACCTAGATTTTTTTAATTTTCTAGTTCGAGTACTTTCATGAGAACAAAAATTGATTGAAAATTTTTATTACAGTTGTTCCGATTATTTGCAACAATGTTTTCAAGAGATATAGACAAATACGGAATATGCACTTTACTAGTTTTCTAGTCACTTTTTATTTGTCACAAAGTAGATATTCGTCCTATGAAACCTATCCATTGTATTGGCGATGGTATCGTTGAAAAATTTTGAACATCTATGAAAGTTGTAATTGTCTTTCGTGCATTTTTTTGTATTTTTATTATTTATTTTTTTCTATTGTCTTTATTGTGAGCACGGCATTTTGTATTTATATCACATTAAAATTTCTCAATTAATTGAATTGAGTTTTCTACCGTTGGATTTTATGAAGCCTTAGAAAGAAATTAAAATTGATCAAATGACATTAAGAAGTTAAAAATTTAAGTAAAAATGCGCATTACCGACGATGACGACATAATTAACCACTGGATAGGATCTCATTATTTAACAAGTGGATGAGCTAAGTAGTCCACGCAAGCAAATTAACGGATAAAATGCTAGGATATTATGTTATTCAAGGAAAATTCGTTGTTGATAGACAAGTTCCATATAAACATCATAGTCGTCTCTAGATCTCTCGTCTCGCCATCAATTGTATACAAAGTTATAGCAGCATAAACATACTTGGTATATTTCTTCATTTACTTCTTAAATATTCCGACTGTATTTCATTCCTAACTAGTTAAGCTTTGGGTTGTGATGTTAGTAATAATTTTTATATTTATTTCAAGTAAAATCCATTAATATAGTTTCTGGCAAAAACGAGCTTTTGAATGGCTCCAAACAGCCAAAGATAGAGACGAATGGCAAGCTTTGGAGGAGGATTTTTTACCCTAAGGGGGTCCATATAAATTTAATAAATAATATAAAAATTTTATATAATAATTGTCAATGTAAATTATCATGAGCATTAATTACTTTTACTATTCTATTTTAATTTTTTATACATTGTATACAAATGTCATCCTTTTTAATTAATGTTGTTATTTATTATTTATTTTTTATTGCATGTTGCATGTATGTAAGTTTTTGTATGGAATTTAATAAAGCTTTATTATTATTATTATTATTATATTGGGTTTTGAACCAACTGTTTTCATAAATATTCATTGCTTCAGAATTGCATGTGTGTAATTGATTAAATATTTTTTTTACTATGAAACAATGTGATAAATGCCCTTATGAGCCTGAATGGTTAAACAACGTGACGATGCACATAACAGCTTTTTACATTCGTTGTAATATTGAAAACAGTTTATTTTCTTTTATTGAAAATGTATTTGAAAGTCAAAAAAAGTTGTAAATTTTATAATGGTTAGATTTTCTTTCCCTTAGAGCGTGAAATTCGCAAATAACTTGGAATTTATAAATCAGTGTTTTCCAGCTAGATGTTTTATGGGTTACCTCAAAAAATCATTCTAAAAGTTAGGAATACGCAAGTAAAAGATTGGTGTTGAAAAGAATAAAATTATAAATAAACCAACTCGTTTGTAAATTTATAAGCATTGGTTTAATTATTACCATCATTCCATTATTACGCTTTAATAAGAATTTTTTTATTCCAACCCATAACAAATGCATAAATATGTACGGATCTCTCGAAGAGCAAGTTCTATTCTTACTGAACAAGTTTATTGAACGTTTTATCTATTTTGAAAAATAACTCAAGTCTAATTTTGATAAATAAAAGGGTTAAATTAAGTTTAACACATATTTTATTTGTCAGAATAGAATATGATAAACCTATTTTTAGAATAAATCAACCAAATATATTGAACTAATCGAGAGATCACTTTTTGAGACAACTTGAATAGGCTTATGTTTAATATTAATTTTTTATTAAACATGATATACAGATGGATGCCATTATGAATAAACACTGTGATCTTCTAAACATAAGTCGATTTTCTAATAAGTATACATATCATATTGGCAGTAGTAGTGACATGTTTTATTTCATTCTGAGACTCCTTCGAATAGAGAAGAACCCCTAATTAAAATGTGCATTGAATTTATTGATCAATTGATTATGCATGAATAAAGGCAATTAACCTTGCATGAAATATTTTTATTTCCATAATAATGATACACTGTAGATTAGCCCGATAACGCTTAATCTGATCCGGTACGGAGAAATGGCGTAGAGACGTAGTGGGACAGCAGCGTAGCAGCGATCGACGGCCAATTTAAACTTAATTATATCACGTAATTAACTTCTCTGCGACTGGCCCTCCACTACTACGACACCATTGAATTCGAAAATTTGACGCATTTACAATCGGATCGAATTACTTTGAAGCATTTGTTTGTTTGCTGAGGAAGTTCGATTTACAATTTATCGTTGTATCGATTTCAGTCTCCAAAAACATATATGCTTTGATTCAAAATAAAAGTAGATATTACTATTTTGGGTATTAATGAGGAATATAAGGTTTTGTCTTGTAGATATTCGATTCTGCGAATTTTAAAATACAAAAAAAGCCATTGTATAATGAAAGAAGTGTTAAAATAAATGGTGATAAAAATAGATAAGCTTTATATTACTTTCAGTCTATTTTAAATTTTATTACAATTTAAAAGCTCTGTTATTGGAAATGTATTCTATTTTATGCATATGCCGGGCAGAAACAAAAATATTTGCTCTCAATTTTCAACCCTTTGTTATCAGAATTACAAAGTAAAATGTAACTAATATAATGAAGGTCGCGCCGAGTGATATGTATAAAGAAATACATATGCAAATGGAATTTGGTCAACTGAGGAAAGATCTCAATTTTGTTTTTATTTATTTATTGCCAGCTTTCGTTTTCTTTAAACGTAATAATTCAATTTGTCAGTCGTGTTATAATATTAGACACCATGTAACAAAACTGAATCAAAAATTATAGTAACTATATGTACTAAAATGTTCAAATATAAAGAACTTCATTAATAAACGAATCGTAGGTGCACGTAAAAGCCTAGTCTGTGTAATTCATACCGGTGGAAGATGTTGCTATATTTTCAATCAGAGGATAATGTGAATAAATATAATATTTATATTTACTAAAGATGTTGGATATCAGCTTCTTATAGTTAAGCTCATCAAATATTGACTTCAAATTAAACTGAATAAAAAGATGTTTAGGTAAAAGATATTAGCTTAGCAATCAGAATATGCAACAGAAAAACTTGAGCTACTGTCTTTTACCTGAAAGTAAATTCAAACGTAAAGATACATTTATATTATTTGTTTGTCTTTAAAGCATAATTTTTTACATTTCTATATAATACTAATCCAGAATAAAGAATAATACTTGAATAACTTAGAAATCAAACCCGTGTTAGAAATTGGTAAGAAGTTTTTTATACAAAATTATTAGTAGAAAAAGGTGGCGTTAAAAATATTACTAATAGCAAGAAAACAATGTTATTAATTTTTATAAGACTCAACGTGTGTATAAATCATTTTTAGATAATTACAATTATTAAAAAATTTTTTTTCAACGAAATTGAGTATCGGGAAAAATTATGGTTCAATACCTCGTATCTATTTGCCTGTTCATCATTACACATAAATTGTCTGAAATAATTACTTCTTTGTGTGTAATTTAGTAAAGTTATCAAACTAGCATTCCTCCAAAATTTTTGCATAGATGATTTTGAAATTAAATTGGATAATCAAATTTGATTAGAATAAATACTTAAATACTAAAAGAATGTTAGTTGTTAAAATATTTATTTTTTATTATTTTCAAGCAAATTATTACCCTTAAGACTATAAAAATGGTTCAACCTTTTTTGGTTCAAAAAATCTCTACAGCGAGCAGCAAAGTAAATGCAGGGATCATTTATTTCAAATTTTTGATTTGTAGACGTGTACTTGTACACGTTAAAGAAGAAACACAAAATAATAAAGATTAATTTAGTAAAAAATGTGTGAAAATCACTTAACGAAAAATTACACTAAGGATCCGTACTCTAACAGTCAAACAACTTATTTATTGAATGGAATCAGCTTATATTCCACTTGATTCTAAACTTTCCAGTATTTTAGGACACTATTTCATGACGGAGTGGAAACATCAACAATATTCATAAAGATTCGATACGCGTCAATCATTCGAATAAAATTTTGCTACAAATTAGTTTCAATAACAATATATATTAACAATATACATACAAACATTTTTGTAAGAGTTTTTTAATATACATTCTGAGATCACTTCATTTTTTTAAAAATTAAGCCTGAATTTATTTTTTATAATTTATTTGTTTAGACGTTCTATAATTTTTCTTTGCCCATGCAGGCCGAAATATATACTTAACCATAAAGTAATCGCCAACTTTGAGATATTATCTGTGGCTGCTCAAGAAAGAAAAGTAAACTCATTGTTTACTTTTACGTACAACGCGGAGAGAAAATTAATTATTTTAATTTCAGTTAGAATATCGTTAAAAATGATGTTAGAGAAAATTTCAATTCTATAATGTTATCTTGTTTTCATTTCTTTTTAATTGTAAATTTAGCCACATATTAGTTTTAATGCATTTCCTATTCTCTTATTAACGAGATAATATTACAGTTATATCGTTTTGAAAAACTAAAATATTTTCATATATAATAACGTATGAAAGAGCAAATATTTTTATCATCATGTCATCGTATGAATTTACACATATTGTCCATTCAGTCAGATCTTTATTATAATGCTTGCAAGTGCATAATATTCTGTCACATCTTTTGTGCGGAGAAAAAGTAAAATAAATTCCATTGAGTAGAAACTAAAAAAAAAACAACTCGTTATATAATACATTTTTCCACGTATTGTGCTGGGAGAAATATCCAAAAATTGCATGGAGGTTTTGCATGGAACAAAGTTAGGAATAGAAGAAAGGCAAAGAATACACAATTGTGTATTCTGTTCAATTCTTGCTGGGTACAAGGTTTGATAATAGGATAAACATATTTACCAAAGCAAGCAAGGTCTATTCAAGGTTTTTATTACGTGATAATATATATTTTTTAAATTTATTTGTACTATATCGGCAAACCGAACCTCTGTATAATGGAGATGTTCAGGATATAGTTTTCCTTTACCATTTTGACCGTAGCTGTCGATTTTATTTTTAGCTTTTTTAGACATTTAATATATAATAAATAAGTTTTAATTACTTTTCTGAGTATTGTGACTAAAGGGAAAAAGAGAACCCTTATATTTTCACCATGTCGTTTTTTCTGTCTCTTCATCGACATATTACAGCATAATAAACTCTGCATTAAACATTTGTAATGTTGAAATTTTACGGGAAGACGTAACGGAACTAAATAAAAACAGAAAAGAAGAAAATATATTTTTATTTTTTTAGCCACATAGAACTTAGGAATAATTTTTTTCTTAAGGATTTTATCGGTATTTAAAGAAGTACTCAAGTAAGTACTTTTAGCAGGATATGCATTTTTAGTAAGAGGTATTCATTAAGCTTGCAATAAAAACCTAAACATACATAAGCAAGCAAGTTACTACTCCCAATTTGCAAGAGTATTAACTTGGCAACTAGATTTATTACCAAGTAAATGAAACTGCGTGATGTAACATTACCTTTAATTAATTTAAATTCTCTTCAATTGAAGAGACCACTTCAAATGAAGACATCTCTTCAAATAGCTCATCTGAAGATGTAGTCATGGAACGAAATTTAGGTCGTGGTTAAGAATTTAAATAAATACTACATCATGTAGTTACATCTACTCGTTAATAAAAATTAAGTGATGTGCATTTCTACAAACTTAACATCAATTATTTTCCACATTGGTAACTAGAGATATGGTGGACAATATATTTACATAGGGAAAAACCATATCAATATTTACAAAAAAACTTAATAGAACTAATACTTACTCTTAAATGTTTAGACTTATATATACAATTAAGTGTGTACAAAACATTCGCGCGCAATTGCCCCTTTTACTCGTAGTTAACCAATTTATTTTATTCACCTTACTGATTTATTTCAATTTAAACAAAAACTTCACTAATCATTGCTACGTGTACTTTTTCGTGATATGAAAAGTATAAAAATATTTTGCATGTTTGTTTTTCGTAACTTTTATCCTACGTCTGTGAAATGGCCAAACGAAAAATAGGAAATACTTTTTTGGTCATTTTACAATAGTTTAAGCTAATTTGTAAATTTAATTTTCAAAGTTATCTTTATAACGCTTGTTACTAAGTGTGCTTCTGTGTCTGAAGCAATGCATCCAATAGACTGCAATCTTTTCCATTGGTCAAATTATTCGTTTAGGATAACA
The DNA here is from genome assembly GCA_039881145.1 of Druceiella hillmani. NCBI lineage: Eukaryota > Metazoa > Arthropoda > Insecta > Lepidoptera > Hepialidae > Druceiella > Druceiella hillmani. The sequence continues at coordinate 38,874,439 of JAYKKI010000007.1, read as the reverse complement.
ACATTTAATCGAACTGTAGACCTCAAATTTATAAAGAATAATATGATGTTTTGGCGTTCGTTTGGATGGAGGTAAGAATATATCCAAACTTTGCATTTACTATTTCTTTTCTTAAGTTAAACCGAGATTTCTGCCGATACATATTTCAATTACCAAAAAATTTTAACCTATACAAATAATTGTGGCCACGGTAGCATTTTGAATCGTTGTGAACATTGAACCACCTTTCTTTCTGTAACTTAATCTTTTCTCTGATATTTTGTGGGTGATAAGTAAAAAAATGAAAGGAGAAAATAATTTTGTACCTTAGCCTTATTTAATATAATGAAGAAATAACTAATAAAATGAAGAAATAACGCTTAAGATTCGAAGTCTTTGCTCTTTGCTGAAAGTAGATGAAAATATATTTCTATACTTTCTAAATGTTCCACCGTGATTTTAGCACATTTCACCAAAATTTGATTTCTTTCTTGGAAATTTTGTGGATATACCATACTATACTCGTATGCTTGCATGGCAAAACCAAAATGATCCCTAATAATTTATTAAACTATTTTTAAATAATATTCTAATTTAATTCAACATTGGAGGAAAATGTGGTGCTGGGAAATTAAGTAAATGAATGAAAAATATATCTGATTCTATAAATCAAATTTGTTTTTGTTAAATAGCAAACTATTTTATTTGCCCATGATAATTGGTATTTACGGTTCCCCAGCTAAATGGCCAAACCGGATCCTTTTTTTATGTCAAAGCATCGTAACATTTTCAATTTACGTTGATAAAAAGGACGACAACGATGAACATTCCGGTTTATGTGATCATCATTATTAACTTTTACAGAAAAGTGTATTTCCCCTAGTATTTTTTCCTAAGTTCGATATATATTTTATGTCTATATACTATAGGATATAGCAATTAATACAGAGAAAATGTATTTGGGCTTGTGAGTTTAACCCTTGCTTGAATTTTCTTTTTAAATAGGATTCCTAAAAATACTTTCGGAGAGAAATATATTGCAAGTTAAAATCCTTAAAACTTGGAATGTGAAATATTTAATAGATGTTACGTTTCGTCGTAAAAGTAATGTAATTGATATACTCAGACACTCCAAACGTATGGAAAGCGGTAAGCAGTTCCCAATAGGGTAGAGTGTCAAAGGCTCAATTTGTCTCAATTTTTCATTCCAATCTTTCACGTCCCAAATTCATTGGGTGTCACGAAACAATCTGCTGCTGTCATCGATTGGCCGATGAAAGGAAATATATCCACTCCGCTCTTCAGTAACGGTGAGTCCTAAAATGGGCGTTACTAATATTGAGGTCACGCAGGTTGATGGCGTATTCATGTATTTAAAGGTAACAGTGACTGTGTGCCATTGAAACGGGTCGAGGAAAGTTATTTACTTTATTTGAATGAACGGAAAAGTAAACATTTTTGGTGCAAAGTTCAGGGGGTGACTGAGAAAAATTTTAAAGCGCTCGTTATCGCCACTTAAATACATTTGAAGGACACCCTTGGTTACCTTTAGACTTTTTATAGCTCCGCTAATGATGTGTTGTGTCAGCAAAGCTTAGTTTTCTTTTTTAAAAAATAACTTTTCAATTAAATTTATTGCTAGAGGCATTACATTAATGGAAACTTAAACTGTAGATGTTAATTATAGTTATAGACATAAAAATCTAAATTATTCTGGGTGTAAGGCAACGTAATTATTACATTAATTTCCGCTCTACAGGTTTGATACAAATTAATTAGCTAGTTGAAAAAGTTTCGTCTCGTAGCATAACATTTTCGAAATTATTCGCGAATTTTTAAAATATGGTCATATATATTTTAGCGGAAATATTTTGATGTATTTTATTCATTCAATTATTGAAAATTTTTGTTATGTTAAATATATAAGCTTTGAGTCACCTTACCTAAAGCTTGTTATTATAAAAATATTGAAAGAATTATGTGCAGTTACTATATTTAAGCCGTGGTCTCATAGTCGCATCCCGGATTCCACAGTTGATTTTCCACGTTAATGGTATGTATCGCCTCCTTTAAAAGTACTTTAATTTCATGTAATAATTTATTTTTAATTTACTATCGGTTTCTCCCACATTCCGAATAAATCTCTCTTGCAACAGAATATTTTGTAAAATCAGCATCGGTTAAGGAATTACAACTTTTTTCTTTCTTCCTCGAAGAGCCCGATTGGAATCCTATTATATTGGCCACGTCCAATCTGCCCATCTATAGTCTATAGTCTGTGTGTGTATGCTTTTGCTATGAAATATATTCAATATTTTTGAGTTAATTACGATGATTTACATCTGTAATAGATGTAAAAGATTAAATATGGCGGAAAATTACACAAATATTTTTAAATACTCTAAGGGAAAATATTATATATCCTTAAATGTTTATGCATGCCTAATTCTATATGGAATGCTTAAAGTAGCAGTATTATTTGTCTAAAGAAATTTTACTAAAAATGTCGATTAAAACATTTTTAATAGACCATTAAATTGCCATTTCAGTACCCATTTTTTACCATTTCTACCTCAAAAACGCTGTTGCTTAACAACTATAATTTGATTTTAATAATTCCTTTGTCCAAAATATAAACAAGTGTTAAAGAGAACTAAATATAAATTAGTAAAAAAACAACAAGAATATAGAAACAAAAGTATTTTTGAAAAATTCATGATATTTTACTTCTGTGAAAGTTACGCTAGACAATATACATCATATTTAAAAATAATATTACTATTGGCAAATAGTTTCAAAGAGATACTAGTAACCAGTAGACTTAAATTTCTATATGCATGCAAGTGTTTACGGAACCCTCCCAGTTCTAATTCTACCCCTATTTCAAACTTTTTTGGTTCCCAAAGACAAAAGGAAAAACGAAACTTTTATAAAGTCACTCTCGTGACAATATATCTTCCTGTCACAGTAATTTTTCTGAAAAACCATTTGACGTAGAGTTTTGACAAAGAAATGAAATATATTATCCACATATGTCTCAAATTTATCTCAATAGCTAACACTGAACACTTTTATATGGAGATTTTAAGGGAAGGAAATCAATAACTCGAAAAAAATATATTTTTTATTTCATATGTAATATGTGATATCATTTGAAAATGCTAGTTATATTAAAGAGTGTCAGAAATAGTTTTTTTTATAATCTAATTTTATTGTATCTCTGGAGGTAAGGAGGTGCAAAGAAAATATATTCCTACCTCCGTGCTACTCAACATAAAATCAAACATAAAATGAAAAAGCAGAGTTTTTATGTTTTTACGCCTGTGAAAGACATTATAGATAATATTTTTACGTTGTAAAAATTTAATAACTTTTTAAATAAAAATTTTTATTGGAAATACTATGTAACCTATAAATTTTATAAGTACCTAAATGTGTAGGGAACCCTCTTATTGCGTTTTACTCGTACTGAAAGGGTTTATATTTTTTAACTGCATCGTTCGATCTACTTCATCCCAATGATTTCGTCAAATTAACTGAGATGGAAATAATATACCTAATGGACAAATTTATAATTTAAATATAAACTAACTTTAAAGTTTCCATAAAAACATTGACATATATCGAATACCGCTAATTTTTCTAATCGCCCTTCCTGTCAACACAATTGGAAGACCAACGAACCATGTTCGCAGATCGTCTTTCCGTATAACTGCTAAAGCGTGAAATCAAAAGTTATACCGTCCTTTAACTGTTACCGAATATTCCACTGTTAGTGCAAATGGGACAGCTTTAGACGGGATTGAAGATATTTCGAAAAGCCTTCTCGTTTAACACAAAACATTATGGAAGGTATGAGTTGAAAGTCTTGTGATCTCTATGTTCAAAAATTATTTTGGCGTCATTAAACACCTTCTCTTATGTAGTATATGAGTTAAGCGAAGGCAAGTGTTACTACTGACCTATTTATCAAAAAATATACTACAAGTAGTTTTCTGTAATATTAGTTCATGTAAATCAAATAATCAGTGCTTAATTTTAGTTGTACAAGGCACATATTATTAATAGCGTAACTGACTATTGTAATTTTAATTGTACACTTTGATTTGTTGCTTTACTGGTAAAAACTTGTTTATTTCTAAAAAAAGTCACAAGAGCGGGGTGACAATATGGTATGTAAATTATATTGACTAAACAGAATACTTTTTGAAATATTTATATTTACTCTAATGAGAAAAAAACAAGGCAATATTGTGTCCGCTGTAATCCACGAAGAATTCAAAATTATCATAATAAATGTTTTGATTTCTTCATCAATCAAAGAAGTTTAATTTCTTTTTTAATTTTTTTGTTTTGGTGTAACATAATACTTCTTTAATCACAGACTTAACTTGCTTGATAACATAAAACTTTCATCTTTCTTTTAATTTGTTTGATAACATAAAAAGGATATTTTTTAAAAACTTGTACGTAATGAGTGACATTTTAAATAAAGTAATTAGGAGTGTGTCAATAACTGATGTTTCTGTATTAAAATTTTTGATCTTTACAGCTGTTTTAAAATAATATGTAAAGATATTGCAGGTATAATAAAAGCTATATGTTGCTAAGTATTATAGATTTTCTACCACAATTTGCACTAGGTATTTTTAAGTTTTTATGTTATATTTATAAAAAGTGTCCGTGAAGTGTATGGGCTAATTATGTACAGATTATTGGTTACAAATTGTTACAAGGGTCGACCGTAGAAGAACTTCTATATATCGACAGCATTTAATTATCATGTAAAAAATAACTATTGAAACAGAACTTTGTTATGACCTCTCCTTGTCCTGGCAAAGGCGTACCGTGTAGTTTGTAAATATTAAAATTAGAATATAAAATTATCGCAAATAAAAAACGTAGATTGCAAACCGTTCAATGGTTTGCATAATTACTGGGGATAACATTTCGGAATAAACAAAGTAACCTTTACAAAATATTTTTCGGACATTGCTTTTATTTTTGTAAACGACTGCTTAACATTTTTTCAATTTTATTTAAAAAAAATGTTTGCTGAGGATGATTTAAGTTTTTGTAAATATTTGTTTTAATGAGCTCTCTAAATTTTAGAGAGCACATTAAAACAAAAAACATATTATCCTTACGCTCTAACTGACCTTAATTTAAAAAAAATGTTGTTAATAATTTTTTACTAATTTATGTGCATAAAATCGTAGATCGATTATAGTTATAAATCCATACATTTCAATGATAATGAAATGATTAATATTCTTATTCGTAACGAAGAATTATTTCAATAAATCTCAATTTTTATAATATTTGTTATCATCATACAAATTGTAGCCGATTTAGGTCCGAAGCGAAAGAGCATCTGAATTTCGTGGGAAGGAAAAAATATTCGATAAAATAGAGTTTCGAAAATTTCTAAAAAAGAGAAATTTCTAAAAATTATAACCGCGAGAGAGCGAGAAATTATTATGCGCAAGAGTCGAAGTATTTTCCGTGAAGTAAAGCACAAAACTTTTCCATTTAATAAAAAAAAATTAATTTCAGAAAGAATATATATTTTTGGACCCCAAAAACTTAAATCTAGTAAGTTTGCCAACACAAATAGTTAAATAGAAAATGGAAAATGTAAGTAGCCATTTTGTCTTTTGTAAAACTTCGAAAGAATATTTTTCCTTCAGTTTAATCATCAATCTACGCTTGGTATCGCGTGGATTCTAAATAAAATAGCTTGCTTGCTATTTGCTTAGCCTTAAAAACGTGTATAGTAAGTTTGTCTATGAAATATATTGGAAGTTCGTGGCATTAATCGATACAGATCCAAAATTTCTGTACGATTTAATCATTATATCCGTAAAATGCACATGAAACGTTAAATGAGATTCCAAATGGACTTCTTAGTTTTTTTCTCATTCGACCAGACTTGAAGCGTTTGGCAGCGATATTTTTATCTAGAACGGAAAGCGTTATTATTAAAGTTAGAGGAAGAATATACATATTTTGGCTGAGATTCATTAATGAATTCATTAAACTAGTATATAAAGTACGCAAGAAAAAATGAGTAATTAACATTTTCTGTTTTTTTTCACATATATTGTAATTATCAAAAATAAAACCTTATATTGACGTAATTTTGGTCCCTGGTAATTTTTGTGAACTACACTTTTACTATCACCAGTTCAAACTTTACGTCTGTTATAATAAGCATTTGAGGAAATTAAGTCAACCCTGCCACGTCTCCCATTTTTTTCTAGTTTTTCTAAATTTTCTGGCTATTGCGAATTTCTTGGGCAATACATTCCCTTTTTTATTTCTTGGAGCCTCGATTAAATCGAAGGTGCATATGACGACACGTTTTGGTTCTATAAAGTTCTCGTTCCTCAACTTTAGTATGTAAAATCGTACGATGAAAGATTTTCAATAATGCCGCCTAATAAACCCCCATAGGACATAGAAATGCCAAAAATGTTCACTTTTTATATTATAAAATGATGAACATGTATGTCATTGACATATCGCATCAAGACATAGAAAATATATAATGCTAATGATTTTTTATTCAAAATAATGTATCTATGTGGTAGGTGCAGAATGATTGAACTGAGGTTAAGAGTACCCTATAAAATAGGTTGCATATGCCTCTGTCTACGTACCATTGAACAAACTTTGTGATGGCAACAAGATATCTCATTCTGCTGAGATATTCGGCAGCTCGTCGTCAATTTGATTATTTTGATATTATATAAACACACTCCGTTTAACCTTCGTTTGCGTATATTTTATTTGATTTCAGTAGTTATTATATGTCGCAATTTAGAATTAATGTTTTTTTGTTCATTTTGGTATAATATTGTATGTGCATACTTTTAGATGTCTATATCTTTTAAACTTGTATGTGCATACTTTTAGATGTCTTTATCTTTTAAACTTGTAAGCGCATACTTTTTGATGTCCTTAAACATATAGCAAAAAGAGAACCATTATAATTTCATTACATCTGTCTGTTTATTCTTATGTCTAAGTGTCATATATATTTCAATATAAGACCAATTAGAATAAATATTATAGGAAAACACATTTTCCCATACGTCGTAGTTGGATTTAATTAGTTCCTCGAGTGATCCAATCGAGTGGAGAATCATTGACGATACCTTTAAAAATGCAATTGAAAGTATTATATATTTATAATACGGGATTTTAGTATCTACCTTTGCATATTTTTAGCCAGATATATTTGAAAAATATAGGAAAAAATTTTCAGTATTTCTATGCAAGATTATTTTGGTCAACTCACAAAATAGCAGATTAAAGGGATCTGGGAAATCAAACGTTTTTTTGCTAATTTATTTAGAAGTTATGCTAAGTAATGTTTTATATGTACATTATATATACGTTCAAATTTATATATGTACGTACGTAAATTTATATATGTTCAAATTTATATATGTACGGAATTTGCTTAGTGAGAGTACGTTATCATTTTATTTTGACGTGAATACGTCTTTAAATTTGCTACTTACGGGGGGCAATCCAAAAACCTAATTATAACAAAATCGGGGGATACAGTTCGGCGTTGCAGTTTCGAATCTATTCTCTACATCAAATATTAAATTATACCACTAGATAGCTAAAGGATCAAAGAATTTATTACGATAAGCGAGAACAGTGACGCATGGCGCGCAGTGGAGGGAGAAGCGCGGCCATTTTGAGGTTATTTTGCTGCGTATCGAGATTTGCAATTAGTATAACTTTTGATTCGGAAAAGCTGCGATGTTCGTTTAAGTTTTAACCGTCAGCTGTCATCAAAATCTATCGACTGTATTTAAAATATTAGTTTAAAGTAGTCACAGTGAATATAATAAGGTGTTAGAATTAAGAAATATTATCAAAAATATATAATGTGGCTGACATTATATATTTTTGTGAATTATTATTGACATTATTATAATTTATTATTGACATTATTATACGCGTCGAAAAGCCAAAAGCAAATACAGAGATCATATACGGCTGGAAAGAGCTTCTCAATAACAATCGAATGGTAATAATAAAACACCATATGACCGAGTCAACCAGTGCCGGGAACATAAAAGAATGAATGCGACCGAGCAGATCAACGACGGTACCAGTACATCTGCAGCTGGGGCGGTTAAAATTATGCAAGTGTATGATGAAATCGCTTCTACATCGACAACGGACTATATAGGCATAGATTGTGTTCGATCGTCGATTATGAAGACACATTGGGCCACAGTGATTTGGTAATTAACTCATTGCCCGACTTCATGCTCAGCGAGTTCAATTTGTCTTATATTGAAACTTCTCCAACAACGTTAGGTAATACCTGTGTCGATTTAACGTTTACCAGAAATCTCGATGTATCTTGTATGCCATTTGTGTCGTACTTTTCGTACCACAGACCTATAATTAATAAAGTTATATTGTAACACAATAATTATTTGTTTCCTTGCTTTTATCCTAAATAGATAAATATAAATATTTTATTTAAAAAATATAACCCGTTACATACACGTATTCACGTACAACACGTCCATGTCCATGACACAGCCACAGCCCAATTTTTTTTTATTTATTTTAATTTTTCTAATTTATTTACCATTATTTCAAATAACATGTTTGCATTGTTCTTAATATGTTAACCGTTTTTATTACTTTTTCATACTCAACTTCAACAATATATCTAATACATTATTTGATGAGAATATAATGCATGGTACATTTTAGACGCTGTTTATTAATATAATTTGTATTTAATTTTTTCCGTAACCTATAAATTTGTTGTAAAATTTAAAAAAAATCATACAAATTTTATGATGGTAATTTATTTAAGAATAAACGAAAATAGATATTTTAATAATAAATAAAACGTGAGAAGGGAAGGAAAACCATTAGAACGAAAACTTGCAATATTTGGTAAAGGTATCGCAAGCAGCATGAAAAAAACAACATAGAGCAATAATCTATATCACATATACATAGAGAACAAAATGTGTCGCATATATAATGTAGTAAGTTTTCAAGAAAATTTTCGTAAGTATTATCTTATGAAATAAAAATCCCAGTTTATTATATAAAATTCACAGAGTACATTCAGGAGAAAATCTATAAATCCATGTATAGTCTAAATTTAATCGAACTGCCATCAATATACCGCGTGGTAGAAAGCCAATGCACCAGCAAAGAAAATATTTTTGCTTTAATTAAAATGTAATTTTTTATTAATAAACTGAAAAAATAGTTTCGATAGTTTACTAAATAGTTTACTGAATTTTTGACAGTTTAAAATTTCTCCAAAAAATATCGATGAACGCATTTAAAAGTTATTGGAAAAAACTTTTCCTTATTCGATTATAAATAATTCCTGCTTAAACTCTATACCGTTATGTTTTCTGATACATTATTTAAAATATTCTGTTAATTTAAAGATGTTTTTTACCGATTATTCATATTTTCACTTTCGTTAATTTTATCATTTATCGTTAATTTTTTAACTTCGGTAAGCATAACAAGCATTTCGGCTGGAAAGAAACGAGAGTTCGTTTAATAGAAAATATTAAGATATTGCAAAGAATACTTTTAATATATTCGCAGTACTACTGGCTCACGTAGGACACATCTATTTATATTATTGATCTTAATTAATCCCTATCATATTTACTTTCAATATTGTCTTATGTTGTATTAAGGAATAAATTATGTAGAATTGAGAACTTCGAATCTACTTTAAATGAGATCTAAATCCGTATCGGCGAGACTATCTATGACTACGTATTTACACATCGTATTACACATTAATCGATGGTGATTTTGTTTATTGTCGTTGTGTTAGAATTGAAGAAAAAATCACATAATAGGAAAGAATCATAACGACTTTGTGATTTTTATTTATTTTGATACTATAAAATAAAATAATAATGCAATTAATATTAGGCTGACAATTTATAAACCAGCCACTTTTTTCGACCGATTTCTGGAATGTTACAGAAGTTCTAAAATATTTCTTCTAGTATATATAAAGAGTGCTGCACATATGTAATTGAGTAATCGGTGAGTGAAGAATAAACTAAAAAATAAGATTATTTCGAAGTAAATTTAGAGGTCTCTTACTTCATGAATATCGATAAGCAAAAAATCAACAAAGCATCACGCAGCATATACACAAGGATGGGTGAAGATATGCCCTCTTATGACACGGTCAAACAATGGTTCCAAAGATTCAAAGAAGGGAATTTTTACCTGTCCGATAAAGCTCATCCAAAGCGACCTCCAATAATGGATTTAGAAAAATTTAAGTCTTATTGAAATAGATCCCAGATTAAGTTCACTTTATTTGGCAGAGCTATTTTTATGCTCTTACACTGGAATGGAAAAACAATTTCACGCTTTGAGAAAGAAGTGAAAATATTCTGTTAGCCTACCGCATGATATAATACCCTTTTTCAACTTCAGAGGAGAGCTAATGTCTGACCGTATCAACAAAAAGCTAAAGAATCTGGTTTCAGGAGATGAAAAGTGGGTGATTTACATTAATTTTTAGCGTAAGTTTCAGGGGCTAGGAGCTGGAAACAAGGTGTACCTAGACCAAAATCAAATATTGGTCAAATTATACTTTTAAGTGCATAGTGGGGTATAAATGAAGTTATTCATTGGAAACTTTTTCAAACTAACTGTACAATTAGAGCTTAGATTTAAAGTGAATAAATGAGAAAAGTCACGATAAACTTCTTTCAAATTAAAGCAAAGTTTATTTTTTACATGACGATATTCGACCCCACGTAGTTAAAATAACGCCTGAAAAACTACTTTATGCAAATATAATTTACCTGATGGAAAATTTAAAGAAGAAAGTCATATCAAAATCAAATTAAATCGGTTTTTTAGTCAAGGGTCCAAAGATTTCTACAAGGATGGAACGTTAGCTTTGCTTACACATTGGCGACAAGTGTTAGATATCGACGGTGCTTATATAATCTACAAGTGATTTTATTGACTAGATATAAAAAGTTTGTGTACAAATATGGCGAGTTTGTAAGTTACCTATCTAATAGTATATTAGTTGGATGTGGGAATATTAGGAGACATGTTTAAAGGACACAAATACGTGTGGAATTATACTGCATCACTATTAAAATTCATCACTATGAAATTATTCGTTTTATCCTAATTAATACAAAAAAATACGAATATCAATTTGTTTTTATTCATTAGTTTTCTCCATTTTCATGGTTTGCATGATTATAACAGGTGGCATGATTATAACAGGTAATGGAAATATGTTTTTTTCATACAAAATACTAATACCACGAAAGCTAAGTAGTCTAGCATATTATAAATGTAGCGAAAATACACAAATACGTTGTAATTAACCTTACAAATAGCTTCACTCGGTGTGATAATGTGATTGCAATAGCGCTTCGTGACTATTAATATAGAATCGATGACTTCAAATTTCATAACAGTAACTTGACGATGAAAATGTAGTGCCTCAATAAAACTGCAGTGATGATAATATAAATATTTCTTCCAATAATAAAGAGGAATTTGTTATTAGAACACTTCATTACGTGTTATTAAAAGTGTTATTAAATTCGGAGGGTATATCATCGAAGGCCATATTAAAGTTCAATGGAATTATTATTGGAGTTGAGTGGAAACTGAAAAATCTGATTATAAGTACATAATTTATAAAGTATGATATCTTTAAAGTTATGAAAATAAGGAATCTGTGCATATCAAATAAGTAAATAAAATTCTATACACTACTGAGAATTCATTAAGTATATTATCATTGAGTACAAATATGTATGGATTCATGCCTTTAGGTTAAGTGTAACAAATTATGTCATTTAACAGTTTATTGACTGAAAATGGACTAATATAGTATGTAGATGGAAAATACATAGCATATAGCATATAGATGGAAAATACACACAAATAAAAAATTAATGTAGCTCTAAGGAATGTAGCAAAGAATGTGGTGAGAGAAGAAATGTGAAGATATATTTAAAAGTTTGTTATCAGGCATTTAAGATGACCTTAATTCAAAGGTTATTTTAAAACGTTAAAAATTATGTAAATTTAGGAGAGGTAAAACTTTGAAGAATATTACTCGAAAAATTTGGCTGCGATGCGTAAACAACAAGAGAGAAACTGAAGGGATTCAATGTGTTTTATTTTTGTCATTTTGGCACGGAAACCTAAGAAAAGTAATCTTAGGAATATTACGATCTATTCTTATTAATCATAGGAATATTAAACTGTAAACTTTGCATGTCTGTATATTGAAAATAATTTTGTAAGCATGTGAGTGCACGCGTCATGTAAAAACTATTGATCCAATTCGAATGAAGTTTTTAGAAGCGTATAGATCAACCTGAATTAATATTTGGTGCTAGTTTCACCCCAATCGATTCATTTAATCAGACGATATGTAAATTTAATATTTTCAAAAGTTAATTTACTTTACATTTATAAAATAACAACAAAGAAGTCACTCGATGAGTAGTGTTTGAACTAATTAGAGAAAGGGATATTGTACATTGTAAAGGTATATTTTGTGAGAAAGGTATATTGTAAAGGTATATTGTATTGTGTACGTATATCAATAGATTGCGCTATGTGTATTTTAAATTACGTTACAAAAATTTCTAGCCAGATTTTCAGTCGTCTGCATGTACGAAATGACGGGCACAGCTAATAATATAATAAACGTGAATATATTTGACCAATATTTATCATTTTCCCACTATTTTCAAAGACTGAACAATACTCACTGTAGATCAAGTTGTAGACAATGTCAAAAAAGGAAATATGATGGACAGGCAATAGAAAATAATAAGAGTAAAAAAATTTAAACAGTAGTAGAAAAAAGAATATAAAAAAAACTGTACCTGAAAATCATCAAGCCAAAGAAATGTAAGTCTTTCATAATTAGTAAAAGCTTCTATTTGTTTTAATTTCATAAAATCTTCATTTATATTATTTTAAATTCAGTTATTTGTATGACGAATTTTACAATGCGGAAATTTTTTATTAACTGCCAACTTATCTCAATATATTCTCTATATATGAATAATAAATTCGGACCAAGAAAGCTTTCGAAAACCACATATAGCTTGAATTGTCACTACGGTGTGTATAATCGAGCGAGTTGTTGGCAGCCTGTGCGGCTGGAGAGTATATTGAGTAGCCTGGGGAATGCACGCCGTAATTGCGTAGAGAAATGAAAACAAGACAAAGGAGCAGAGCACGCATTTCGCAAACAATGTACGAAAATATACTGGCGTGGAAATACGGTGGAATTAACATTTTTTCTAATGACTTCTTCCTTTGTGAAAACTTTTGAGAGTGTATTTTACATGGTTGACAAGCTTTTCAATGTCTCGTTATTCTTTTTATAAAACTGAGATGGGAACGTCGCACAACGTAAATAGTAAGGATGGGTTTTTGGAATTTCACATGAAGATTTTTTATTATCTTTATTCTGTTTTAAAATAATCCGCATATATTCAAGAATATAATAGTGTTTGTACCACCAGATAATCATTATTAACATTTGTCATTAAGATTTTGATAAATGAAGTGAAGGATGAACATTTTTAAACAATTTAATATTATAATTTTACATATCACGGTTGAATCAATTTAAATATAAAAGAAATATATGGTTATGGGCAATAATGAAACAAATCCTTTTTTTAAAAACAATTTTTTAGAATTGAATAGATCTAGTTTTGCTAAAAAGTTATTAACATCATTGATCAATTGTCCATCAATTATTAAAAAAAATCACTACCTCCTTTATTAATCGTGCTTGGTTTTCAGATGAAATCATATATTACAGCAGCTCATAAATTAAAAAAATGGATATATATATATATATATATATATATATATATATATATATATATACATATATATATATATATATATATATATATATATATATATATATATATCAGCCAGCAGCGAGAGAGGAAAAGAAAAAGAGTGGTAGCCAAACAACATTGAAAACTGAAAAATATTTGAGGGAAATAAAGAAAATATATAATATTTTAATCATCATTTGCACATCCCCGCATTTAAACGAATAGTGTTAATAATATTAAGGAAACTGGATATAGCTAGCAGTTTCTGTAAATTTTTGTTGCCTCTTACATGTAACCCAATATAATTAAATTCCATTATTTCCTTTCCACGATAAACCCTAATCTAATTTCTTAAAACGATGTAGCCTTAAACTCATCACGATCAAAGTGCCGAGGCGAGCGCCCGCAAGTTGCGAACCCAGAAAAAGAAAAAGGAACATTCACAAGAATAGACTTTCCGGTAAATAGTTGAGGATAAACAATAAAACGCGTCTTCCTCTTGATATGTTATCAACCACTTACTCGACTTTATTTCCTGTTGTGGTCTTATCGACTCGGGGTTTCCGGTCGGGAGGGGAGATAGCGGAAAGGGAAAGAGGGTGCCTTTAAATATTATGTTTGCCGGCGGGAATTCGTTCGTATGGCGCTCCCTCGTCACATAATACACATTTTTGATATGCAGATATTGTGCGTGTTCTCTTTATGCCGCCGTTATGTTGTTGTAGGTGGCTGCGTCGGAAAAACTAATCAACGGGGGCGCGCCAGGAAGTGGCGGTGATCACCGTCGTGGGTGTGCCGCTACGCTGGAATTATGCATGAGAGTAGTCGGAAAAGATAAATGTCAGTTACAATCGATTACTTGTCTATTATGTATAGTTATTTGTTTTAATAAATTAGTAATTTATTTCTAAAGATGTATATTATTTCTAAAGATTAGTAAAGATAAAATTGTAATTTATTTCGAAAGATTCTGCCTTTCTATTTATGTAAATATCTTTAAGTACTTAACTAATTAGTAAACATCTTTTATCACCTTGAACATTACGTAAAAAAATTAATTGCACATCTTTAATTAAACAGCGAAATACTGCTTTCTGCTTATTTTGTATTATTAATTCGGATTAAATATCATAGTAGAAAATAAGAAGAATACACATTAGAAAAATACAAAAATACACAAGAAACATATTAGAAAATAAGATAACAAATATCATATTACAATGTACCTATTGTAAAATATCTCTGTTTCGATTATCAGAAATTCGCCGCGGGTGATATTCATATATTTATAGGGAAATATAGTGTAGATCATTTTGTTTTCTGTAGGACGATTGATGTATTCATGCTATATTTTTAATTATTGTGCTTTTTATGAGATGATAACCAAATGATAATAATACAAGAAAATTGTCATTTTATTTTAACTGCTATGAATAATTACTCACAATGAGCCATTTGGTAACTACACGCAACCAGGTTTAAAATTTAATTAGTTTTGGGCATTTTAATATAATTGTAATGACCGGTATTGACATAAATTAGTAAAAAAATTGTTAAATTCTTTTCACTTACTCAGTGTTGCAATTTTGCGATTATTGGAATAATATATTAAATAATTTCATTTGTTTTTTGACTTGGGGGCTTTTCTTACGAAGAAAAGGATGTTGTAATGTATTGTATAAATCGACTTGAAAGATTTTATACTTTTATCTTACCAATTTACGCTTATGATTTCTGTAGCTCCACACAGTCAATCAGTTATCATTCAGTCATTGAAAAGAGCGCGAGTATATACAGATATTATTTAGATGTAAAATCTGTTATTTAGACATGATGTTAAAACTGGAAATATATATTTACTTTTATTTTAGATTTATGTATTCGGACATTGGCCAAAATTGTATTGTTGAGAAATAAGAAAATCGATGTATAATTCCATTGTTCGCTACAATTCGTCGATGAATTTTTGATGTGAGTACGTAAGAATTGCTACGACTCTTACATGAATGGTTATTTAATTATCATTGTTTTTATTGATTATTGCCTTTAATAAAAAAAAATAAAAACAACCTAGATCATCGACATAATAATAAATAAAATTACCTTTGAGATTTTCGTTTTCGTTTGTAAATGCCGATTTTTGTAAAAAAATTACTGCTTCTAAACTTCTTAACTACAATATTAATTTTTTTATTTATCGATCAAGAGATACATTGTTTTGAAGCTATTATTTTCCAAGAAAAATAAATTAAGTACTCAGCAATTAAAAAAAAATATTCCACAATTTTTCCCCAAGTTATTACGAATATTTTATTCCATTCTGCTCAACTGTAAATCTATTTTTGCGTATTTTTTCTTTCAGTTCAGCGCATTCAGCGCATGTATAATCATATTGCTAATAATGTGAATAATGTTGGTTAAAATATCATTTATTTTCATATACAAAAAAATATTTATCAAATAAAAGAGACCTTACCAATTTTCTATAATGAAAATTTCTTGGGGTAAAATATTTCGAAATTTACTAGTTTTCTTTACCTTAACTCTCGATATTAATGGTCAACATTACCATTTCGAAAATGCGTAAATTTCGAAAAAATATGGTTGGAAAATATGTTATGTTCTAAAATACTTTTACTAAATTTTTTTATGTTTACGGGGATTTCGGAAATATATAACACGAATTACCGAAAAAACAATTTGGCATGTTTTTCAGTAATTCGTGTTATATACTGTAAACACGTCACACGTTAAGAAAAGATATAATTATTAATTTATTTAAAAAAAAAATTTTTTTCAGATGATGACAAGCAACACCCACAATTTTTTGTTTATTGCAGCTCAATATGTCCTTTAACGAATTTTTGTGGAGTAAATTTATTTGATGCAATAAAGTTAAAACTAATTAGTTTGTTTATTCAGAATAATAGTTGATATAAACTTTAAGTAAAATAGAAATATTAAAATTATAATTATCAGTAATGTACGATTTAATTAACCAGTATTGAAAGATATCGACTTATCATGAAAACATCTAATTCACTGCTAGGTGATCATGTTTTCGTTTGACCAAAATCGATTATCACCAAAATCTATTATATTTTATTATGGAAATTACTCTTCACCAAATTCAATTCAAGTTAATGAAACGTCTTTTCAAAACGACTTTGAAATTTATAAGACTATTAAATTTTCGTTTAAACATTTCTTCAGCTGTGAAAACAGAAAAAGAAAGAATTTTCTTTCACTTTGAACTAAAATAAATATTTATCGAATTCTAATTGTGTCTATTCTGGATAACAGAGAAATATATTATTTGAATTTAACCTATTTTGAACGACTTAAAATAATTTTAAAATCAGTGTGTTCAATGTATTTTGGGCCTCAAAAATATTACCATATATTTGGGCTTTAGTCCATGTATAAATATTACCATATATTTGAGGTTTTGTATTTTTGGGATTCCGTAGCAGCTCTAAAAAATTCATAAAGTCTATCCGTCCATCCTGCTATTAAAGTTGTATAACTTGGTCATTTCTCAATAACTTACTGTGTCATATATTTTTATTTAATCTATTAGTTGGACCGATACGTGAATTTCGGGTTTCCATTAAACTATTTATAAATATAATGCTATTTTTCGGCATCTAAATATAATAAATATATCATAAATATATACCGCATCGTGCATCTTTTACGGTCGTAAAAATGATGTGATTATCTCAAACATCATGGAACTTTAAATCATCCCTATAATTTTCAAATACCCTTCGGCCAAATTTCTAATAAAACTATGTTTCTCATAATCTTAACTTAGTTTCAGAGAAAATATGGAGAAAAACATACTTTTTGCGGATATTTTCAATGATTTTTCTACGACTCTTTCATATGAAATACGGAGAAAAAATAGTGTTTTTCATATAACTCACGTTTTATTTTTTCAGTTGATGATTTGTACAACACATGATATTAAAAAAAATCGGTTACTTTATTTGCCTTCTCTAAAGTTTTCATATCAATATTTCTAAGTATTAATCATTTAGATATGTGCTGGTTAATATGACTCATTACTTTGCAAAATTTTCAATTGACACGGTTTCTATGAAAAACTGTTCTTTCAGACGGACGAAAGAAGGATCTTAAAAATTTTCCATTTTTTTCCTTTTAAGGCAGAGACTCGGAGTCGGAAAAAAATCTGATGGCAGTTTTAACCACTAAAATTTGTTAAAGCTGAGTTTTCTAATTTATAAAGTACAAAATAGTTCAATTTTGGTTTTTAACCAAATGTAATAAAAATAATCGTTTGAAATTATTATTTTAGGTAAGTCAATAAAAAAAAATTGTAACCCATAGTGGGTTAGCAAAAGGGGCAGGGAAGCAAATAAACTTTAAATAAACTCATATACTTGTTCATAAAGGTAAATGCGACGAAAAGTACTGAAAGATAAAACGACTTAATACAAGCAACATAACCTTAAAACACGCAATTATCTTAATCAAAGTATAACTTCGTAAACGCAACGTCAACTGATATTACCTTAAGGTTCCGCAGCTAACGCGCCAATAAAAACACACGTAACTTGTAAAAAATAACGTAAAGTTAAATAAAAGACAAAAACGCTTCCCGCACCAGCGGAGCGGAGATACGGATGCTAGATAAAACTTATATGGCTGAGAAAATTGGTTGACAAGCAGATAACGGCGGTGGGACTTCTTATAAAGCCTCTCGTAAGTCGTCCGGCCAATGTTGTGTATCTGATAGCGAATATAAAAAAACTTGAGGCAAGGACACTTGGGTAGATAAAGCAGTAATATATAGGTACCCTGGAACAAAGTCGCCTCTCAAAGGAGTTCGTTAATTAGAATTGAATAATAAATTGTGTTCTGCTCTCGGCTAGTGACTAAAATAAATTAATATTATGCCAAGTTTTAGGTTGGACGGTAAAGGAAGTTTGTTCCGAATACTTTTGATGTAGTGGTGTCGAAAACCTGGCAATCGTCAACTTATATAGACTTAGTATATTGCGAGTATTTTATTAAACGTGGCAATGCAAACATTTTAATGGGGTTTTCTGAATTTATGTAGTGGAATTGAATTTGTACGAGAAGAGAAAACAAATTATATTTAATTTTTGGAATGATAGTTTTTTGTTTTATTAATAGCTTGTCATATAATTTTAGTCATTTAGAGGTTATTTTAAAGATATAAGAAAACGATTATTTTGACATTATTAAGCCAACAGGAAGACTGAAAAAAATTTCTGATCGCGGAATTAGACCTACATATGTAATATGTTTCTTTATAGTCTATAAAAAAAAATATCTTTATAGTCGCGGGTACATAATATTTTTAATACAGAAAGAATTGTTGATGAGAAACAATAAAAATCTAACGATGTACATAACGACTTTTTAGGAATTACTAAAAAAGGTAATCAATATTATTATCTTTTTTTTTTAATTTGTAGCCATTACCTAAATTAATTAAAAATAAACTGTTAAGTTACATTGTTATTCATTCTGTTGTTAACCTTATTTCTTTGACCCTGTCATTCCTGCGAGTTTTATTGCTTAATGTGTTAAATATGTGTATGGAAGATACAATGAGCTACAATGTGTACTTTTTCCATCTTGCTGTTTAAAAGCATACTATAGAAATGGTACTCATAAAATAATTGTGAAAAAATATAACGTTTCATAAAAAAATAAAAGGTTCTCCTTTGTCTGATCGACGATATAAATACAATTTTTTAGAGTGTAAAATTTATTTTTCCATTTTATCTATTTAAGAGTCTCACTGCTCTTTTTTAACATTCTAGGGCAACACTATATTGATTTTTGTCGGTCTCCTTTGAACCCTTGTAAAATAGAACAAAAAATTATTTTGGTTCCCACCATTGAAATGGCTTTCATTGCATATAAAATTTAATTAGGAAAAGAAATACTAAGCTTGAAAATAAAGTGCTAGTTGTCGGACCACTCGCTTTCCTTAAATTTTTCAACCATGAATTTGACGAAAATCTAGATTTTTTGAAATTTCTAGTTCGAGTATTTTGATGAGAACAAAAATTTATTGAGAACTTTTATTACACTTGTTACGATTATTTGTATCATTATTTTCAAGAGATATAGACAAATACTGAATAGGCACTGTGCCAGTTTTTCTAGTCGTTTTCTATTTATGACAAAGTAGATATTCGCCCAACAAAACCTATCCATTGTATTTGGCGATGGTATCGTTGGAAAGTTTTATATGTCTTCGAAAGTTGTAATTTTCTTTGGTGAATTATTTTGTATTTTTAATATTTCTTTTTTTCTATAACCTTTATTCTATAGCCTCACGGCGCTTTGTTACTTATATCACATTGAAATTTCTCAGTAAATTGAATTGAGTCTTTTACCGTTGGATTTTATGAAGCCTTAAAAAGAAATTGAAATGTATTAAATGACATTAAAAAGTTAAAAATTAAAGTAAAGGTGCGCATTACCGACCATGACGACATGATTAACCACTGCATAGGCATCTCATTATTTAACAAGTGGATGAACTAAGTAGTCTATGCAAGCAAATTAGCAGGTAAAATGCTACTATATTATATTATTCAAAGAAAGTAATGGCGTAAACCAAAAATAAAATTCGTTGTTGAGAGACAAATTCCATATTTATATCATACTCATCTGTAGATCTCTAATCTAGTCATCAATTGTATACTAAGTTATAGTAGCACAGATGACCTACTTGGTATATTTCTTCAGTTACTTCTTATATATCAGACTGTATTTCATTCATAACTAGTTGAACTTTTGGGTTTGACGTTAGTAATAATTTTTTATATTTAAATCAAGTAAAATCTATTAATAAAGTTTCTGACAAAAAATGAACATAAAATAACTTATGCTTTTGAAGTCACTTTCTAGGCACGGCTTTCGGCAATCTAATATGGTAAAAGCCACTATACCTTGGTACAAGCTAATTCGGTCCATTATTAATTACGTTGGTAATCAACGATAATTACATTGGTCGGCATGCCTAATGCAATTGACGTGAGTGCCGGGCTTTGAGCTTATAAAGCTTTGATTGAAAGTTAGTACATTATAGAATTGTTGGCGTGAATACAGTTTGATGTTTGACATTTAAAGTTTTTACATATAGCAAAGTCAGTTCATAACATATTCTAGTAATAAATTTTTATAAGGCATGGGGATATTTTGTTAATAGCACATAATTTTAATAGTATTAATTTGCAATAAGTAACTAACAATAATTTATCTTTGATCACACTTATTCTCGCATATAAATATTTATAGATTTGGCATTCCTGTACATATAAAAAAAGAAATTCAATTCAATTTATAACATTTTAGGAAAAATTGTATATTTGCATAAAATCTATTTTTATTTAATATTTCAAAATTATTTTGAAGTTATAATACGCCAGTCGAAGATTGGTATTGGAAAGAATAAAATTAAAAATAAAGCATTTCATTTCTAAAATAATAAGCATTGGTTTTATTATTATGATCATTCCATTATTATGCTTTGAGTATAATTGACTTTGTTCAAACCCATAACAAATAAATAAATACGTACGGAAATACCAGATAGCAAGTTCTATTCTTACTTAACAAGTTTATTTAACTTAGTTATCTATTTTGAAATTTATATCTAGTTTAATTTTGATACACCCTACATTCATATGAATACCAAAAAGTTCTTCAAATGTTAGAAAATGGTTATATTAAGTTTAACACATGTTTGACTTGTCAGTATATAATAAAATAGACCTATTTTAAGAATAAACTAACGAAATATATTGAACAATCAAGAAAGCATAATAACATAGTTTAATATTAGTTTTGATTTAACGTGACATTCAGATGTATACGACTATGAATAAACACTGTGCTCTTCTTAACACAAGTAGATTTTCTAATAATTATACTTAGCATATTTGTAACAGTAGTAACATGTTTTATTTCATTCTAAGGCTATCGAATGGAGAGAAACCCCCAATTAAAATGTGCATTGAATTGATTGATTAACTGATAAAGCATGAATCAAAGCAATTAACCTCGCATGAATTACTCAGATTCCCACTTGCATAATAATGGTACACTGTTGATTAGCTCGATAACGCTTTATCTGGTCCGGTATCTACGGAGAGATAGCGTAGAGACGTAGTGGGTCAGCCGCGTAGCAGCGATCGAACTCCCGGACGTCCAATTTAAGTTCAATTATAGCCCGTAATTAACTTGTCTGCGACTGGTACTCCACTGCTACGACACCATTGAATTCGAAAATTCAACGGATTTACAATCGGATCGAATTACGTTTAAGCACTTGTTTATTTACTGAGGGAAGTTCGATTTGAACTTTATCGTTCTATAGATTATAGTGCGTGATTGTGTATGTACTTTAATGCAAAATAAAGCTAAGTATCATAATTATGAGTATTAAAGGAGAATATAAATTTGTTCGGTTTATCTTGTAGGTATTCGTTGAAGTAAATTAAAAAAAAGGATATAGGTAAATTTAAAAAGAAAGGATCAAAGTATTGTTGGTATTTGCTGAAGTTAATTTCAAAAAGAACTAATATTATCAAGACCGCACTAAGTAATATGTAAAAATATATAAGGATGCAAATGGAATTTGACAAACTGGGGATTGGTTTTAAAATTATTTTTATTTATTTGTTGTCAGCTTTATTTTCTTTTAAATATAATGATTGAATTTATGAATTGCGTTATAATGTTATATACCATTTAACAAAATTTAGTCCAGATTAATTGAAATATTCATAAATAAATATCTTCAATAATAAGCGAATCGAAGGCGAACGTAAAGGCCCAGTCTGTATAATTCATACCGTTGGAAGAAATTGTCATATATCCAATCAGTGGATAATATGAATAACCATAATTTTTATTATAATTGACAAGATCAGCTAAGTTGAGGTCAAATATATTAGCTAAGAAATGAGGAAGTGCAACAGACAAGTTCAAACCTAAGCTAACGTATTTTACAATAAGATAAATTCAAACGTACACATATGTATGTATATTATGTATATCTCTATAAAGTGTAAATATCTACACTTCCATGTAATAGTAATCTGGAAAAAAGAACAATATATTGATAATTTATAAATTAAACGCGTAATAAAAATTTATAAGAAGGTGCACGTAAAACTTATAGCAAAAAAAAGAGTATTAAAAATATTGCTAATAGCAAGAAAGTTTATTTATAAGAAAGTAATATTATTCGTTTTTGATGCAACATGTGTATAAGTAATTTTTACATCTATACAAGTTTTTTCAAGATACATTTTTTAGAAAATTGGATAAAGTGCAACATTACGGTTCGATGCCTCGTATCCTCTTGAAAGTTCATCGTTACACATTATTTGTCTGAAATAATTATTTATTTGCATAAAATTTAGAATATTTGTATAAGTACCACATTTACAAATTATTTGCGTAGCTGATTTTGGAATTTAAATAAAGAGAAAAATTTCGGTAGAACCAAAATTTGTAAATCTAAAAATGGTAAAATAAAAAATTCGTCTATATTATTATTAAGCAAATTATAACCCTTAAAGACCTGTGAGTATAGTTCAAAATTTGTACATTCATGGTCAAATTGCACACTGGATAACAAATAAAAAATTATCTTTTCTTCAATTTTTCATTTTAACCGGTTTATGTGTTAGTGTTAGTAAATAGAAAAGTAACCAGGTAACTATCATTTTTTTTATGTGAAATCTCTCAGTTGACCAAGAAAGGTTTTGGATGTGAATACAGTCAGTACTAGCGTTTCTAATTCCTCTTCAGCAAGAATTTTCAAAGATAATTCAATTATAATTATTTGATTTTGTAATTACCTTATATTTCATACTTTTTTGTCGAATAAGTATTGTTATAGTACTATATCATAAAGTTACTAGAGAGTTAACATTGCAAATTTACGTTTCGTATTGTATTGTACTACATAGATTGCGAACATGCCAGTTGCGAGGCCCATGTGCCTAAAGTCGTATTTAAAAAAAGGGCATATGATTACCTTTTAAATAAAGCTAATATTTTCAAGATTATTTCTTTTTCATTTTAAAGTTACATATCTCTAAGAAACACCATTTTTTATAAATTTACTCACGTATTGAATCGTATGAAATAAAATCATATTTGCTACAAATTTATTATGTATAATTCTTGCTTGGTACAGTTCATTTGAAGATCTTTAAATTATGATAAACATATTTTTTTATGTTTATTTGTATCATATCGGCTAACCGAACATTTGTACAACGGTTTACAATATGTTTTCCCCATCATTTTTATTGTTGCTCTTAATTTTATCTATAATATTTTAAGATTATTTAATATATAAAAATATGTTTATTCCTTTTCAGATTGTTGTAGACAAATGGCAGTGAGAGAACCATTATATTTTGCTAAACGCCTTTGTCCATCTGTCCACCAATATATCACAGCACGATAATTAAAAATTGAATTAAATTTTAATAGCGATAATATTTTACTTAAAAACGTATCTGAATTATTATATTTTATTTTTTTAGTCACATGGAATTTGGGGATAATTTTTCTCTTAAAGATATCATCGAGCGAAAAGTCATTAAAGACGCCTTTTAGTAAGTATGTTTAGCAGGATATGCATTTTTAGTAAGAGGTATTCGATAAGCTTGCATTAAAAACCTTAAAAGATGTGAGCAACCAAGTTCTTACTCTTATGCTTTGAAGAGTAATAACCTAGTAACTAGAGATATGCTGGGCAATATATTTACACAATGCATAACGATATTAATATAAATTATTTAACAAAAATTTATTTACATAATGCATAACGATATAATATATAAATATAATATATTTACTCAATGCATAACGATATGATATGAATCATTTAACAAAAATAGTGTGTACATTTAAATGTTTATACTTAATATAACTTAGTGGATACGGGATATTTTATTTGTACTTAACAAATTTATTTCATTTACCTTACTAATTTATTTAGATTTAAGTGAAAAAAATCACTAATTGCTGCTTGTAATACAAAAAGCATATATGTTGTGTGCTTGTTTTGTTTGTTATTGTCCTACGTCTATGAAATTACCAAACGAAATGTAGGTAACAATTTATTTAATATTTAGTAATAATTAAAGCTAATATCCAAATATTATTGTTGAAGTCATCTTTATAAAGCTTATTACTAAGTGTGCCCCCTACTACTGAAATAATGCATCCAATAGATTATAATCTTCTCCCCTGGTCAAATTATTTGTTTAGGATAACAACATTTAATCGAACCGTACAACTCAAAGAACAATATGATCTTATGCCGTCCGTTTGCATGGAAGTTAGAATCTATCCAAACTTCGCATTCTTAAGTAGATCCGAGGTTTGTGCCAATGTTACATATTTCGACTATCAACAACTTTGAACTCGCATAAATACTCACGGGCATGTTAGGGTTTGGGCTCGATGTAACTCTCTCTTTCTTTCTATTGTTTTTTTTCGTTATAATTTGCTGAAGGAAAGTAATAAAATTTGCAAAACTACGAAAATAATATTATAATCTAGCCTTATTTAATATAATGAAGGATGGCTAAAGTTCAATGATCATTGCTCTTTGGTGAAAGATGATTAAAATACATTTGTATATTTTCTCATTTTTCTAACGTGATTTTAACATGTTTTAATAAAAGTTGTTTTCTCTGTTGGAAACTACATGGTTACTTCATGGTACATGTTTGCATGTTGAACCAAAATGATATATAATAATTTTTTATAATAATTCTTCATGACATTTTTTTCCAAATATTTATGAGTAAGCTTCAAATTTAAGTCAATGACAAAGGGAAACTTGATGCAGGGAAATCAAACAAATAAATGAAACATATAACTGATTTTGTTGATAAAATTTTACTTTTTATGATTTGTTAAATAAATTATTTGATTTGTTCGTGATAATCGGTCTTTATATTTACTGACTTACTTTTTACCAAACATAAATGGAATTCTGCAATTTCATCATGTACGTCTGCCCGTTCGTTTGTTACAACATCGTAACACTTTCAGTTTATGATGATCAAAATGGCGATGACGATGAATATTGTGTTTTAAGTGATCGTTATGGAATTTTAAAGAAAAGTGTATTTTCATTACCAGAAATAAAGAATGAGAGTATTTATTTCTTAAACACCTAGTTTTCCAACCTAGGCACCTCTTGTAAATTCCTCTAGGATTTCATCCTAAGTTCGATGTATGTTTTACATCTACGTAGAATCGAGTAAGCAATTAAAAAAGAGAAAACTAATTTTAATAATAACTGTATTATAATTACTACGCATCTAAAATATTCAAATTTTAAATATACTTTGGCGTGTGAGTTTAACTCTTGCTTAACAAACTTTTTTTAAATATCACTCTTGAAGAAAATATGTTCAAAGTGGAATATATTGTAATTTGACATAAAATATGACAAAATAAATCTAAGTCTTGGAGAATCTTCACAAAGCTTGAAATGTGAAATATCTAACAGGTGCTACGTTTCATCGGAAAGGTAACGTAATTGATATACCCAGACAGTTCAAACGTATGGAGAGTGGTAAGTAGTTCCAAATACTGGATCAGGTAGAGAGTCTTTCACATTCCAGATTCATTGGGTGTCACGAAACAATCTGTTGCTGTCATCGATTGGCGGATGAAAAGGAAATTTATCCACTCAGCTCCCCAGTAACGGTGGGTGCTAAAATGGACGTTAATAATATTGAGGTCGCGCAGGTTAATAGCGTATTCATGTATTTAGAGATTACAGTGACGGTGTGCCATTCAAACATGTCGAGGAAAGTTATTTACTTTATTCGAAAGAGCGGAAAAGTAAACATTTTTCCCGCATCGTCTCAGGGAGTAGCTAAGAATATTTTAAAAATAATAGTTATCGTCACTTGAATACATTTGAGAGAGTTACTTTTCAGCTTTTTAAGTGCTACCGCTGATGATGTGTCCTGTCAAGGTTCAATTTTATTCTTCAATAAATAATCTTTCAGTGAAATACACCGCTAGAGGCATTATAAGAATAGAATTTAGGGTAGACGTTAATTATATTTAGATATGAAAAAAAAATTTAAGTCTATAAAATTATTTACATATTACTGGTACTCTTCAGATTTGATACGAATGAAGCAAGTTAAGAAAGTTTCGCCTCGTACCATCAAACTTCCAAAATTATTTGATAATTTTTAATGTATCATCAAATATGTTTTGCATAAATGTTTTGATATATTTTATTCAATTACTTATTTGTTCAAACTGTTTGCAATATTTAAGTTTGGGACGCCTTATCTAAAGGTTGTGATTATAAAAAAACATATAGAGAAACTGTGTGTCGTTACTTTATTTAAGCCATGTTTTCATAGCGTCGTCACTAAGGTTATGGTTTGCTTTTCCACTTTTGTCATGTATTCTAGAACACAGGTTTATGAAAAAAGTTGTGAGTTTTCCCTATTTTTTAAATAAACCTGCCTTGCATCAGAATATTTTTTTAAATCAGTATCCATTGAAAACTTTAAAGTTTCATAGTTACTTTACCCAAAGAGCTCGAATGGAAGCCTATTATTATAGTAACGCCCCATCTGTTCATCTAAAGTTTATAAATTGTGTCTGCCTGCCAAGAGATTCTTATTTCTAAAGACCATGAAATAGAAACGTGAAATTCACAAATGATGTCTAGATATTTTGCTAAAAACTAGAAATAGAATTTGAAATCATTTAATATTATTTCAAATTATTCGTTATTATTTTCCTGCATATGTAAAAGAGACAACAAAGGAAAAAAAAATTCATAGGCATTTGGGATGACGTTGAAGAGAGATCTTCGGGTAGAAAACAAATAATTTTTTTTTCGCTTTTGAATTCCATATCTCAAAAGGAAAAATATTACATCATTATAAGATCATTAACATATCCATCTATGTGTCCGTCTGTTGTCATAGATAGTTTTATCCGACCAGCCTACTGAACACGTATATTTTAATAATCCATAAAAATTTTCTCACGCGTACTTAGTTAAAATTTTTAGAGTGACTAAATAAATTTACCAATTTTTTTAATGACTTGTGTGGTGTGAGATATCAATTAAAGTTATAAGGATTATATTACCAAATACGTATTATTAAATAATTTAATTCAACATATTTCTGAAGATATTGTGTATATGTCCAAAAAACCTATTTTCATAATTTTCTTTTCTTTTTTTAATACTACTATAATAAATTATAAATTTATTAGGAAAATAAAACAACTTTTTTATTTTTTAGTTAATTACGATTTTTTTACAGCTGTAATAGATATAATAGGCAACATTTAATATGGTGGAATTGCATAAGTGTTTGTAAACATTTTAAGGGAAAATGTTATATACCCTTAAATGTTCATGCATGCCTAATTGTATGTGCAATCCTTGTAGTAGCAGTTCTATTCGTATTAAAGGAATTTTACTTTTTATTAAAAAATTTTGATTGAAAATTTTTTTGGGGGCTACAAAAGTTTGCCATTTTAATAATCAGTTTTTTATCAGGTTTATCTTAAAATGTTATTACTTAAGAACAATCGATTCTAATAATACGCATATCCTATGCTTAAACAAGTTTCAAAGGGAATTTAATATAAATTAGTAAAGAAATATAAATTATGAAATCGAGTATTTTTGAGAAATTTATGATACTTTAGTTGTAAAAATTATGCTAGGTAATCTGTATAATTTTGAAAAATAATGTTAAGATTTGCAAATAGTTTAAAAGCAATACAAGTTTTACACTAAATGACCCTATCAGTGCCAGTTCTACCCGTATTTAAAAGTTCCATACTGATTTACGTATTATAAGAGAAACTATTACATATCAAAATGTGCAAAAATATATTTTCTTTCTCCTCATATTTTCAAAACTACTGAACCAAAATCAGTAAAAAAACAGAGTTGATAGAAATTGATTTGAAGTTTAAAAGAAAATTATACACATTATTTTAGTTCTTGTAGTTTTTAAATTCATTACATTTTCATGTCTTTTAAAGAAATACTAGCCTATCCATTGTTTCGTGAAAAAAACACAAATATTTGTAAATTGTACAATGAAAATTCTGTGTACTGGAAAATATTTATATACACACCTAAATGTCCGCTAAATTCCCGCAGTACGAGTTTTGCTCGCCCTTAAAGGGTTAGTTTTAATTGATGATGAATTAAAAATTATGTTAATAAAGATTTTGGATTCTTTTTCAGTTAAAGAACATATATTTGTTTTTTTTTGTTTTGGTTTAGCACAAAAGAAGCTTGTTTGATTGATATGAAACTTTCACCATTTTCTTCACGTATACAAAGCATAGCATTTTTTAAGTACGTGATAGTTGAATCGCTTTTTAAATGAAAGAATGAAAAGTATGAACTAACGTTTTTAAGTTCAATTTTTTGACGATTACAGCTGCTTTAAAACAGTATATGAAGATTTTCAGATTTTTTCAGAAATTTCCAAACATGTTCAAAGCTATGTATTATTAACTATTACAAATTTTCTGTCACAAAATTAAACAACAAAATTATTTTTGAGTTTTCGAGTTAAATCTGTAAAAAGTGCCCAAAAGGGTTTTATGTTACAAGACTCGACCACACTGCACTAAAACAGCGAATAAAAAAATAAACCTATGAATATATTTCAATAAATTACGGCAAATAATTTCCGTGTAAAAAGTTGCAATTGGAACATAATTCTGTCCTAGCAAAGGCGATGTGGGTTGCTGGTAAATATTAAAATGAAAAAAGATAATTACGCAAGTAAATAACGTAGTATCAAATATTTAAACGGTATCTGCCAAGAAATTTTCAGAATAAACAAGTTAACTCTTAGTTTAGAAAATATTTTTTAGATATTCGCTTTATTTTTGTAAGCAACCGATAACATTTTTTCAAATTCTTCGAAAAAATATTTTGCTGAGCGTGTCCTAAGTTTTTGTAAATATTTTTTGTTTTAATGAACTATCTAAAATCCATCTGTCGATCTATAAAACTACTATTTTATTCTTAGCGGTATATGAGACGACAGATGTTTGCCACGTGATATAATGTCACTCTGATTTACTTTTACTGGTAATCATCGGTTACTGTCTCTAATATAAGGGAATATTTTGAGTTTAAAATTGTTGAATACTGGTTTAGTTAATAGATTAATTGTAAGTAGGTGATCAAGTAGAAAATCTTTTTTTTCAATATATAGATTATCATATCTGTTTAATTTTTCAAGTAATTTATATAAAAGTATATGTTCGCAACAGTAAATACATATGTATGTTACTTGATTATTTCAGAATAGTTAATTATTTATACTCTACTGTGTGTTTCACTTTCTTAAGTTGAAGGAGGATGTAACTTTTATTTTTGAAGATATTTCATTTAAACTCCTCTTTCTGGAAATATTATACGAAATTTCATTTACTTAGAAACATTTTTCAAACAATTTAAAAAAAAAAAAATGTAAATGTATTTGTTTATAATTAAATATGCAATAAGGAATAACAAATTATTAATAAAAATGAAAGGAGAATGTTGCTTGGTTATATTAAAATTGTTAACCTTTATTTTGAACTTTTGTAAAGTGTTTAGATATCAACATTTTACATAATATCAGGTAACGGTACGTGTGATTAATTTTTGCTAATGGTGATAACTTCGCCCATCACAAATTTGACGTGCCCAAATAGACCAAAATATATACTTAATCAAAAATTAATCTCTGACCATGAGATATCCTCTGCTTCTCTTTAATAGTAAATACACATTATTTTTTCTGTGATTTTTCTATGTCTATCTAATTACTAATTACTAATCAATAGTAAATAAATTTTGTCAGTAAACTAACATATTTTCTGACGAATATTTTATAAAACAACGTCATATAAAATATTTAATAAATCAATGACATGATGATTAGTTTTTAGTCACCGTGTCACCATAAATGTTTTTGTATACTGTGCGTTCGGATCTTTATCACAAAACCTGAAAACACATCGTATTTTATCACTTGTCCTGTTCGGAGAGAAACAGAAACAAATTCACTTGTGTAAACTTTTTGCTGTTGCTATAAATTTTATATGAACGTCTTCTTAAGTTTCTTTTACATATATTCTTTGTGTAAAGAAATAATTTCAGAATGTTCTAGGCAAATGAAAAAGATTGAACTTTTAAATTTCCGTCATCCCCGTTTATATGTCCCTCTGCCTGTATATCACAGTATAATATTAGGTAAAATATTGATGTTGACTGAAATTTTATAGGAAAGCGTAGTTGAGTAAAAAACGGATTTTTACTTGTTATATATGCAGACCCGTGTCGTTACAATCACTGGCATAATATCGGCTCGCATTAATGTCCAATTGAAGCACATCTTTTTCCAGTATTATATTTTCCGCATGAAAAACGAAATATGACAAACCAAAAGAAACGTATGTATGTAGATTGTTTTCCTGTAGCTATAACCGTTAAGGTAGCTAGCCCTGTTGACCCGTCAAAAGTTTTCATCCTGTATGTTGTAAATATATTTGCGCCATTTATCATTGAGTTCAAGAATTTTCACCGTATTCATTTTTAACATCAATTTCACAGTTACTTTTCTATGTTTATTATATGATGAATGGAAACGAAAGAAACGTTATGCACATTCCATCCAATTACATTAATTTAATAGTCACTTATTTTATATCTTCCATGGGTTTTATTCTATTTCTAGACAAGAAGAGACAGCACATTTCGTGCCAGTTTATTTAGATTCACCCTCAAAGAAAGCCCGGTGGTTCCTGCGGTTTCAAAATGCAGTTATGAATCATGTATTGCTCCACTGCGGTGAACATGATGATGTGCGTAGATTTTTGTTAGAGAGCATGGGTCTTAATGTTTGAGTAGACGTTCACGCGGAGCTTTAGAACGTGATATCTTTAGTCACTGTGGCTTGATCGGGAATAGACTAAATTTTGAGTCATTCAAAGCTTTCGCAAAGTGCGTTCTCGTAAATATGGGGATATTAAATGACTCATTGCAAAGGTACAATCTTTAACCCAGTTGAGTGGGAGCACTTGATGGTAGATACGGCACACAGTTAAGGGACCTTCGAAGTTTCCCTCTGTTGTATGAGGGGGGGATGTAATGGTTCCCAAGAGGGGCCCCGAGACAACTCGGGTGGAATGGCGGGAAAAGTGTTTCTAAATAATCTTCTTGAATGAATCCTATTATTGTGACAACGTCGTAGTTGTCGTTCCCATTGGTCAGAGGGTTCTAACTTTTGAAGAAAATGAGATAGAAGCTTAAATTTTACAAATGATATACAGTTATTTGAAAAACTAGAAATAGCATTTCAAATTAATTAACGTTATATTTCCAGAGGGCTGAGATATTTAGAGGGAGTTAGGAATAAATATAAAATTCTGCAGTATTATTAACCCGCATATAGTTTACATTCAACTCCTCTACCTCCGCTCATCCCCCTAAACAATTCAAATGAAAATAATGAAAAAACAGAGCCTCCATGAATTATTTAATAATTTACTAGAAAGCTAAAGAGACGATTTTGAATTTTTTATATTTATTAAATTTTACATATTTGAGATATTAACGATATCTATTATAGCATACTTACATGGCGACAAATAAAACAAATATCTGTAATTGGTTTATAAAAAAATATTATATGCCATTAAATAGTTACTCAAACAAAATCCGCGCAGTAGGAGTTCTATTTGTACTAAAGATATTTCATTATTTAATGAAAAATATCGATTAAAGCATTTTTGTGGACCATAGAAATGCTATTTTATTAGTAAAACCCTTTGTTACTAAGTCTATTTAAAAATGTCGTTAAGTAAGAAGCTGTTATCCGGTTTTAATGTTTGGTTGTGTTCTATATTTAAACAAGTGTTGAACCGAAGTAGATTTTAATTATTAAAAATATTATTAATAAATCCACAGTATTTTTGAGAAATTCTTGATATTCCACGCCTGTGGAAGTCACGCTAGGCAATATATTTCCTAGTCAAAAATAACATTAATATTTGCAATTAGTTTAACATTAATACCCTTAAATGCTGAAATTGATATATGCATACGCAAACCTTAGTGCGGGTTCTCAAAATACGTAATATCTTTTTACTACTTGCATCGTTTGGTTCTTTTTTAAGCTAGTAACACCATATCTACTTGGTCTTCTTATTTGAAAACAATAGAACTACTAGTATTTTGATTTAACTTTGTCTTCTATCAGTTTGTGAATAAAAATTCTGAACTATCATCGTATATTTATTAGCAGTAATTTTTAATTCTGTTAAATTTATTTAATCAATTTACTTAATTCGTTTCAAGTGACATCATTTTTCTCGTAGTTTACATTTATATTTCTGTCATAAGATCGAAGAGGCCTTCTTGTACGTAAATGGTTGGTATGAGTGTAATTTTTTAGCTTTTTGTTTGCAAACATATTTTCTAGTTTTTTGGGCTTATATTTCATGCATGATATAAAAAAAACAGGACGGGTTGCATTATAAGCACATAAGAATTTTTAATTATTTATAAAATTTTGTCTGGGATATATATACATATACATATATATATATATATATATATATATATATATATATATATATATACATATATATACATATACATATATATATATATATATATATATATATATATATATACATATATATACATATACATATATATATACATATACATATATATATATATATATATATATATATATATATATATATATATAACTTATATTAAGTTTGTAATCTTTGTAAAAATATTTACACATATCGAATACGACTGATTTTCATAACCGTCATCCTATTTGGAAGTTCAACGAATCATACTCGCGGAACGTGTTTCTTTATTACCAATAAAGTGTGAAAACAAATATTGTACTGTCGCTTAACAGTTAGTGAACATATCTCTATTGGTTCAAACGCACGCTAGGACAGTTTTGATACAGGCTCAAAGAGATAGCGAGAATCTCCCTCGTTTAATATAAAACTTTCCGAGATGTATGAGTTGAAAGCATTGCAATCTCGTTGTATGAAAATTCCCTTATGGTCATTAAATATCAACGCTTGTATTTTAATGAATTATGGATAGTGAATTTTTCTTATTGGCGTCCTTAATGTACATATATTACAAAAATACTTTTGCTTTAATATTTTTTACATATATATATATATATATATATAAGTTTAATTCCAAGTCACACATTACTAACTGTATAAGGCTTGTCTTTATACATACGAGATTAACTAACGTGGTAAAATATTTAAATATTTAAGATTAACTAACGTGGTAAAATATTAAATCTAACGAAATAAAATATTTAAGGGGTTCAGTGTCATTCTCAAAATATTCAATTTCCTGTTTTATTGTTCGAAATTAACTTGAATGTAGTAAAATTGCACAAGAGCGGGATGACAATAAAGTATACATATACATAATGATGATAACCACACGAGTGGAAAAAGGTAGAACAATAATCATCTTACTATAAAATGTGCGGTTTGTGTCAAAGTTGCATAGTAGCACTGGCAAATGTATAAAAATTCGATTTGACGAATGCCTCAAATCATAGAATCCCGAAATGTTTCGTCCCGTAACTACGAGTAATTAGATATAATAACAGAGCACTTAGCGCGTGATTATTATGTATGTAAGTAAATGTGTGTGTGAATATATATATATATATATATATATATTTATATATATAAATATATATATATATATATATATATATATATATATGTATATATATATATATATATATATATATATAATCACATATATATTCATACACACACATACACAAAGTTAAAAACGAGAAACTAATCAAAAGGCTTATTTAAATTTTATTCGGTCACTTAAGTGTCTGTCTATTTGTCTGTCTGCCACAGAGTTCTATTAGTACTTAACAGTTCATGAGATGAGATTTTTGATTGTCATTAAACTTTAAATGTCGCATGGGTTTCAGTATCCAAGTATACATATGATATTTTAGATTATTTTGAGACGTGTGCGCGTTTATTGACATGAAGTTAGCCTTAATGACTATTTACATGAAGTTAGTCTAAATGTGGCGGACACATTTTTAGGTTAACATTTTGGCCATGAGAGCTATATTAAAATAATATATAAAAGACTGTAGATAACAACTGATAATAAAAACATACGTAAGAATCAATAATATATAATGTTATCTATTACATGTTTTGCCATGTTTGCTTTTCGACTAATTTTAAATTCAACAAATTGAAGCGTTGTGGCTTTATTGAAATAATACTTGAAAAAATTGTTCAAGATTCAACCGTAAAATTAAAAAAAAGAACAATGCCTCTGTTAAATAATATACCTTTCAAATTGATTGAGTAGTTACAAAGAATAAATCTAGAAATAAACAAAGTAAATCTTAGTTGAAAAATATTTCTTAGGTCTTATTTTATTTTCATCTCATACACTGATACTAGAGCGGTTAATTTATTTCTTGCTCAAAAGGTAGATATTGGTTTTATTTTTTCAACTAATAATTAACATTTTTCCTATTTCATTGCAAATTTTTCCTTAGTCGCTTTCAGTTACTTTCTTTAACACAATGAAATGTATTTAGTTTATAATAGTTGAATACTATTTTTAGTAAATATGTAAATTTTAAGTTAGAAACGAAAGGAAAATATTTTATTTATTTGCTTTATTTTTTTTGGAATACCGGTAAATATGTATGAAGCATCCATGTACATTGTAGCATATATTGATTTTTTTAGTTAATATACACAAAAATTTATTTTGATGCAGTAAAATAATAAAAAATACATCTTAACTTAATTTCTAAGCAATTTATTTTTTATATTTAACTTAAGAAATTAAAATATGGAGGATTTTAATTTATTAAGTTGATCGAGAAAGTGATTCTAATTTTCCAAAATATTTGGTTTAATCTCATTTTTGTGGGAATTAAATACGAAATTTCTTCCACTGATAAATTCATATTTTTCAAACTTCGATTGCAATCTAGTAGTTCTAAACGATGTTAAATTTAATAATGAATGAAACCTCTAATAAAACTGGCTTGGTATTCTTAACTTAACACGATATTCTTAATGTGTATGATGATATATTAAGGGTATTGATTGAAATCTTACACCCATCTTATATGTTTTCATCTATAATACTTTATCTTAAATTTATACTTTGAACTGTAGTTTTTGTAAATTATTATGGTTACTTGTATGATCTATGGTTTTACTGGTGGTAGCAAAGTTTTAGGATTATAATTTTACTTTTACTTTTTCCAATGCTTTTCGAAATTTATATAACTTTGTTTATAATTAAATGTGCAATAAGAAAGAAGAGTTTTTTTAATTAAGAATACAAGGAGCACTTCAAATGCTGAAAGTACAGTTACTGGACATTCGGGATATAAGTTCTACTTGCACTTGATCATCTTATCTTATAATATTTGTCGAGAATATATTCGTTCAAACCATATAGGTTTGAACACAAAAAAAACTCGCTGTTAAGCTTAGAGTAACCTCTAGGTTATATAACTATATATATAGATATAGTAAATAGAATATTATGGAGCAAGCCATGATTATACCAGATTAAGGGACCGAGTTCGAGATGAAGAATTTAGAACCCAAATAAAAGTAACAGAAATCGTAAAAGTTACCTCATTGAACTGGCGTTAGATGCCTACACGAAAAATGGATAGTGTCTTTTAAGCTGGCTTTCGAGGGCATTGAAGCGCGATACTGGTTATCCAACATTTTATTTATAGGATTTCAAGAGAATACAATTAGAAAGGCGAGAGTACCTTGGATGCTGCTCGCTCAAGATAAACATGCATGGAAAATTAAGAAAGATCTCGGGCGTTAAAAAGATACGGGTAGAGGAGGAAGAAGAGGAAAACAATTTCATTACAAATGATTTATTTTCATAATCGCCTTTGCCTTTAAATGAGAACTGTTTCTTAATTTATTAAAATTAATTTAATTAATTGCAATGGCGACACCAACCACAGTAAATAGGTGTATGTAAAATCGCCTTTTTAAAAATCACACAAAGAATCTTAGCAAACGACTTACATATTTACTGCATGCGCTCAGTTATTATATAATTTATTCGGAAGTTATGAATATTTTAGCTCCTTCCACATATTTCATCACTGAGTGAAAATATTGACCAAATTTTTGAAGATTCGACATCTATCAACTGTCATAAAAATCACATTTTAATAAAATCTGAGTCTTTAAAAATCAATGGACGTGAAATATGTAATAGATACTACGTTTCATAACAAAGGTAACGTAATTGATATACTCTAACACTTCAAGTCTATGGAGAGGGGTAAGTAGTTCCTATTATCCAATAAGTCAGAGCATGTCAAAGGTTCAATCTCAGTTTTTAACACAACTATCACATTCCAGATTCATCGAATGTCACGGAACTATCTACCTCTGTTATTGATTGTTGTCAATAATTTTGAGGTCGCGTAGGTTAATGAAGTATTCATGTATTTAGAGGTCACAGTTACAGCATGGCGTTAAAATGTGTAAAGTTATTTATTTTGGTGAAATGAGGAAAGGCAAAAATATTTTTTTGCAACGTCTCAGTGGTGACTACGAATTTTTTTAAATTGCTAGTTATCGTGATTTGAATAAAGTTAAGGAGACGTGTGTAGTTATTTTCGGCTTTTTAGTGCCATCGCTAACGACGTGTGCCATCTACGATGTTAAATTTTCCGCTCTAATAAATACATTTTTAGGTAAATTCGTAGCTAGGGGAATCATATAGGTGAAAGTTGGCATAGAAGTGAGTTATATTTAAAGATACAAAAAAAAATCAACCTTGCTTTCTATCCTGTCGATCACATACGACTGAATTAGCAAGTAGTGAAAGTTTCTCCTTGGATCACCAATCTTTCAAACTTATTCGAACGATTTACGAATAATTTTTTCAAAATTATTCGTAAATCGTCCCATATATTTTTGTAGAATATTATATATCGTATAGTGTATATATATATATATATATATATATATATATATATATATATATATATATATATATACGATTATTAAAACTGTTTTTAAATTATAAATATATAATTTTGGAGATGGAGCCAAAATACAAAAAATAGAATAGAAAATTTGTCGTTTATATATTTAGGTAATTTTTCAATGAGGGGTCTACATTTATTTAAATATTTTCATCCAGCTTTGTTTCATCCTTTGTTCTATAATTGATTTTCCATGTTCGTATAATATTAAAAGGCAATTGAAGAAATGTGAGCTTCCTCCGAATTTATTTTAATTTAACGTAATCGCTTAATTCAAAGAGAGAGACCTTCTGTAAGTTTTTTCTCATTCGAGACAAAGTATTATTATGTCAGAATATATTGCAAAATTAGTTTCCGTTGAATAATATGAAAATTTATGGTTTCCATATGTGCCCAAATAAAACTTTTTTGTTGTGACAAAGTTATTTGGTCGTCCTTCTATCAGTCTGACAAAGGCTTCGAACATCTAAAGATATATATATATATATATATATATATATATATATATATATATATATATATACATATATATATATATATACATACATATATATATATATATATATATACTTAGTTTAAAATCAGAAATAGTATTGAAAATTCGAAGGTTACTTTTTGAGAGTAAATGGAGACAAGAAAAAAATCTACATAGGCATCTGGGATGCCGTTAAAAGAAGCCCTTGGAGGAGAATAAAAATTTGTTTTATTCCATTTTTCAGATTTCGCACATCAACAGGAAGAAAAGACACCCTTATTTGTACGTCCGTTTATCGTCACAGCCATTTTTTTCAAGAAAAGCAAATTGATATAATAAATTTTAGTAGTTATCATTCAAAAATATTTCGACATTTCAGAAAGAGCAAATAAATTAATAGAATATGTAGTGCGGAATTTGTCTCTAGAAATGGTTAGAAAAAGTTTTAAACAAAGCGTTGTTTTAAAATTCTATGTAGTGAGGAAGTCTGGAAATATGGTTAAATACTTCCTAAAATTTTTATTAGTTGACGTCACGATTAAGTTTCTACGTCGACTTTAGGAATAGCAATAAAGCACATTAACCCCTTTTTATTTCAGTAGCAACCGCTGAAAAAAATTTATACTAAAATTTTAAGACACAAATAAAATAATCGACTTTCGTAAGTTCCCCGTGTTGTTTAATATTTGAAACAAAATTCGAATTCTAAAATTGTTTGTTTTCCAGAATTTCACTATAAATAATTTTAGATATTGTGGAAAATCTCAATAAAAATTATGCTTCCTTCTTCACTCAAAACTACTAAAATTAAGATAAAAACTTTCTTAGAATTTAACTAATATTTACCAGATTCCAAACATTTCAAGTTTTTGAAAAATTCAAATATTTTAATGGACCATCAAAATTGTCATTTTCATACCCATTTTGACAAAATATCTTTTAAAAAGTACCATTATATATGAAGCTGTCGTTCAGTTATATCTTTTACCATATTCTATTTTATATTAAAACATCATCTGTAATAAAAATAAAACCAAAATCTTAAAAATAACATCAATGTTTTGCTAACAGTTTAATAGAAACGTGAACATTCTTAAACTTTTATATTTCCGCCCACGAATATGAAATACCTGTCCGTGCGAGTTCAACTCGTACTAATATTTAGTTTATCATTGTAATTAAATATTTTGTTATTAAGCTGGTAAGAAAATATACATTTACTTGATCTTCTTATTTAAGGACTTTAGTCCTCTTTTGATTTTATATTTTATTCTGTGAGTCATCTAAACTCTAAGATCTTAGGGTATATCTGTTTTATAAATTATTTTTGAACTCTGCTAAATTTATCTAATCAATGTACGTAGCCAGTTTCAGGTTATGCCATTTTCCATTGTTATAGTACCTAAGAGGCATTCTTGTCCGTAATTTTTTGGATAATTCGTGACTATCATGTAAAAGATGATATTTTCATACATATATATATATATATATATATATATATATATACATATATATATCTATATATATTACAAAACTGAGCCATAATGGCTATTAAATCATAAGAAAATAAAAATATGTAATGATTTTAACTCAACAGTTTAGACAAAAATAAATTTTAATATCTGTGCAAAAAACATATACGTATATATAATATATCTGTTTTTCATAACCATCTTTTCCATCAAAACCAAACATTATCCAGTTACTTAACAGCAGATATTCTACTTTATGTTGGTGCAAATTAACTCTTGGACAATATTGACCGGGGTTCAAAGGCATTGCGAAGATTCCCCTCGCTCAACATAAATCATTCAGAGAGTAAAAGCTGAAAGCATTGTGATCTTAATGTTGAAAATTCTGTTAGGTTCATTAAATACTTTCTCTTGTGTAGTACATAAATTAAGCGGAGGTAAGTTTTAATATTGACCTACTTATTATTAAAAATGTATTTCAAGTCGGTTTCCGTAAGACTTTTTCACGTAAATAAAATATAAATTTTCATACTGTTCTTAACTGGAGCTATACGGCGCTTATGATGAAAGCATATGTGATTGGCTAACATAGTATTGAAAATAATTAACGTAGTATTTTTGAGAAATAGACTAACGTTGCCTATTTGTGTTAATAATTACACGAATGAGCAAGAATATAGGACAATACCTTGTAATCATGCTGTTTTAAAATGAGGGCATCGTATTTAGGTCACGAATTTGCAACGTGAACACGTTGTATACGTTTTCACGTTGGAAGAGCGTGACCTATGTACGATACACTCATTTTACAGCAGCGCATATATTCGAGTCAATGCACGACGCAAATCATAGAGTGTTTTGCGATGTCCTGTAATCAGATATGGTAACAAAGTCGCGCCTGTAGCACATTCTTTTTATCGGTTAGGTATCATTGGGATTAATATTAATTATAATGAAATAAATGACCCAAAAATCATTCATTACATTTGCATATTTGCGTACTACTCTTTATATATCGGATAGCACGTGCTATAAACTTCTCCTACTCCTCATAAAACCAGTTACTGTTCTGTCTGTCAAAAACTTTTTTCTCAGTAATAGTTTAACCTACAACTTGATAAAGCCAATTTTCTCAGTAATAGTTTAACGCAGAACTTGAGGTATGGTATAGTAATTGATAATATTGACCTGTGTATTGAGATAACTCTTCAAAATATTTATATGATCATTTTATAGGTAGAAATGAGATCCTCGAAAAAATTTTTCAGTGTCATTTATCGTGTGGAATATTGTTTGAGTTACCTCAAATGTTAGTAAATGTCTTAATGTGTGCAAAACAATAAGTAATAATAAAATCTATATAATACAATAAGTTTATTTTAATTGAAAAAATATTTAAGATTATACTATAAATATTTTTTAATTAAAATTTCTCTTATTTTAGTTTTCTTTCAAATTGATTATTTTATCTATTTCTATAAGAAATTGTTTTTGTATTTGAACTCATACCAAAAATAAGTAAGGGAGCAAGTTTTCCAAACTTCATTTAATTTCATTTAAGTTTACGCCCTTAAAAAAATTAACTGAAAATTCATAAAATTTATGTAACTAAAATTTTTTATTTTACATATTTTAGTTACTTTTGATCTTATAAAATATTTCTAAAATCGGTTGATTATTTTTTTGCGCAAGAAGCTTGACATTGCTTTTATTTTTGAAGTAACTGACAAATTTATTCCTATTTCATCGAAAAACTTATGTGCCGCAAAAGGTTTTAGTTTTTATAAATATTTTTCATACAATATTCTTTATATAATACGTGAACAGCCGTGCGGATTATTGTGTATATTTAATTGTTTAGGTAATATACACGATGAATCATGATTATTTAATTTAATACAATAGATATTAATTTTTGAGTTTATTTTAGTGCAGTTTATATTCCACTATATATCCTACTTTCTTAAGTAATGGTAGATATACCCGTTATGATAAATGTTCCGTAAGTCAAATATTACGCTATCGCTGTATTATTTCGTCTCTAATATTTTAGCTAAGATTTACAAATGTGAACTTTAGGTTTTGTTAAATTAATTCTGCTGATTTCTATGATTTATTGTTTTCTCCCTAATATGGTATTAAAAAATGTCATAAATTTTTTATTTTTTTAAATTTCAGGGTTGAATTGCAGATGAAGCTGTAGAAATTATAATTTGTTTTTAGTTTTGGCGAAAGTTTATCAAAATATAAACTTATTTCTTTACAATTGACTGTGCAACTAGAAATAAATGATTTTTAATGAGAAAAAAAGGAATATCGCTAGCTTAAAGTTAAATTTTTGGTCAAAAATTTTAAAGTTACAGACGTGATTTTTAATACTAAATAATTTAATAAACATCCTACGTCTTAATAAAGCACAATTATTTATTATAATTTAATTACATTATGTCTCTGTTTAAAGATATCAGTCGACCTAAAAAATAAGATGGTTAGGTCCAAAGATCTAACAATGATTTTTTAAAAAAGTAACTTGAGCTGTGCCAATGCTAAACATTTTGAAGAATGTCTTGTTGTTTTTTCTATTAAAAACCCTAAATATTTTAAAGTTAGCGTGAACCGGTTTTTATCTCATTAATTTCAAAAATGAGTAAATGATTCATTTTTCAGGATTCCTCACGCCAAAATAAAAAAATACCCCTATCGATTGATACCATTATTGACCAATAATTATTCTAATCATTACGTGTCTCTCATCTATCTTTCTGTAAACATAATTTTTTTTCAGGAACGGCGGAAGCCATCGATTTCAAATTAATCACCAATATTCATACTAATCTCCACTACTACAAAGTACTGTAAATATTATAAACTTACATAAGCGCCCAAATAAAATAAAAAAGCACGGTCTTCTAAATATCACGTATATTGGTACTTCTGTCTCACTCACAGAAAACTAAAGGTGTTTCCCGTTGACCTAGAATTTGAAAATTGGGTACGTGGTAAAGTTTTATATCACAAGAAAAGTAGAAGGCCCGACAATAATTAATTTATAATTTTGGTCTAAAATTTTGTTGTTGTTTATTTTAATATTCGAAAGAAACTCTAATAAGCTTAGAGTAACCTATACTGTCATAAAATGTGCTTGTATTAGTTCAAGAGACAAAGAATAAAACGAGGAAGTTAGAGCCCAAAATAAAACTATCCGACATAATTGAAACGGTTCCAAGGAGTATCTTGGATAAAGCTCGTTCAAGACAAACACACATCGTTGGCCAAGAAGGAGGTCTATGTCAAGAGGTAGATGAATATAGGTTAAAGAAAAAGAAAATTAAATCATTTCCAATTCTTCGCTTTATGGAGACCTTTTTAATAAATGCTCGTTTTAATAATTCCAATTATTTTGTTCAATTACAAGAACTGCAACAAATCGCAATAAACGTACTTGTGAAAAAATTACCTAACTAAATGTTAAATAACGTAATTATTTACTGCATACGCTAACATTATGTAGGGGTGGGTAAAGTAATGGCAAACGTGGAGTAATTTCGAATGAGGCCGTTACGGCATGATAGAAAATTGATTACCTGTATCTACCGTTTGAAAAGATAGTTGATAATCTCTATCTATTAACTGTGAGTGGACGTGTAGTTATTTGGCAAAGTTGCGTTTAGTGTTCTTCATCTGCAAACAGCAGGAAATATGGTCTTTTTATAGCTATGAATACAAGGCGAAGAAAATTCAATACGAGGTTGTTAAAATTTTCACAAAAGCTTTTAATCACATCAGAGTCGAAAAAGCTACAAACAGATGCCGGGCAGTTAGAATTTGGCTACTGGATTCATCAAAATTTGATGATTTGTTTAAAACCCATATGGAGTAATTACGAAAAAAATTGCGTGCGTACTTATGTACGCGCATAGAAGTTATGCTTTTTTGCCATAAAAGAATAATTTTATTTAGCACGCAAGTATTAATAGAAATAAAATAATAAAGGACTGGAGACTGATTATAAATACGGTTAGTAAAATCGAAATTCAATCAAAAAATTAAATTTAAAAAATTACAATATATATATAATGGATTTTTAAATTTACTAAAATAATATAACTGAAGTTTAATTAATAATGAAGATAATTAAATATGCTGAAAATTTATTGTAATTATTAATTTGAAGTATTTAATGCTTAAATGATATGTTATTAATTTTTGATGCAATTAAATACATGCCGAAACTTAACCTCACTTAAGAAATACAATTAAAATATATTAAAAAGCTTTTAAGCACTATTTCTGTGCCGAATATTCGTAATAAATAAATATTCTTTCCTTCCATGGATCAAAAGGTTTTCCCTTATTTAATATAAATCATCATTCAATCACTAAAAATATTATTTAAATACATATAGCTTAGATTTGTATCAATATAAAACACGTGTTGTGTATTTACAAATACCTGAATAACTATCACGAATATAGTAAAAGACACTACACGTAAATGAAATATATGTTTAGTGAGCAATATCACCCTATTTTCCATCAAGTGTGTGAAAGATTTAGCAAAATATATTAAAATTGTGAAAAATAACAGGAACATTTTTTAATAAAATAGTGTATACAATGAAAAATGTATATGTATATAGTTGTGTATGAAATCCTCGTAGTGCGAGTTCCACTACTATTCATTTTTCCAATAAAAGATTCATTCAATATATTTTCGTCTGCGAAAGTCATATTAGGTAATACATTCCACAGTGTTTTCCACATTACTTTCACAAAAACCTTAAATGCTTAAATTTGTTTACGAACATAGTTTAGCACTATGTATGTATGTTCAATCCCTATTTAATATTTTTTCACTATTTACTTGTTCCCCTTATGTGAAAACTTTAGAACTCTTTTGTTTCAATTTCGTCTTTTATCAGTTTGTGAAACCAACTTCTGTGATATTATCGTAAATTTATTATATGTAGCATTTTTGAACT
This sequence comes from Druceiella hillmani, assembly GCA_039881145.1. NCBI lineage: Eukaryota > Metazoa > Arthropoda > Insecta > Lepidoptera > Hepialidae > Druceiella > Druceiella hillmani. Next base: position 38,829,472 of record JAYKKI010000007.1, on the reverse strand, counting down.
CTGTTAAATTTATTTAATCGTTTTACATAGCCCGTTTTAGATGACATCAATTTCTCTGAAGTATGAGTATATTTTTTTGTCGTAAGATTTAAGATGCACTCTTGTACTCAAATTCTTGGTATGGGTGTAGGTTTTCGAAAATTTTTGCAGCTTTTTTAGATACTTTATGGCTAATTAGAAAAAAAAGGAAATATTTTTATGGATCTATTATGCGATTGAACCATGATGGTCAATGAGATTAAAAACAAATAAAAATATATAAATATTCTTTATTATTTAGCCAAAAATAATTGAAATAAGTAATTACTTTATTTTAATTATTTTTGTCTAAGTAATAGAGAAAAATAATCTTAATAATAAGAGAAAATAATTTTACAGACGTATGTTTCTAGACCAAATATAAATTAACTTTAAAATCTATGTACAAAATATTTGCATGTATCGAATACCGCGTTGTTCCTATCAACTTAATTGGAGTTCAATGAATTAATTAAAGTTCAATGATCCACTTTCGCAGATCATCTTTTCATATAACCGATAAAGTGTGAAACAAAATATTGTCCGGCACCTTAACATTTAGCTAATATTCCATTATTGTTGCAAATATACGTTTAGACTGTTTTGCAACATGTTCAAAATGTTTTCCCTTATTTAACATAAATCATCATGAAGTATAATGAGCTAAAAGTTTTGTGATCTCCATATTAAAAAATTATCTTAAGGTCATTAAATACCTTCTCTTGTGTGGTATATGGTTATACATTTTGAATAATTGATAATTATACAAGTGAGAAAATAATATACAAAGGCCACGTAGTTACAATGTGAACACGTTTTAACCAACAGTGTGTGGATTCAAATTGATAGACGACTCAAATTACAAAGCACTTTCGGACGTCCTGTAACTATGTCATAATCACATGGAAACAAAATTGTTAGTGCGTCATTGTTATCATTACGATTTATACTAGGTATAATAAAACAAATAACCCAACAAGTCTTCGCTAGTGGAATGTAAACAATAGAGTGGAAATATATTTTCTACTCATTCGGGTATCTATTCTCAAAAACCGTTTGACTTAGAATTTGGCATAGTAACACATCATTTTAACTTGCATATTAACTTAATATTTTGAAGTATTTATATTGTAATTAAAATATTTATATATAAACAAGTATTTATATGGAGGGTAGAGGGGGGAATTAAATGACCGAATTTTTTTTTAGATATTTTAGATATCTTGAGGAATATTATTTGAAAGGATTTTATAATATTTTTATTATATTTTTCCTGTTAAACAATTTAATCGTTAGAGCTATATTTAAATAACGCTTCAAGGAATTTATGACATGATAACGAAATCTGCAAAACAAGCCCTTAATGTGTTTAGCTTACTATTTATGTATTGTTTTTTTATAAACGGTTTTATGTCACAAGATTCGACGACACAGTTTTGCAAACGAATGAAGCACATAATAAGTAAGTAAAACAATGAGAATACTTTAATAAATTAACGGAAAATTATTATTATGTAAATAGAACGATAGAAACAAGATGAAGTTATGGTCTCTAAATGTCTTTATAAAGGCGAAATCGGCAGCTCATAAATAATAAAATTTCCAACAATAAATAACGTGCGTTTCAAATTCTTTGAACACTTACCGATAATAAATTTTAAAAGTAAACATAATAACTTATGTTTCATATGGTACTTCTTCGATGTTGTGTTATTCTACCCTTATAAAATAATTGTGGAAGCAGCTGACATATTTTTTGCTCAAGAGGCTTGGATAAAGGTAAGTTTAATTTTTGTTAGCAACCGATAACATTTTTTTTTCTGTTTGAAAAATTTATTTGTTAGGAGTGTCTTTCGTTTCCATAAGTATTTTTTGACGAAGTGAGCGCTCTAAATTTTACTTGCCGATATTTCAAAGTATAGTTTTATTCTTAGCGGCATGTATGAAGGTAGTTGTTTGTTGCGTGGCATAATTGTACTAAGATTTGCTTTCCCTAGTCACCATTTGAAACTTTCGTTATCATAATTTAGTTAAAAATAGTTTAATATTATTATAGTGAATTTCTTAATTCATACTAAGTATGTAGGCACTCAAGGAATAATTATATTTTTTGGGTTTCATTTTTTTTTTGCTATTTTGTTAAGAATATGTGAACATCCATGTAAATTAAAGTGTCTATTTAGGTTTTCAAATAATATATCCAAAAATTTATATTAATCCAGGATAACACGTAAAATACATGTAATTAATTGATTTCAGAACAGTTCATTCTTGTTACACCAATACGAATATATGGTTCACTTTCTTAAATTGATGGAGATATAACTCTTATTTTCCAAGTTGTAACTATTCAATGATATAATTCTTCGTTTCTCTTATTCATTCGGGCTATCTCGCTTATTCATTTGGGCGTAGCTCAAAATGTTCATAGTGATCTAAGAATCTCTTCTGTACAATGTCAAGTTTTATATTGAATGGCACCCACTATGATTAATACTTTAGCATGATATCCTTCAGATTAAGGATTGCATTCTAAACGCGTCATAAAATCTTATGTTTTCCCTTATATTTTCGTCGTTAATATTTTATTTAAATTTTACCTTAAGGTTTATAATTTCGAAGTTTAGTTTTTGCTAAATTTATTCTTCTTATTCGTATAATCTGTTGTTGTATCCCTAACAAGATATATTTATTTTGTTGAGTGCTGTTGTTTATTTTGTTTGAATTTTACTTTAAAATTTTTAAGGTTTTATCAAAATAGAAATAGATTTTTTTATTATTAAGTGGGAAATAGGAGATAGAAAGAGAGTATTCCACGCTTGAAGTTAATATTTTGACCCAAAATAATTGTTATAAATGTAACAAATAATTTAATTACCAGGTCAAAATTTCACAACCGTTATTTCTCGGCGCGATTGTTAAATCACTTAATTACAATATGTCTATCTGTTTGAGAATATCAATCGATATAAAGGACTAAGATCTAATAATGGTTTTAACAACCGAATTGTCGCTAATTATATAGGCGGACAAAGTTTTGTTCTTTTGCTATTGCAGAATTATTTTCTCGTTCGTCTATTTGATTATATGTATTTTATGATCCTTTTCTAACGACTGGTATTATTAATTTTTACTTAATAACAAATATTCATACTAACGTCTACTATTTCACAGTCCTTTAAACAAATCGAGTTTTTAATCCAACGTAATAAAAATATACTCTTTTTCTAATATCACGTATTTTCATTGGACTTATTGAATTTAAAATTTGTGTAAAGAAAGGACTTACGTGACAAGTAAACAAAAAGTCCGAAATTATATTTTTATAATTCTTTATCTATTACGTAATAAACTCAATTTTTTGACTTTCGTTTTTTTATTTATTTCTAAATTACTTACCTACTAAGTTTACGGTAATATGACGTAACCATACGGAACCTTGAAGACGCGAATTTTACTCGCGACTGACCGCCTTTTTAAATGTTATAAGCATATAATATTTGTTCAGCACAAACTTTTTAAAACCCAAGTTATAAGTGCTCCTTAAAACATGTAATTAAGATTTCATAATTTACCATTATGTTATAAAAACAGATATTTGCAAGTTGACTGATATTTTCCATCAATTTATACGATAAGATTATTAGAAACATCCTGATAGGTTTTTAATCATTATTTTTTATTGAAATTCAAATAAAAAGGGACTAAAGAAAACGGCGGAATATCAGACAGAATAAAAAATATCGAATCCATTAAAATGTAACTTCTTTAGCGTTAGTAACCATGAAATGATGTCTTCAATTGATTTTTAATGTTCTACTGAGACGTAGTATTAAGTTCGAGTACAATGTCATACTAATTTACATAGCAATACCAGTCATTTGAGTACAGTATTATACTAATTTACATAGCAATAGCAGTCATTTGAGTACAATGTCATACTAATTTACATAGCAATACCAGTCATTTGAGTACAATGTCATACTAATTTACATAACAATACCAGTCATTTGAGTACAATGTCATACTAATTTACATAGCAATACCAGTCATTTTAGTAAGGTGTCGTACTAATTTACATAGCAATACCAGTCATTTGAGTACAATGTCATACTAATTTACATAGCAATACCAGTCATTTGAGTACAATGTAATACTAATTTACATAGCAATACCAGTCATTTGAGTACAATATCATACTAATTTACACAGCAATACCAGTCATTTTAGTACAATTTCATACTAATTTACATAGCAATACCAGTGATTTGAGTACAATGTCATACTAACTTAAATAGCGATACCATCATGACGCAGAATGTATAGGACACTGGTATTAATATAATAAAGATATAAACTTCTATTACACGGATAGTTCAGTAACAGAGAAGGGAATCTGCAAAATATCATATTCCTTTTTATTATCTCAGCTACTTTTGCCGCGGTTAAATAAATATGTCAGTATACGTAAACTTTATCTATGAAAATTGCTTGCCGTACCTCTTTCCCTTAAAACCATAAACTTTCGTGGTCAAGATATTTATTTCTCAAAAAATTACCGAATATATTAGGTTGGTTGGTAAGTTTTAGCCACAAATTCAGGACTTCTTTAAAAAGATTCTCGAAAGCTCTAGAAGGTTTTACTGTAGGATATAAATAGATCAAAGTACAACCAGTTGACAACAGTCAGCGCCGAAGCTTTAAGTGAACTACATAAAAGATCAAGGATTTAAATCCATATCAAATACGGATTCATAATATTATGAATTTTGGTGTCAATCGAATCTGGGTCACGATGCAGACTCTCAAAAATAATATATGCCACGCGATGAGTGAGTCCACAGTGTCTTACGCGATAACAAAGATTTGGTTCAAAAAGTTCAGGAATGAGGCCACGATCTTGAGGACGAACCCCGTATCAGACGTCCCGTTGAATTAGACATTTAACGATTACGACGCCTATTAGAAGAAGATCCTCGACTGATGACTCATCAATTGACAAATGAACTACACTGCAGTCACGGCATCATAGAAACACATTTGCACGAGTTGGGAAAAGTATAAAAATACGGCGTGTGGATACCACACGAATTGTAATCCTATCACCTTTAGTCCAGAGTTAATACTTGTCAACATTTACTAATATTGAAACGTAACTTCCACTGGCCGAATGAGTTAGTAACTGGCGATGAGAAGTCGGTTACATACGTTAACCATGCACGCAAACATCAATGGCTGGGTGTCTGAGAAATAGGAGTTTCAGTATCCAAACCTGAAATGAGTGCCAGAAAGTGATGCTCAGCTGCTGGTGGAATGTGACGGGCATTATTTATTAGAAGTTCTTTCAGAGGGATCCACAATCAAGATAGATATTTACTGTGAACAATTGGACCGATTAGCTAACAAATTGAGAGTCAACATGGTCGAGTTTATTTTCTACAGGATAATGGTAGACCGCATGTTGCAAAACGTACTCGTAATGAATTAGAGGAGCTCGGCTGGGTTCAACTCACTCATCTACCACGTTTGACGGACATTGCGCTCTCTGGTTACTACTTTTTCGGAGCTCTGAGTAACCATTTACCTGAAAAAAATTCGACGTGAAAGAAGATCTCCAAAACGACCTCGCAAAGTTTTTTGAATCAAAGTCACCGGAATTTTATAAAAAAGTCATATTGTCACTGCCAACTAGATGGCGAGAAGTAGTAAATAATAATGTTGCATACTTAAATGAGATTTAGTGTAACATATAATTTAAAAAAAAAAAAGTTGTTGATAGGAACTCTGGGTTAAAAATTTGTTAGCCAACCCAATATTTTCCTATCGGTCTCTTCGTCTATCAGAGTCTATTTTCTCAGGTATATTTTTACGTAGTTTTAATTAGAAAATGACGAACGTAGGCCAAAAGTACTAAAACTTACAATTTGAGTGGTAATTTTAGGAGGATCATAATAAAATTCATTTGGTATTAACCTATTTATACATCCACATCCACACACCCACCCATACACACACACACACACACACACACACACATATATATATATATATATATATATATATATATATGTATTTATATATACATATATATATATATATATATATATATATATATATATATATAATGTCAAAGCAAGAAATAATTTGAAGAAAATCGGGCGACCTAAGGTGATCAAATTTATCAGTAACAAATATGTCCAAATGATTTCAGTAATAGCACGGAATACTTGGTGTAAGCAATGCATCATTTCTTATGAAACAATGACAGGGTAATCGATGTCTTACAATTAATAAACCATAACAGGGCCTAAAAAGAAAGTTTAAGTTCGTCGGCTAACCAAAGTGGAAATTTTTTCTGCTATATGAAGTAAAGGTGATAGAAATCTAACCAATATTTATTTCTGTAGTCATCTACTTTAGATTTGATGTATATAACTTGTAGTCCAGTAGTTGGTCAGAGTTAAATTTTTGCTTCCAATGTCACATTGAAATTCGAAATTTATGAAACACAGAAGTATTTTGTAATAATTAATTTTAAATTTTGTTGTAATATTTTATTATACGAAAAATAAGTCTTCTAAATATAAATTTAAACAAATATATTAATCAATCACAATAACTGACTAGGTTAGAAATATTTCTTATAGAAAAAAATTTATTTAACTTAGGTAGACGCGTAATGAGAATGATACGACTTATCTTTTATATTCAGTTTTAAAGTTTCCTTAAATATATTTCACTGTAGTATATTTCTTAAAACTGTAATTATCATTTACTGGCATGCATTAAAAATTTATAATAGTTAAATAAATGAGTTATGTTGATTCGTAAGCTGTAAGTAAATTCTTATATAACTTAAGTCATTAAGTTTGAAAAAAGTAAAAATTTTATATCATTTAAATCTGTTGTACGATCAAAAAACTGGTTACATTCATTACTTGCTATGATACATTTTCATATATGACAGAAAATGTAACAAATTTTTGGTTTAAGATAGACTTAAATGATAATTATGGATGCTTAAAGACAGTCCAAATACCATATTAATTCAGAATAAGCGCTATACAAACCCAATTACTATCAACAGTAGCCGTGTAATGGATGGTAATCACAGCAAACAGCCGTTCAATTAAAACGTACGATCTCCTATTTGGCCAACTTACTAACTGCCTTTGTTTACTTTCGTTATTATATTTTATTTTTATTACATTCCAGAGGACGTCCCATAAACGCATGAAACGAGCTAAATTTTCTCGCCGCTTAGTTTGAGGGTGAAATAGGAGGACGAATAGCGGAAGTTGCGATGACTTTATATAGTTTATGACGTTGTGAAATAAAGTGAGGGATGAAATGGCATTTTACGTACGCAGTCAGTTACCCGATAAGCAGATCCGGTATTTAAGTAAGACGGGAGTGAAAAGGGTAGAAGGATACTTAATTAGGAATGAAATTCATGAGGGAGTTAACATTAGAGGGTTGAAGAATAAATTGTTGGATATGATAGGGGATGGTACATTATTTTTGATATAAAAACTACTTTAATGGTTCTTACCCTATAATTTGGTAATACGAATTTAGTTGCGAATGTACTCGTAATTTATATAAAATGTTTGCCTATTTTTTTTAGATATAGATGCAAAGAAATTGAAACAAATTTATGATATATGCATTTTCACGTTTTACAATAAAAATAAAATCAACTTTTTGTTTATTGAATTAAAACTAATGTGTTTCGTTTCCGCTTTGAAATTTATGTATTAAAATTTGTACACTAACGTTTGTACTATTTTACAAAAATGCACAGTTTCCCCAACCAAATAAATTTTGATAAATGTTTTTGATTGGTGTGAACATTCTCTATTCAATATTTGTACATTCATAACATAGTTCATACATTGAACAGGTTTCAATTTTTTTATTTGAAACAATAAACTGAAATGAAATCATATTTTTTCATAACTATCATATGTTATGATATAAATATAAAGGGTTTTTGAAACAATGTTCCGTATATTATATGTCTCGTGATGTACAAGAATATGCTGACTTTTACTTACACTATAAATATGTAAAGAACTCCGTAGGTAACATTAATTATATTATTATTCATATACGTTTTTACCCACTTTCATGGTAAGATATATTCACACAAGCACTGTATCTACAACTTTATTCATATCAATGCCGCATTATTTTATATAGCTATACACGACGCGTATATAATATACGGTTAAAATATATATAATACGTATATGCCTTGTGTCCCTCCCACTTTACGCGTACACACGTCCGATGAACATCAACCTCAAGGGATTTATTCCGCGTTAACGACATAACTCGGGCGAATTGTGCTAAATGCGTCCTATGGCTCACGCAGTTCGGTCCGTTTTATGAAAATTATCGCAGGTGAAAGTGAAAATGTGTGTTTTCTTTGGTGGCAGAGGCTCGTTACCATCATGATGGCTCGAGTGGGATTGTATCGGAACAAGGCGACCGGTGCGGTGTTGGGACGGCTTTGTAGCTGAGGCGATTGATGACAGAGCGCGGGTGAAGATATGGATTTAATATGATACGTCTTTGAGATGAATGACTTAAGAATTTTGACGATAGCGCTAAATACGAGTATACCCTAGTTCCACTATGTGGGATGTTGGCGAATGAGAAACTGTTTTGTGGGTTCACTTATTTATTATCGAAGACGTAGATTTTTATTGTTGTACGATTTGGATTTTTAGTAAGGATTAGGTTTAATTTATTAATGGCGTTTTATATTTAATTTCTGTTTGTTAATATGGTTTCCTTTTGCTATTTTGAGAAAAAAATAATTCAGTTTTTTACATTGAAATCATGAATTTTTTGAAACTTGTGATATTTATATATTTATTAAGCTATTTTATTGATTTAAGGTTCCGAAAATTTTGTTGAAATTAAATACGCTTAAGTGAGAAGAAGCGATAAAAAGCTTATTTAAAACAAAATTTTCCTTTATGTCTATATATTTTGGTATTATATAAAAATGGTAGTGTTTTTGTAAAGTTATAATGACAGTACATTATCTTCATATCAATTATCATAACGGGTATCAGTAAAGTTGTTTTGAAATTAAAGTTACATAATATTTGTGTTGATACAAAATTAAATTATTTACTCATTTATGCCACTTTTTTCAGTGATTTCTCCAATAACTCTGGTAGCGTATGGGAAGAGCAGGTTATTGGATTTGCTGGTTAATTCGATACTAAGATTTGTCAATTTTATTAAACATGGAAATTTCAGGAAGTGAACCTAGGATGCTGCAGTTCGTCATAAATATCACTTAGGGACACAAGTGAGTGAAGCAATAAGCGATACATTCACGATGATGGATGCAGACTTGAAGCGATTTCAAGTATTCAAAAGTATTCTCATACTACTATGAAAAGAAATTCACTCTTTTAAAGATGTGAAAATATTCAATTTCGCTACCACATGGGTTAGGCAGTATATATATCTTCAGCTTTAGAAAAGGACTTCCATGTGTATGTAACTACTAAGTTTCTATCATATCAAAGTTGGTTTAAAGTATCTTATCAAACAGATAAAACTATCTTATCAAAGTGATATTTGTTAATTAGGATTCTGTGCCTTAAAAGAAGAAAAGAAACCCTTATAGGATCACTTCATTGTCCGTCTGTCCACCTGTATATCTGTCAAAATATTTTTTCTCAGGAACGTATAGAGGTATCAAATTGAAACTAATATTAAATACTTAGGTCTACACTCCTTTGAAGCAGTAAAAAATCAAGCTTTTAAATTAAAGCAATTAAAAGAAACCCTAAAAATACCACTCGTAAATATATCAAAACTTATAGGTTACATTCCGTTGACCTTGAATTCTTTATTAATTTGGAAATTTGGCATGAAGTAAGGTCTTACAGCACACATAAAGAAAAAAATAATTGAATCGTAAGTAACGGAATCACGTAAGTAGCAGAAAATCCTGTAAGTAGCCGATAATTTTTCAATCGTGGATAAATAAATTACATTCTAAAAGAAAATGGGATTTCTTATTTAGTGAAAAGTATATTTATTTTTAACAAAAGCCCTTTTTTGTACAATGAAAACATTTGTATCACATCAAAATAACTCAAAAGTAGGGAAAGAAAAAGACACATTTTGAAAGAAAAAGACACTATTTTTTTAAAAAATCACAGAACCTAAATATTATATTAGAAGGTCCCTAAATATTACATTAGAAGTTCAATATTCAGAAATTTTCCACAAAACGCAAACTAAGGAAACGCCTGCACTTTTGTCTACTGCATCTGAGAATGTACACAGGGATGCATTTTTACAAAATATTAAAAAAAAAAGTTCAAATGACTCGAAAATTATCTCGCTCTACACAAGAAATAACATTTCCCGATAGAGCTTGATTTATTCTCTTTGTGGTTGAACGATAGCTTCTATTTATTGGAATCTCTTCAAAATCTCTTTCATATTATTTTCCTTCAAACGATGTAGATTCCTTCCTTTAAATGATGATTTATAAGGCGATATCATATAGAATAAATTATATCAAAATAATTATCAATTGCTTGAACATTTTGAGAGAAATCTAAAATAATTAACTGTATTATACGTTCATAAATCAGATATATAATCAGTCTCTTATCCATTAGTTCGCAAAGACTTCCGCAGCCCTAAATTTGCCTGGGGCCGATGGGGATTATTTCCCATTAACATTGCGTAATGAGAAATAATAAGGGTTTCCTTTTCCCCATGTAATATATATTAAACATAATTCCACGTAATTAAAGGTTTTTGATTTCCAAAGTAGTTCGACGAAGTATTAAAAGGTATTTCGGCCGGTCTAATTAAAATGAAATTTTAACTATGGCATAAATTAACGACCAATTTATTTAAACTCGTTGTTAGTGAAATGTTAGGCAACCCTTTGATTTAATTTCTTAATTATGTTTATTTATTAAAAGGTTTCAGTATTTGATGATAAATTACCAGATAAAGTGTATAATGAATTTAATAGCTTTGACTTGACATTCAATTGAGAGGTAGGTTTTATCAGGTTTCTCTAATGATTCGATTTAAATTAAATATTTGGGAGCAATCGCCGTCCGGTTGAAACTAAATAAATGAAATTAGATAACGAATTTGTAAGATAAACGACCTCCTTTAATATCATGTACTTTTGTTTTATCGAACTGTTGTAAATTGTTATGTTGAGTTTATAATATGATATTGATTTTAAATGAAGTTATATTGAAAAGGATATCTGTTCTGTGTAAATAATTCTGCACACGTACTTTTAAATTGAAATAATGTGAGACCCAAAAAACATAAAGTTAATAAAAATAAATTTTAAAACTTAATATATTCCTTTTTGAATAAAAAAAAATTCAATCACAAATAATCTTTTACCTGTTAATATTTATTATATATATTTTTTAATATTATTGTGTATTAATTTATTATTAACATCTATATTAAAATATTTGAAATCATCGATATGAAACAAAGTAGTCGAATAATATTTAAAAATATTTTACTAAAAATAGAACCAAAATCCAGCTACTATGTTAGTCACTATAAATCCTAGTTCTTTTTATTAACAGGTTATTGCCCAATATAAATTAAATCAATTCGAAAATATGCTAAGCAATCTTTTCAAAATCGAATTGTCTAGATATATTATAAAGATTAAAGATTTAAACCTTTAATTTAAGAACCAAGAACTAATTCCAACGCGTTAACCAAATTAGATTTATAAAAAAAAATAAGCTAAAATTTGTAATGGCTCTGAGCAGCATTGAATATGATGACACAGAGTATTAATTTTTCACCAGTAATAGTATCCACCCCTCACTCTGGAAAATTAGTGTTTTATTATATTTTTTTCCGCTATTATTTTAACTCATAGTAGTTTTGGATAGTTATCTACGTGATTTCTTACACCTATATGTTGACTAAATTTTTAAGCTGTTACAGTGAAAATTGTAATCAAATCCGCCCAGTAGCTTTTGCGTGATACGCGCACAGACATAGCCTCATTATCACTTATAAATATATATATATATATATATAGATTGGTTTAGACAAATACTATTTTAATATTTACACCCAATAACAAATTGTAAAATAGTCCATTTTATCTCGTAAATTAGATTCAATATCGTCTCTAAAATACACTCATTGACTTTTGTGCCCTAACTTGTCCGTAAAAATATTATGAAGACAATATGTATTGAGGTTTGAAGTTACACGTCCACACTACAAGCATAACAGACCTTTGTATTTATTACACTCTTACATTCCGCGAAAGTTACACTCACGTTCTCTGCTTAATAACCAGCTGTCCGCATAAACGGTATCATAATCCATTTATATATCACATTTATGTCATATATCACATTTGCTTAACACATAAATATCTGCTCGTATTTTACTCTCCCACACGCGTCCGGCCAACATCAAACACGAGGGATCTATTCCACGTTAATGAGGTAACTCGCGTGTATTGTGATAAGCTTGATTCGCACCTCGCATAGTTTGATTGGCCTTATGAAAATAATCGCAGATGAAAATGAAAGGGTATCTTTTCTTTGGGGATGGGAACTTGGCATCATTAGTGTAAGCCGGTGGAATTATATAGAGTGTGGCCACCATAAATCGTTTTGTTGGTATGGCAATTGATCGCAAGGGCAATTGATCGCAAGGAAAGGCAACACCTTTTGAGAAAGAAAATTGAACAATAGCGTGGAGTAAGTAAAGAACAATTTCACAGGGTTTTTTGATGTGCGAAATGAATGGGGGGTTATAAATATAGTTATCCATATTAGAAACACTCTTGAGTAGAAAACAGTGAAATTACTATAATGTTTAGATCCTAAACGAAGTAAAATTTGTTTACGATACGCGTCACTAAAGTAAGAAAATTTAATGTCAAGGTGATCAAACCTCTTTTTAACATTATTCAGGAATGAGATTACTTTTTGAAAATGATCACCAGCAAAATTGTAAATTTTCTTATTATCTATGATTAGAGCTCAAATATTTTCTTAAAAGCTGTTGTATTTGTAATTTAGGGGATGGTGGCTACGGCGCTTGATTGCGGCGCCCCAGCGTTGAATTTCATTTAATGCTTTCCATTAAATTTCGAGTGCGGAAATTTAATTTCACTAGAATACCGCAATATTTTTTAAACAATGTTAAATATAAAATAGATACTTCTGAATAAAAATGTTCTCTTACTGAGTCAGCGTAGATTGAAGTAAATAGATGTAACCTATTTAAATAAATTAAGCCGACAATTTCGTACATAGTTCAAAGAAAGTAAAACTAAAATTTTGTATAAATAGACTTTTCAATAGAAATAAAGAAATAGACGCTGCAATTTTGTTTTAATTTAAATTCTAAACTGAGATATTGAAATGTAATATGTAACCAAAACAGTCTAAATAGTGTAGTACATCTAAATATAGTAATCTGCAGTCTTGCCCATAAAAAATTTAAATACGTGTTTAGTGGAAGCCACTCAGGAAATTAGATCGAAAGTTCCGACCGATTAAAACACTTTTCGGGGTATTTTAGGGATTTGTAATTTTAATTTAAACAAAGAAATTAAAGTTACGTGGAAATTGCATTTATAATTTACGTAATTATTCTAGTTTCATTTAATATCGGAAAATAAGTTTATTTTTTGATATTTCTTTTAGATGAGGTATGTTTTAAATTTCTTTTGTTTTCACACTTATAAAGTATATATTAGGCAATATATTTATGTGGTTCAAAACAAAAATAAATATTTGTAGGTACAATAGTAGTTATAAATAGATAATCTCACATTTTTACGATTTATTAAATATTTGATACGTATATATATATATAAATATATATATATATATATATATATATATATATATATATATGTATATATGTATATATGTATATATATATATATATATATATATATATATATGTATATATATATATGTATATATGTGTATATATATATATATATATATATATATATATATATATATATATTTATATATATTAAGGTTAACATATATTCGGATTGTCGAAACCTGATATTATGGAAAGGACAAATTAAAAGTTCCTATGTTTTTGTACGTGGTTAAATATTTTTACAATTTTGAAATGGTTTATTAAACTTTTCACAAAACCGTAAGCTGATGACGAGCTTAGTACGTAAATTTTTCAAAACTGTTTTTTTATTTATTACACAATTTATTTCAAAAGTGTTCATTTATGAGTGTTCATTTCACATTTTTTTACTTGGTGCCCCGATGTACTTGTAAAGCAACTGCGAACCCGCGGTACGGTCCGGGTATATTTTATTGAAATACAAAAGCAAATATCGCCTAATCCTTTCCTCTCTCGTTCACTAATCACCATATAACTTTGTATTCTGATTAGCCAATATGTTATACACCTATTAGAAAATTTAATCCAATCAATAAACAGGGGTCAGAAAATATGAGAAAGAGATTGAAGTATTAATTTTAATTTCATTACGAAACTATCTCTACAAGTAATATGAAATGCGTAATTAAGCTACCTTAATAATTATGACTTGAATCGTTACTAAAAAGTCACATTCAATGGATTACTCGATGAAAAGTAGTTTGGGGAAAAAGATATTTTTTTTCCTAACTAAGCGTGATGCAAATAATTTTTTTTCTATGAGAATGTTAATATTAAATTACATTTTCTTTTCATTTAAATTAATATCTATTTATATCTTTTATCATTTGTATTCCCGTATGCACCATAGGTGTATACAAATATATCCCATTTTAGTTTACACTTATATACATTCAAAACATAATTATAATTTAAAACAATAAAAAAAAAATTATAAATCATTAAAAATTTTCTCCATACACAATAACCTTTAGGAAAAAGTGGATTTTAATACATGAAGTTTCACCAATTATTATTAAATTTTGCAATCATAGATATAATGTTTATTGGAAACTGTTTAGCAATTTATTCATTTAAAACATATACAAGCTGGCATAATACCTCCATTCAAATGTGATATGTATAGATAAATTATTTATAATATACGAATATATTCCCTATAAACTCACTTGGCCCACTTGGCCCTCACTTGGCCCGGTTGTTACCGTAACAGTTGGATTTGAGTAATATATCATATTTTCGGAAATTGAAATTGAAACTTAGAATGAAGTAAGAGTTTAGTTTAAATACTAAAATATATGGCAACTAACGATGACGACATTTTTGAAAATAATTCTTTTATTTATGGAACTATGAGTTAACAATAACGAAATGTTTAAAAATCCTGCCATCTAAGAAAGTTAGATTTCCGTATTGTAATCGAAATTGTTATCCAATTAGCTACTAAGATATAATAGATCGAGTTATCAATGATAGGTGTCGTTATTAATTTTTTTTTCAAAGTTTTTAAACATAGTGCAAAAAGTGGCAGATTTCAATGTTTGAAAAATTGTAAAAAAAAACTACACCTCTAATATAAAGTAGGTTTACTTTAACTTTATAACAACAAACGCGGATTTTATTTTTTAAAAACCACGTTTTCCAAATGGCGGCCATCGAATCTGCACACTCTTCGAGTTTTCGAGTTTATGTAAAGGCTCTTGATGCATTTGTCTTGGGTTGTGGACATCTCAGTAACGAAAGTTCTGCTAATTCACATATCCTCCAATGTGAAAGTGAGCTTCGTCACTAAAGAATATGTTGCCCATCCGGGTAGCAGTACGAAATCTCAACAACATCACCTCCGAGGAAGTTTTTCTTAATTCAAAGTCAGAATCGTGTAAATTTTGAACAATTTGAATTTTATATGGATGGAACTTGAGCTTTTTTCGCATTATTACCTGTAAAGTTGATTTCGGAATTCCCAATATCGATGAACGTGTACGCAGTGATAAACGGGGATTTTCAACGACAGAAACCATAACACGCTCGACATTTTCATCCGTGGCTACCAATGGTGTAGGTCCTGGCCTGGGCCTATTTAATATTGATCCTGTAGCTCTGAACCTTGCTACCCATGACTGAATGAGGTTGATCGATGGTCCATCACGTAATCGACGAATACTGTAACGATTATTAAATCGACGGCGTGCTACAGACAGCGAAAATCTACTCGAAAGTACGCCTCGACGGCAAAAGCGCGGTGCTCTTCACTCAACTGTTCCATGACTGCTAAAACATCCGCACCGCTTGCGCTTCTAACGACGCCCCCCGCGCCCCTCTTATGTGTTGCGTTCAGAAACTATGTTTGTTCAAACTTTGAAATCTGCCACTGGACATCCTGTATATTAAGAATATTGAGACGAAATCTTTATTATATCCGTTAAATTGAACCTGTTTTTAAGATATTAAAAAAAATGGTATAAAAAAATGACTTTTTTATTTCCCTTTAAAGAATTTATATAATATGCCAAAATTTTTTTTAAAATTTCTATTATAGTTTATTCTGATATAGCATTATTCCTTCTTTCTTTAGGTATCTACTAGCTTTTCCTTTGAAGGTTCATCTGGCAAGAAAAGTGATTGAACTATGTTTATTAATAACACAAAAATAACCTTTTTCTTTGAGAAATAACCTCCACATGATATCAAGTTGGATATTAGTTTACTGTAAACCTATCTTTTAAATCTAATAATTTGTAACTATATAGGCTCAGTGGACATTTTTGAAATTTTATGCAGTTCAATACTATTTTTACTGAAATTTTATATTTTGTAACTGCAAAGATATACATGAATTTTCTTTTACATTTTTATCCATTTTGAGCGTGATGGGTATTAATATTTATTAATTTAAGAAAGAAGCTCCATAGACTTTTTAACGTAAGCCATTTATGAATTAAGCTAAGGGAATATAATACGAGAAGTTTCCAATTTTCTCTAAACAGTATTATGTGTGAACAATATTATGTCTTCAAACATTAAATACAACAAGTCTTAAGACATTTGTAATTACTTGGCAGAACTTTGTATTAGTAATCGGAAAGTTTTTTTAATTATGGACTGCGGGTTGTTGTAAAATGTGAAGAGATGGTGAAGCTTATATCTTACTGGCAATTAATTTGACGTGAACACGTCTTTAAACTTGTTGCCATAATGGGAGGCAATTCATAAAACTTGATGATTAAAAGATCGGGTGATAGAATTTGGTTTTGCAGATATGTAACTGTCATCTACATTTAGAATTTAATTACACTAATCGATAGTTAAAGGATCAAGAGGATAAAAAAATTCGTTACACTGAGTAATGACTGTGACGCATCGCGCTCGGCGGACGCGTTGCTATTTTAAGATCATTTTACCGCATCACATAATTTTCGTTTAGTATAAATTTTGGCTCTGAGAAGCTATGACATTCTTTTTTCACTCCATAATTCTCGTCAAGATTTATCGATGGTATATATATATATATATATATATATATATATATATATATATATATATATATATATATATTGTGGAATGGTTATAGTGCTAAAGTTAAAAATTAAGGAAACGAAATGTCGGTAAAAAAGCCTAATTAAAATATAGAAATTTCATACGGTTGGAAAGAGTATTCAACAAAAATTCACCCTTTAACATTCAGGTATTTACGTAAAGCACACGGCCGTGTCCTCAATACAACTACACCCCGGTTTTTTTTTGAAAATGCATAACTAAAAAATGCATATAAAATATTCTATTACTAATTTCACAACATATTTATAAGAAAAATGTCTATTACTAATTTCACAACATATTTATAAGAAAAATGTCTATTACTAATTTCACAACATATTTATAAGAAAAATGTCTATTACTAATTTCACAATATATTTATAAGAAAAATGTCTATTACTAATTTCACAATATATTTATAAGAAAAATGTCTATTACTAATTTCACAACACATTTATAAGAAAAATGTCTATTACTAATTTCACAACATATTTATAAGAAAAATGTCTATTACTAATTTCACAACATATTTATAAGAAAAATGTCTATTACTAATTTTACAATATATTTATAAGAAAAATGTCTATTACTAATTTTACAATATATTTATAAGAAAAATGTCTATTACTAATTTCACAATATATTTATAAGAAAAATGTCTATTACTAATTTCACAACACATTTATAAGAAAAATGTCTTACTAATTTCACAACATATTTATAAGGAAAATGTCTATTACTAATTTCACAACATATTTATAAGAAAAATGTCTATTACTAATTTCACAATATATTTATAAGAAAAATGTCTATTACTAATTTCACAATATATTTATAAGAAAAATGTCTATTACTAATTTCACAACACATTTATAAGAAAAATGTCTATTACTAATTTCACAATATATTTATAAGAAAAATGTCTATTAGTAATTTCACATATTTATATACAATTAACGCGAATTATTATTTTCGCAAGCTTGTCATCAATTTAATGTAAAAATAATAAAAAACTAAATACTAGGTGAATTATAGGCTGGGAATATAAGCCAATTAAATGCTAAATGAGAACGCCACAGGAAAGTTGAGTATATAATATGACAATTATCCAGTCAGCCAAGTGCATCGCAACGAAAACATATTAAATTTTATTTACAATTTATTTAGGTTACTTATGTAATAAAATGTATTAAAAATCACTATGAATATACTTATATATCTTAAGGAAAAGACCTCGACAACCGAAGGTGTCCCCAGGGCGTACTTTGGCCCAATCAATTACATAAATTCAAATATATTCAGAAGTATACATAAATAACATCTATCTTCCCCTAATAGTTACGGTAAAATATCTACTTGCGGTGCGGAGTGCAATTCTCTACGACTTAACGGTCCATAAAACAACCTCCCCTTCTATCCATTTTTAACAATACATGGCCCCTATTGTACTCGACTAAAAGTCTACTTAGCTTCGTCACTGAAACGCACGCAGTGTAAAATGTTTTACAGTGCAGGATGCATACACCTGCTTCACGCCAAAACTTCACCGCGCACTGTGCTATAAAAAGTCAGCCTAGAAGCAACGTGTAGGTTTGAGACATAAAATATTCGCTTTGATTTATTGCTTCGCGATGTGTAGAAGGAATTTAAATAACGCAAGGAGACGGGATGTTCTAGAAAATTTTAATTTTTAATAAAAATACCATGTGGCACTATTTTACGTCGGCATCAAATATTAAAGCCAAAATTCCAAATACATGAACATACATCCAAGGAACATACGATATTGCGATCATTCCGCACGGTTTAAATAGTGTTGTAACAGTTTATATTAAAATAACGTTTTTCTTTAAAATGTTGTAGTATTTTTCAGAACTACAATAATAATACTATATTTTACTGATTTAATCGAACCGACCTTGTTTAGAATCGAAGTTATTACACTATAATTATTTTATAAAACCAATTTTCCTTTAACTTAAAATTCTATCTATATAGCATGAATCATGAAAATAAACTAAACTATGAGATATTTAGATTTCAAGTAAAATATTTCTAATTTATACTAAATGTATTTGGTTATGGTACAAAAATCTTATGTTTAAAATATACAACACGGGGAAAAGTCTGGCGTGATTCGAGTTTCTTTGCGACTTCAATGGACAAAAATAATAAACGATAATAACTTTCAGTGCACTTTAAACTATTAGTACAACTGTGGAGGAAATATGTAACTACTAAAATGATGAAAAGTGACGAGACAAAAGACCATAATGATATATTAGTTGCACAATAATATATAACAAAAATGGAAGATGGAAACAAATATTTAATGTCACTTTACCCAAGAAAAACGGTAACCACATGAGAAATGGTAACTACATGACCCTATTTTCCTCGTCGTAGCATTTTTTATATCTAAAGAACAGCTATGACGAAGTAGATTTGACCAAAATAAACTTTACTTTTCTATGTATCCTAAAACTATTAAAAAAGTACGCATAAAAATTTATTACTTTTTCTTAACGCATCCATTATTTCTATTTTGATTATTACTATTACATAATCGACTTACATAAGTCTAAATGAGAAATTTTTCTATTTGCAACTCCGTCATTTTTTAATTTTTAACTAAGTTCCGTATATAAATGGTAAGATTAGAAAATTTTCCATTTTAATATTTATTTAACTGTTCATACATTGTTCACCGTTTTAGTATATTTTGATAGTTTTTGGGTTACTGAAATATATTTCAGCTTTACAATTAAATTTTGGAGTTTTTTGACTTTTGATGTGGGAAAACCTGAAAAATCGATTATGGTTTTATATTATGTCACCCTAATTATAGTTTTATATTATGTTACTCATTTGCTCGTGATTTTGTCGCATACATCTGAAATAGCTTACCGTGTCTATGATTTATACTTTCGTTTTGTTTTTTTTTTCATTTCAATCTGTTCTGTAGACATCCTATAAAACCGGATAAACCGGATAAAATTTAGACATAGCCTATAGATCAGTGAAATAATTTCTAAAACTGCTTGAGTACTTCTTGAAATACTTCGATATAACAAATTAACAACCTTCACTTTTTTAATATATTATTAAAGATATTCGAAAATATTAAGAAAGGAAAATGGAACCACTTCACAATGAAAATCGAAAGAATTTAAAAATGAAGAAAATGCATTAATTTAAATTTTTTTATTGTCGTGTGACAATGTTCATTTTTAAAATATTATATCCCCTATCGTCTTTTCTAAATTTTTTTTATTCAAAAAATTAACAAAAAAATTTGAAATGTAATAACTTATTAAATTTATTTTAAAAATATTCCAGAACTTTTATTTGCACTACGAGGGTTTCCCATAACACCTAGGCATATATAAAAGATTAAAATAAATTATATTCCTATAAAACTATTTACGTATATTTATATTGCTTTTCACTACGTAAATTATTACCTGGAACATCTTTTGTAGGCTTAAAAATACCATAAATTTCTCAAAAACTATGTAATTTAGACTTTAGGTAAATTTATAGTAACGCTGTTTCTTATGAATATTTTTAGTTATGCCTGCAAAAGAATGTTGCATAAAATTTTAAAAAATATATGTTTTTAAATCCTTTCAAAGGAAGAATCATCTTACATCATATGATTCATAAAAATAAAAAAAAAATAAGTAATTAGCACTTCATTTACCTCCATTAATATATTTGAGAGTTATTATATGTAAGTTATATTTGTTCATAAAGTGTATTGACTTGCATATGTTAATATATATATATGTGGCTTAGTAAGCCAGCCTACACTAAGTTCCAAGTTTCTCAATTTTAATAAGAGTGACAGCTATTCTATCAACTAAATGTACCAGTCTTGTTTCAAGTTACTTATTTAGTTGGCAAATGTCGTGTGCCGTACTAATATTAGTTGTAATTAAGTTCAAGTTAATCAAAGAGAGTTTGCCTTAAGGAAAATATTTTAATATTCAAATACTGAGTATAATCTTTAAAAATTCATGGAAATATGTTACCATTAACAAAACTGTTCATAGGACATATGTTGAAGAATTCGAATATTTTTCGTATGTACGTTTGTATAAAAAAAAAGAAAAACATATTTTATTGCAATAGGCACTTCTGTAGGACAATTTTCATATTTTTTATATGTTTATGAGTTGTAGTACTTTCCATCTGTGTTCAAAAAGGAAGAATTTATGTAGGCATAGAAATAAAAAGGAACATATATTCCACTTTACAATTACTAACATTATGTACTCAGACAAACACCGACGCCTACTGCGAGCCATTCTCGGCTGCGATAAAATCTTCAGTTATGGCACTATCGGTCCCGCCGATCGTCGCACGGCCGTTACTCAACGAGGGAAAGGCGAAAAAAAGGCGTATTTGTATCACGCGCACGGGAATTGAGACGTCGGGATCGGTAAGGAACGCGCTAAGGCCCAAGTAATGCGGTGCTCGCGAAAATACTTTATCACAATAACGTGGCGCGAATAAAAACGCGCTTTCCTGCTGATTTTTATCTATATTAACGGATAATGCAACTGAATATAAAGGAATACATGCGGGGGATTTGTCGTGTCACGTGATAGGACGTTGGGTAGGGGGTTGCTGTCGGCGTGCTGTTTGTTGGTACGGATTTTGGCACGTAAATTACTTTCGTAGTTGGAAGGGTTGAGATACATTATTTTGGCAAACGAAAACGGTTATGTGCGTATTCAGGTAGAAAGAATATATTGCGCTTGTTTTCGGAATAAGTTTAGGTTGAAAGATTTATGACGATACTTTTGTGAGGAATAATAAATACATGTATCAAAATATAGATTTTTTTGACTAAGTGAACTAAAATATGCAGACATTCGTAAGACGATAGATTGTAAACAGTTAAAGCGTTAAATCTAAAAATAAAAGAATGTCTAACTCCACTTTCAAAGTTATTTAGTCATAAAATCGAAGAAAAACTAACTTATTTAGCTTTTAAAAATGCTATATAAAACATCGATCGACGAATCGTTATGACATATAATTTCATTGTAATTATTTTTGGCATATCTTCCACCAAGTGGAAATAAAACATAATTCCCAGTGATATAACTAATACGAGATATTTTGTATTAATTCATATTATGAAATTCTTTGCATATTTATTATAAATTCTTCGCATCCGTCAGGCATCAAATATGTATTTGTTACTCAAATTATTTGCTAGTGATTATTTCTCAAAAAAAACGAAATATCTAAGAGAAAGCTGATAAAATTGTTTGATTATAATGATTTACTAAAAGGTTTTTTTTTATATTTTCCATGTCATATTAAGCTGCCTTAATAAAAATTGAAATCATTTCTGTCATTTAATAAACACAACATTTTTATAATGTGTTTACCGTCAAATAATCATGAGTGAATATTAATTTTTATATAATATGTCTGAATCCTTAATTGGCTGTGTATAAATATCTAAGAGTAATGAATCTCACGTCAGAAATTATTTTAATATGAGGCACAAACTGAATATAAAGCTTAAATGTAAAACTTTCTTATGACGAAATAAGCGGCAAGTATATTTTAGAGATAGATGAAATGGCTGTTTTTTTTAAGTCAGCCTACTCTTGTAAGTGATATTGAAAATATTTACCCGGCATAGCGTAGTATAGATGTAAATTGACCTGAAAAATTCCACAAATAAATAATTTATCTTCAAAATAAATTTAGAGGCGGAGAATACCAGAAAAAATTCCAAATTTTATTTCCGGTAAGAATTAATGATAACGGCTTTTTATGAGTTTTATGTAAAAGGATTCTAAAACGATAATTTTTCTAATATTGGATATACTTGTTAGAAATTTGTTATTCATAACTAAATGAAACTACGTGATGTAGTATTATTTCTACTTTCTTTAAGTTCTTTACGACGACCTAGGTTTCGTTGTCATCTTCAGGTGGGCTATTAGCATCAATAGCCCACCTGAAGATGTTGTAATACAACGAAACCTAGATCTTAGTAAATAACTTAAAGAAAGTAGAAATAATGTTACATCACGTAGTTTCATTTAATCTTGGATAATTTTTCTGGTTACAAAAAATATGAAGACCAATTTTGATTCAATCTACACTTATTTTTCCTTATTTCGTACATTATTCAGTTTTAATATATATGTATATATATCTATATATATATATATATATATACATATATATATATATATATATATATACATATATATATATATATACATATATATATATATATATATATATATATATATATATATATATATATGTATCGAGGCATTATTAATTAATCTTACGATTTAAAGCCCAAGATCCAGCAAAGTCAGTTACGGATTTTTAAACACATTTATTTACTGAAGTTTCGTTGTACTGAACATGATAATAAGGTTTTATAAAACCATTTCGGGGAATCGATAATGCAATTTATTAGTTCTACTCAGATAATTCCTAATTATATCATAAATAAAAAAAACCTATTTATTATTCAAAGGATTTGAGGATCTATTCTTCTGAAAGTAAATTTGTTTTATTAACGGGCGAATACGAAACATTAAACCGGCGAATATTTATTACTGAAAGGTGTGGCAATTAGCCAAAAAACGTTTTAGAATTAAGATTAAAATGTTTTATTGCCATTCTGGTCTCTGATTTTTTGCAAATTTATGTACTTTAAATCCTTGTATTTTTATTTATTTTTATTAGTTTTTGTAGTAAATTTAAGTCGTTCCTTTGTACCATAATAAAGTAGATGTAATTAAAATGAACAAAAATATTAAAAGCATTAAAATATATATGTATTATTTTTTTTTCATTTAGAATTTATTCCAAAAAACAGCAATACTACATAACGATTTAAAGCAATATTATACGGTTTTAATAAATTAGTAAACTTGGCCATTTCGACTCCTTTTATAGCAGCCTCCTTATATAAAACTGGAGCTTGATACTTTGTAGCAAGCTCTTTTAAATAATTTGACAGATGCTGGAAAAACGTACAACTAATAGACTCACAACCTATACTTCTTTGTAAAATTAATAAAGACTATAATAAACATTAACAGTTGTGCTTAAAAACAAAAGAGTATTAAGTTAAAAAGAAAAACATTTAAAATAATTAAGTTGAAAGATTCAAAAATATAAAAGGTAACATTTGGATTTTCCTAAAATACCTAAAATAGAAAATTTAAGTTGATTTAAACTTAGATAGAACATTGACAGAAAAATTTCATAGTTAGGTTGTTCAGTCTGTGCTGCGGAAAAAGAGGATTAATAATTGTATACTGTACCTGTTTACTGTTGGGCATCTCCTTTGGTATATCAATTTTGAAAACATATTTAAAGATCGTAAAAAAATTATTTTTCTTTCTTTATGATTTTTTATTTGA
Source organism: Druceiella hillmani (assembly GCA_039881145.1). Taxonomy (NCBI): domain Eukaryota; kingdom Metazoa; phylum Arthropoda; class Insecta; order Lepidoptera; family Hepialidae; genus Druceiella; species Druceiella hillmani. The sequence continues at coordinate 38,804,555 of JAYKKI010000007.1, read as the reverse complement.
AGTCTATAGGAAAAAATTATTGACCTAAAAGTAACAAAGAATATTTTCTCAATATAACAATGAAATGTGCTCATTCCGTTAATTCTTCAGCTTGCCGTTAGCAAGTGTACCTATCTGTAATAGAAACTGTGGATGGAGTTAGTGAAGAGTAATAAAAAAATGCATGATACTATTTTTACGTAATTTTGAAAAATATTTCAAATGAAAAAATATTTAATATACATAAATATTTAATTATTTATCATGGATACTTAAAGCTTAACAATAAAGTGGTAATTAATTTGACAAAAAAACACGGTGCAGTAGATAAGTATATTCACAGCGAGTCCATTCCCATTCAAGAACAATATTTCATGTTCATGTATCTACAGTTTATTTATATTTACCACATTTCAAAGATAAAAATGATTACAATTAGCACTCTAATATTCTGATACACAAGGTACGAGACCTCAGAACTTTTTCAATAATAAGAAAATGCGGCAGAATTTCACATTGATCTGTTAATTGTTTTAACATTGTTCAATCTAAATAAGTGTACCAAAACTGTTATGATTATTTGAAATAGGTTGGCTGTGCTTCGTATAATACTTCTATTATAAGAAGCACAGCCATGTACATGTTTTAGAATACTGAGTCAATACAAAATAGGCTAAAAGTTAGCGACGTCAGATAGTAAGGAAATTGAAATTTTGCTCGGCAAAACGACACTTATAGTAAATTTTATATAATTAACACGTTAAAAACAAAATCGTTGTGATGTTTCGAATATTTGGCAAGTTTTACCATGTTATTTTATAAGTTTAAGAAATAACAGCTAATACAGTACAACGGTTTCACTTTACAAAATGTGGAGACCTGTTCTCACTAACTCAGTCAATGCAAGTCGTTATTAAATTAGAATATGTAGTCTTCAATCCTAAAGACGTGTCAAGTACAAGTAGAACTTGCTCTGCGAGGGCTTTGAGGCTTCCATACTCATTTTACAAAATGTGGAGACCTGTGCTCACTAACTCAGTCAATGCAAGTCGTTATTAAGTTAGAATATGTAGTCTTCAATCCTAAAGACGTGTCAAGTACAAGTAGAACTCGGTCTGCGAGGGCTTTGAGGTTTCCATTCCCACGTTTAGGCACTATAAAGTTTTAAAGGTACATAGCGTTTCTATTAAACTATTTACAAATATTAATTTTTCATAATGTTAATATACTGTAGCTTTTACAAGTGTATAAACATGACGTATTTTAAAAATGTATAATGTCTAGGATTATTGTCATAGTTTTTTCACAGTATCCTCGTCAGATTTTATAACTGCTCTATTTTTCATGATTTTCGTAATGTAGTTTCGGAAATAAGATGAAAGAAATACTCTGTTTTTCCATATTTTTCAGAATATTCTTTTAAATATGCAATTTATAATTATGAAAAAAATTATATTCCTCATGACATGCGCTTTCAAGGATATGTCAAATGATTTATTAAATTTAAAAAAGTGCGTTATTTTATTTTTATGCATCATGTTGTAACTTTATTTTTTAAATAAATATTTAAAAAAATTACTTTTGCAAAATAGATGAGTTGATAAGTTCTGTTACTAGGCAAAATTACAAGTTTTCACCTTACCTGATTTCTGAGATAACCGGTTGTAACAGACGGATAGACACGTGGGTGACCTCATAAGGGTTTCGTGTTTCCTTTTGACATACAAACCCTAAAAACATATTTTTTATGTACATTTGGACTAAGAGTTATTTAATAATATAAGTCTGCGAGAAATAATTCATTGCAGGCACATATGTTCCTACGCATTCTGAAATAAATTATGATTTTATCTTCTCAAGTAAGTAACACAACCAAGGACATAAAGAATCGTCAAAGTAAATCTCTTGGGTTTATCACCTATATTATTTAAAGTATCAGTGAAAATAATTATTTCCAAATATTAGCAAATGTTATTTTCCATTAGCAAATTTTATTTGAAAAAAAGTAAAATTTATAATTTTTTTAAAGCTTGGTTTTCTTTTCAATGGGGACCATATTAAGTTATTTTTTTCAAATATACTAACGGGCTCAGTGTTTAAATAAAGCTAGGAGATATTTCAATCTATTTCAAAACATTGACATTATAGGAAATTTGCGTGACAAATTTTACTATCCTCCATACCTTCTCGTATATTTTGGCGACAAAATATTGAAATGATAGGTGGCCGTTCACAATCAAACCATTATTAGGCACTGATAATATTCTTTAAGCAAAGCATCGATCTAACACATAACTCGTGATTTCCTTACAATTGCATTTGTTTGAAAGTTCAGTTCCAAATCTTCGGTTTTCAACTTAGATTCCATCCTAGACGTCCAAAGGTCATAGGTCTAGCTTTATTTTTGTGATAATGTACCTGTCGAGATCGACCATAGCCAACTAGGGGATGAGTTTATTTCGATATTAAAAAACCTTTGGACCGTGATTGATGTCAAAATTTTTCTTGCAAAAATGCAACAGGAAGGTATGTTTTATGTTTTGCTAAATGCTCTTGCTAATAATAGGGAGTAGTTTGCTAATAAAAAATATTCGTTATTTAATGACTTCTTATATAACTTGCCGGTTTGGAGTAAGCTAGGAAGTACACGTATACTTAAGGCTTTTTTATGAGGTCACCTAGAGCTATGTTGAAGAAGATAATAAATATATTTCTTCGTTTTTATATTTCAAGCTAAATAGATCTGTATCGGTATCAAACCGATTTTCTAGTAGGTGTCGTTATGTTTGTCATAACTCTGTTGTAAAGGAAATTGCAATTGACATTAACTTATTTTGAATTATTGACAAATTTAGAATAAGTAGTATTTTTGTCTGACTGCTACGCAAGGGTAAAAGTGAACATTTTTATTTATCAGTCCTTTTTCCATCCAAAAAACTGAGAAACCAAATTGTCCGTTTATTTTTCAGAATGTTTTGTAATGTAATCTTCTGAAATATATATTTTTGCTTGTTTTTGAGCAAATCGCGACCCGAGTTAAACAATTATATTTTTGTCCTCCTTGCTGTCTTTATGCACTTCAAGTTATGAGTTACATGTTAATAGTTATCACACACGTACACACATATGTGTGTATATTTATGCTAACATAATATGGGTATATCATCAACTGGAACATTTTAAATTTTAGGAGTGTTAATATTAAAAAACAGGTTTACTATTCGGCAATTAAATTTTATCTCCAATATAAAATTCCATCCAAACCTGGAAGTAACTTTTCTTCCTTTCCCCCTCACACAAAGTGAAGACTTTTAGTATCCTTCGACCGTTCATTTTATATTTTAGATTAAGAAACTCCAAAAACATAACTTATATACCTCGCCTTAGGTAAACATTTTTTGGGGCTACGAAATCGATGAGACTGTTACTCACGCAGCGACACGTGAAACATATTTGATATACGCTTTATGTGTCCCAGCGGTAGCGGTGGGCTTACACTCCCTCTTTACTGCGTGTGGTAAGAGCAGGATGGCTGAATATGACGGTCGACGATCGTTATCGACATAAATTTAATGGAAAATGTTGTTAAGGCGTTAGCGAAAATTTATATTTTAACTTATTAAGTAGAAATCATTTAAAATTATATCATTAAATATTCAATCATTTAACATATTTCTTGAAGTAGAAAAACATTTTTACATCTTACTTTATTCAAAGCCATAAACATTTTTTTCGAAATAAAATATTTCCTTCTTTCTTTTTGCTGGTAGTCTTTTTATCTACTGTATACTTACATCTAAGCCCCAGTTATTTAAAAAAAATTGCTACTAGTCAGTCAGAAAAACGAATTATTTGTTTTTATTAATGATATAGGTCGTAATATTCTTAGCTGTGATTTTCCTTTGCCGTGTGGCAATTCTTTAAAGGATGGGCAAATAAATAAATATTCGAAATCGGTGCTTAATACAAATATTATTTAATATATAAATATAATACCCGAATGCATAACAAACAGGAGAAAATTATGTATCATTAACTTTCAATAAATTGACTTTAAATAAATTTCAGTACTTTAAACTGCACTGCCATCTATCAAAATAGAGTTATTTTCCAAAAAAGACCAGATTTACGTGAATTTAGCATAGTTAGATAACTATCCGGTCTAGTTATCAGCTCTATCGAACGTTGGTAAACTAGTCTCATCAACTAAATTGTTTATGAAACAATATATATATATATATATATATATATATATATATATATATATATATATACATATATATATATATATATATATATATATATATATATATATATATATACATATATATTATATATATATATATATATATATATCGTCCTGTTGTGAACATTTAGCTTCTTTATACTAAACCAACGAGTAAGACATACGTGCTGATAGCTGCATGCTGAATTTTGAATAAATGAAAAATTAAATTAAATAAAAAGGAAAAATCCCAATTGCATTTTTGCTATTGTACCAAAAAGTTAAAAACAAGCCAAATTATAATTCTATCAATGACAAAGTTAGAACGTTTCTAACCTGTTGTCACTTCTACTACTAGCCAATAGTGATGTAGTTGGAAGCCAGTACTGCCAGTTGAAAAAAAATACTGTGTATCAATATTACTGCAAGAGCTATAAAAACGTAACCTTTAAGTCTTAGAGTATAACTCGTTTAAAACTTTTTAGTTCACGTATTTAAAACACGTTTTCTTTTTTAATTTTATTTTTTTATGACATTGAATGATTAAATTTTTAAATTGTATGCCAATTTTTGTTATTGAATGGTATCATTTTGAAACAGAACAACGAGTGACTATTGATCTTAAAAATAGAACCTGCTAATATTTTTTTTGTTTTATGATTACTTTTCCATTATTATTTCTGTAGATTAAATTTATCACATTAAACAAAATTTTATTACTCTATTCACATTTGAATTTTTTTTAGATATATTTTAAACCTAAAGTCTTCAGAGGCTTTACACATATATTCCTATCAGTTATACGTTTATAATAACAAGGATATTGGTGACGATGTAATAGTATATCGCATGTAAGTAGTGTAATAGGATTAGTAGGATGTGGAAGTCTATTAATTAAACGTAGGTCCTGAACATATAACTCCATATGTATGACTAACCAGTGACCTGGCTATTTTTGGTGAAATACATAATTTGTTAAATAACTGTAATATCTATTAGAATATTATAACCATTTTTGAGAATCGTAACATAATTGATTGCTTCAGTTTAGTTTAATCATTTCGAAAATAGGAGAAATTATGTATAACATAATTTTGGATGTTTACTTAGCAAATGCAAAAATATTCTTCTGGTTTTTTATATTTTACTTTTAAATTTTTTGACGTTCCTAGTTTTTATATATTTTAAATTGTTGCTGTCTACAAATCGAATAAACCTTGCCAAAATTTTATATCTCTACGTCAAATGATTGAAGATACAAATATATTATTTATATCTTTGCTTGTTTTAATTTCCATTCACATTATGTTGCGTGGCTTACCATTTAACCACTTAAGTATTTAATGAAATATTGTAATATAATATTCAATAAAAGAAAAACATTTTTTCTTGGTGATTTTTTAACTTACAGTGATATAAAACCAAAACAATTATACATATCCAAATTGAGCTGTCAATTTTTGTTAGTTCCAGCAGAGTTTGTCTTCAGTCGTAATTATGAAGATGAAAGGTAATAAATAATTACAATATAACAATTTTAAAACAAGATATTTTTATATAAATGAGAAAACAAAAAATCAGTTGTTATAGAATAGTGAGTTGTTAACGAAGATGGAAAAACGACACAAAGAAAATTGAAATCATCTTGGACAAGTTAGCAATGCCGGAGTTAGTAATTTGTTTAGAAGATATTGGTTTGAACTTTTGTCTAACAAAATTAGATTTGTTTAATTTTTTCAAGGCGGATGGCATTGAAAAATAAATTTTATTGCTCATAATTATATAGAATTTCATAAAAATACAGACTTCACAAAGTGATGATGAATTTTTCGTGTTAATTTACAAGTTCAAAGTAAAACTTCTGTCGAGATAGCACTAAAACTTTTTTTCCATTTTTATATGCTCGCGCGAAACTAAGAATTGTAATGTTTTGTTTCAATTAGTGTCACTAATAATTTCAAGGTGAAAAGCCGCGCGCAGTTATTTTGACGAGTTCTTATTGATTTACGTTTTTTTAACATGACGTCTACGAGACAAATTTAAAATGTCTCATATTTGGTGAAATTGCAGAGTTGAATGAAGATGTTCTACTCACGTACAAAAATGTGATGTAATTCTACGAATGGGTATGTCAAGACTTAAAAATTAGGTAAAACACAACAAAACAACCTAGGTTTCTAGAAATTAACGAAATAATCGCAACAAAAATTGAAGAATTATGGGTCAAATCTTTTGTTACGATTGTCACCCACAAACGAGTATTACAATTATTAAAAAGTTATCAATGAAATTGTTACAATCTAAAAAGTTTTAAAGAAACACAAGGAACGAAAGTTAAAAGAGTTCAGATTACATGGTAGAGAGCTTTTTGACATAGCCGCTTGTAATATATTAAAAGAAAAAAAAGTGCCTAAAGAGGGACAAACTATTTTTAAAAGACCAACGTACAAACATACTGATGGCTACAGAAAGAATAGATCTCATCTAGAGTAAAAACTTGCAGAATAGAAAATGATATACTCCCAAAGAAGAAAGCAGATATAATTCAATCACACGACTCGCAGAAAATCCCTCTACTTCGTATCGGATGCACATATCTGATGGTAGTTATGACATGGACCGTCCTTCCTGCTCGTTAGCAGCTGATAGTCTTGACGCCACTGACAAAGTCTCTCAGGGATGTCAGTCTCCATAGTTTGACGACTGTATGCGTTAGTAAAATTCTGATCCACGAACATTTGAAGTACTGAAAGTGAACTTAAACGCAAGGTTTTACATAGACATGATTGACTGGCAACAAAATTTATATGAACCCCCAATATTGATGAATATTTCCAATGAGCAGTTGTGAGATTTGGTGGAAAATGGGGGAGATGCTGTTTTGAAGTTTATCCTTCTTGCTCGTTAGCAGCTGATTCTTCTTGCTCGTTCGTTTGGAGTAATAATAACATTTAAATTAGCATATTTCGCGTTTTCTATACCATATAACATAACAATTTATTTAATTTTCATTGGAAAACTTTTTGTTTTGAAACTAAAATTTTCACTTCTATATAAAATTTTTATTCTAAATTTTAGGGGCGTGCCTAATAAACTATCACTATTGGCAATCATTTGAAATTTGGAAATTGTCTCAAGATAGAGTGCGTAATTAGTTTTTTTTTTCATTTTAATGTTTTAAGATGCAAATTCGAAATACCTAAAAAATGGTACAATTATAAATTATAACAACAACAATTCAAGCAATAGAAATATTCATTGTAATATAAATATTAATATAATCCCCAAATTACATGCTACTATTCAAGTTTATGCCTACTAACTCGGACCACATAACGTTTTTTGAAAAGAACGAATTATTTCAGACTACGTAAAGAAAAATATAGTGTGTATATTATTATCGTTCAAAGCGTCATGCTCAAGATACTTCCATAAGACTAATTTTTTATGGTGTGATGCATAGGTACACAAGAACGTCCTTCCGCTCATCGAATCTTGGTAATATGCCTAAATAAAGAATCTAATAAACCTGTAAAGAATATTGATGTTGAGAAAATTTGTGTAAATTTATTATAATATTTATTATAATTTATAGTAATAGAAAACGAACTCTCTTGTATTGACATTACATAACATTGTTATTATTTCAAAGGAACTGAGGACATTTTGGTGCTTCGTCACTTATTTTTCTTTGTGTAAATTGGATAGTAAATGTATTAAATCTTTTACGTATAAAATAATAAAATAGTTAGCAAAAAGTAAAGAAATAAAAATCATTAGCATTAAAATATTGATAAAAAAATATAAACTTGGAAACGAAAATAAAACCAAATTATACTTACAATACTCTTATATGTTTTCATTCTGTTATCCTGTGAGATATAATAAGCTTTCTTGCACATGAATTCTTATTTGAATGACACGAATGTTTACAAATTCATAGTTGTAAGAATTTGCTATTTTTGCATCGTTGATAATTTGCTGACAAGTCTCCCGAAGCTTTGTTTGACGTTTTCCACTTTTCGTACGATCTACGTAACGTAGCCGTGGGGTGAGGTATGATTTGGGACAAAAAGTAAATTTGGAAAATAGTTCTGTGAAATTCCGACGCTGTAATTTCTCGTGGGATAAACAATTCAATGCCTCTCAATGAGATGTGGACATGATACGGTATGGCATTGAGTACAAAATAGTTTGATGAAAATATGAAAATAAGCCGTCCCTGAATATAAAGGTTGCGCCAGCTTGTTATTTGACTTTATGAATATTATATTAAAAACTGAAAATCTATGATACTGAAGAGTTACGATCAAATAAAATAACGCCTTTATTGACTGTATAAATATAAGTTACGGTATTTTTTATATATTTATATAACTATTGTTTGCCGTTGACGCATGGAAATAGAGCTCGTTTAAAATAGAAAATTCCATAAACTATGTGGTATGGCTAGTTACCCAGCGTTGGCGGCATTCTCCTTTCCACTTTCTACCTCCTTTGCATACTTCCTTTCACTTAAATACACATGGTCGTTCGTCTTCTTTGAGTAATTCACTCACACTCTTACAGCTCAATCAATTATTTGGAATGTCTGTGCCGAAGTTGGTTACAAAGTGAAACAATTGAATTCATTTTCCAAGTTTTCAAGGGTTTCATACAATGTCGCTGTAGAAATTTCACTTCGCAAACATACAGTAGAAATCACAAACTATTTATTGAAAATACCTGTAACTTAAAAAATTATTTTGTCATCTTCTTTAATCCTATATTATGGTTTAATATCACATGTGTTACGATAGCAAAAATTGTGCATTAATTTTATTTTGACCGAATTTTATTTTTGTATTTTTGGGAGTGACGTTAAGAATAAGTAAAGGATGATTGCTATTAATTCTTAGGCCCTACTTTACCTATTCCTAATATATAAATACGATAAATTTAAAATAATAAGAACTTAGATTTGTATTTAATAATAGTTTAATTTAAATAAGTAACAAAGGTTATGAATAAAGGACATGTTGCGTCATATTAACATGATTTTGTGAAGACGTTAAGTAAATTATTCCATATACATTATACAGTTTTTAAAGTACGAGAGAATTATGAAATAGAAGGTAATAGATATATATATATATATATATATATATATATATATATATATATATATTATCACAATATTAATACAAATAATATATTGTATGAATGTGAAATAACTTAAAGAGAATCACTGAAAACGGAGATAGAAAAGCGACAAAAATTGGAATTATCTTGGAATCTTGCCCCGTACACATGATTATTTCAAATATTCGCTTTCATCTCACGAATATCACACCATTAAATTAAAAATTTAATTCGATTTATTTAGTAGACATTAGTTTGAACTCCTATCTCACAAAATTAGTTTACACTAAAATAATTTCTGTGCCGGGGTGTTAGACTAAAATAATTTCTGTGTGGAAGTCCACAATTAACACAAAAACCTACGAGGGGGTAGCGATAAGGCTAGTAATTTATCTTAATATCAGAAATAGATGTAAATAGCTAAAAGTGAGTATTAATGGAGCCGTAGGCTTATCACAAATGCGTGTGTAAATTAATGGTAATACCTCTGACCACTTTGGTATTTCCTGATTAAATCTGGTCGTAACAGTTATCAACAAATTTCTATGGGTTCACAAGATTTTTGTCTGTAATTTATTTATTTCTTTTTTTATATTTTAAGTGTTTAAATGCAATTGTTAATACTGTATAGCGCTATTAGTTTATTAAATAAAACAACATATTACTTTCACTTTTTTCTTGCACAAATAAATTAATGTATAATGAATAATTTGATCTTGATACAATCATCCGTCGACAATAATAGTTTCTAAGTGCTGGTTTATAAAACGGTTTGTGTTATCTCAGCACTGCGTACTGTATCATCGAAAAGATTTATGCACAGGAACACCTGAAGTCTGACATTCGGTTATTCAAGTACAGTAATGAAGTAGTAGTGAATCTCCACCTTCCGATTGCGACCTACCAGAAAGTTTGAATAATACGTACGTGCTCTTATGTGTTACGCTTTTATGCGCTCACGAAGTTACCAGACATGAATGAGTATATCGATGGATTGGTTTTTAATTCCTCGTATTTTTATTAGATCCAAAAGTTATTCATTTAAAGCTTTTCCCTTTCATTTTAAATAAATGAAATGAAGGTAAGTAATTTTCCAAGTTTTTAATACATATAACGAAGAACGATAGGTAATAAGTAATAGGTCAATGAGTTAATAGGTTTGGTGTAAATACATTGTCCAATTTTCCTATGATTCTTGGATTGTACATAATTATATATATATATATATATATATATATATATATATATATATATATATAAGAGATTATGTGTGTGTGGGTGTGTGCGTGCGTGCGTTTGTTAATTAAGAATAAGTTAAAATGACCTTACATTTACAATCCGCTTTTTCGTGTTGATTTCTTTGGCCTATGACAAATTATATGCTTTCTTACGCATGCTTTTTTGCAATACATGAATGTTCATACAGGTAGGAACCTGGTATTTTTTTTACTTCACTTATAACTCATATTGATTATTTGACAAATTATTTCGAATCACATAGTCACGAGCAAACTACAATAAGAAAACAAATATGTAACAATTGGCTTAATTTTTCTATTTTCAATAATTACGTACTTTATACCATAACGAAATTTTGCAAAATGTACGTATCAGAGCGATAGAACCTGAAAGCACGCCTAAAAAACTAAGTCACAAAAGAACTTTGTTCGATATCCATTCAATCAAGCATCGAATAATTTAAATTATTTAATGAAGCTTATTAGTATTAGTCAGTCGGGATGAGAAATCGTGTACTTGACCTAATTTTATAAGCTCAATGTTGAGCGCCGTTTACCGTCAGTAAAAAAATGCCGGAAGAGGGGTTAGTACAGATATACAGTAAGACTGAAATTTTAGTAGGAACAGTAAAACTGACGTTATGTACGTCTATGTATATATATTTATTGTAGCGGTGATGGTGTAATTTGGTGCATGTCCTGTGCATAATTATGTACTGTGTCAGAAGGCAATTGGTGTATCCGAGAAGAGATTATATGTGGTCCGTGTTATGGATAAAACAAATGTGAACTAAGAATTTCTTTTACAAAAATAATCTTAAACGATAAATATGGTTTTGTGTTATAGAAAAACAAAAAAAATTAAAGGTAAAAAGGAAAAAAATTACCGTGATGTAATATAGTAATACCAGCAAACTGGGGGTGGACCTTAAATCTCACTTGCCCCAACAAATCAATATTTATATATATCGCACAAAGCGCTTACTGAGTTTCGACGCACGAAGCGCCTTCTAAATTTTAAAAAATATCAATTCAAGCGTTAAGTTAGCAAGTAATTGGCTAAACTTTGGCAAGTTTTGTGAAATCTCGCCTGAAAAGCTCCATTATTTGCATAGCATACGTGACATAATCGTGGAACGAGATTATACCAAGTACCGTTTGGAACGAACAGTAAAATTGAAATTGCTCGTGTGAAGTCCCGACACTGTAATTTCTCGTGTAATAAAAATTCAGTGCCTCGCAATAAGAAGTGGACATGGTATTGTGTGGGGATGACCACTGAATGTTGGGATTAAAATATTAAAATAAGCGTTAAAAGGAAAGCTCGCGACTGATAGTAGATTTAACATTCGAAAAACAAAATATGTTTCTGTGTTAAAAATGTATGTTTCAGCGACTCTGAATATAAATTTTGCCTTATAAGGTAAGGCCCAAACTGTAGAGGAACAGATGGTATGTTTAATTAGAGTGTTATGTATTTTTTACAAGAAGAATCAATACGCGAGTTATTAGTAAAACTGTTTTCAAGAGTTAATATTATATTCGATTTATTTATTCCTACCTTTTGTAAATAAAAGTTTAGGACGATGCTAAGATATTAAATATATTTAAATATATAGCAAAGATTATAAATTGAGAATTGATTACTCCATGTAGACGTGAATTTGCGTAATTGTTAATTCTTCACGTAAGAAACTTAATAGAGTTTCTAAAGTTAAAAGGCAATCATGAAAATTGAGGGTAAACATGTTTTTATTTGTGGTGTAAATTAAATAAAATACAAAAAATTGTCCATAATTATATCATATTAAACTGATAATGAAAGGAAGAAAAGCGACAGAAAGTAAAATAGGAATAAAGAATTTTTCGTGACAATATACAATTTCTAAAATTAAAATATAATTATGAAAACGAAAGGTAAATATGATTGTCTTTTTTATGTAATTTAAAGAAGGTCCAAAAAAGAGTGAATAATTATAGCATATTAAACGGATAATGAAGGAAGAAAAGAAAATAGCAATTATCTTTGGGAATGTTTGCGACGTTGACATTTTGATTTGAAATCAACTTTGTTGTAATATCTTGAGTTACATAGTTTTATTAAGAGTTTGATTGGATTTATTTAACAAAGATTAATTTGAATTTTTATCTCACAAAATTAGTTAGATGAGCATAATTTTAGAGTCGAGACGTATATTATTGTCTAATAAAGTTGATCGTTCATATAGCATTTTATAAACAAACTAAGTGAAGAAAATATCGGGAGACTAGATTTCGACGAGTTACTCTTCAACTATTGATATAATTTTCCTTGTCAAGGCGTAAATATTGCTAAATAAATTCAATTGTTCATATTTATATGGTACTGCATAAACAAATCAAAAGTGCAGAAAATACTGAAGACGCGAGATTTTATGTGACGGGTGAATCTCGGACGCAAGGGTTCGTAAGTTTGCGGTCTTAAGGAATAATTTATTTATTTATATATTTTACAATATTTTACTTGATGAAGCGACGCCTTTATTTAGTGGTTGAATATTATTTTTTTTTCTAATTTATTATTACAATTTTGAAGCTAACAACCCATCGGTGGCGCCACTCTCTTTTCTTTCTCCCCCATTTATTAATTCTCATTCACCTGAATACACACTGTCGTTCACCTTCGATGACTAATTCATTCATATTCTCCCGCATCTCAATTAAATGTCGTGTCCGTGACGAATTTCGGATGTCAGGTGAAACTATAGAATTCACTCTCCAAGTTCTTGGAGTATTAAATTTAATGTGACTAAAGAAACTTCTTTACGCATATGTATATATATATATATATATATATATATATATATATATATATATATATATATATATATAAATAGATCGCCGCCTTATAATATGGAAAAATTGCTGAACACGTCGGAATATCATATAGGAGTGCCCAATCAATCATATCAGATGATTTGGTTTACTGAAAAGTGTCGCAAAGTCATAACTTCGACGACGAAGGTGTGGAAACGTTCTTGCGCAATTGGTTACAGACCTGACCAAATTCATACTCTGATGACGGAATTAATAAACTTTCGATTCCATTGGAAAAATATGTGAATAAAAAAAGGAGATTACGTAGAAGAATAAGGTGTATTCAAAATTTTATTTACTGTACCGATAAATGTTCTAAAATAAAAGTCCGGTTATTATTTGATTTACCCTCGTATTTAGGTTAGATAAAAGACCAGTTTTGGACTTTAAATTTTAAACTTAATATTTATAGATGCTACTTCCAAAGGCGAAAGAAAAATATCAGTATTATATCTGAAAATAAAATGTCGACATCAAAATGTGTTATTATAAATTAGTATATAAATAAATATTTTAAATCGTGACAGTAAAAGTTTAGTTAAGAAAATGCAGCTTACATCATAGCTTTTTACCACTATTCAATCTTTTTGATATTATTTAATACGTAAAAATGAAAATACAGACACCGACTTTTTTTTCTCTTCCGTAATATTTACAAATGTATTTCTTGTTGGTAATTTGTTTTATTCAGAATTTTAATTTTTGTTCTTAATATTATTAATTTAATTTTTAGTTTTATAAATATGACTAATAGAAGGAGTTTTTATTGACACTTAATGATTGGCGCAGTATTTGAAATTGCACTGATAATTTTGATAAATTGAAATTTGAAAATTTTAGCGTGAGAGGATATATTATTTTTTAAAAATCATCTCTTGATATTTTTCCCTTTATCTTCTTATGTCTAAAAAAAGTATTTTGTAATATAATAATATAAAATGATAAAATTGGATTTCTTTTTAGTAGGAGTTGTTGAAGCCTCGTTGTAGCGTTTACTAATTTTCATAATTAAAATTTGTAACAAAAAATAATAAAATTTAGAGTCGTAAAAATATTTTTTGCAATGTTATCTACATTACACAAAAATATATAAAACAATGCACAATTAATTTACTCCGAATCAGGTTTATTTCTAATGTACAATAACCCAATTAAAATAATTCGTACAAATCTACACCATAGACTACACCTAGGGAGTAGATAGAGTGTACGTTATTCTGCTTACGTGCGATAAAGCAAGAAGTGTTTATAATATGTAATTTCTCCTTTTTTACGGTGTTCACCTATAAATATATAAGGAACTGCTATCGCTAATTAATGAAATGTATCCACTCTAGTTAATATGTTAATTGAAAGGTTTAAAAAGTTTCAAGTTTTATGCTGGGAATCAGGTAAAAGCATAATTATATTGAAATGTTCTTACAATTAAAATCTGCTTTTGCTTATTCATTTATATTCCATATATATATATATATATATATATATATTTACACACACACACACACACACATATATATATATATATATATATATATATATATATATATATATATATATAAATAACGAAATTTTGTTTCTTATTTCTTTAAGTTGTGTTTACGTTTTATTTATATTGAAAAGCTATTTACTTTGTTTGAAAAACGTTTCTTTATTCTTGGAATGATTGTTTATTTCACTATTATAAAGTATTTATGACAATTATTATTGAATGGGTTTTTATTTAAAGTCAAACGTTCAAGCCCACTTATTATAAATACAAACATACACACATATATATGAACTGAAACGAAATATTTTTTATTAAAATTGCTTAATTTTATTATTATTTCAAAGGATTTAGGTACTTAAGGTTACGGTACATTTTTAATTGATTTTTCTTTTCTCGCTTCAAAAAAAAAAAAACAAAATCCGCAAAATTATTGAGAAACACTTAAACTAAGACACAAGAATAAATTAAATAGATTTTAACTTTAAATTCATTTGTATGTATTGATCTCCATGGCCTGTGGAACCGAAAGTTTTTCTTGAAGATAGAAATGGAAATCTGATATTTTTCCACATATAATTTATGTTGTTTACTTGAAAAATCAAATCAAATCAAATTATGATAAGCAAACTCTAATTTCAATACAGTCAGGAAAAAAATATGTAACTTTTGTGCGTATGTAACTTCCCAGTACTAAAATTAAATTTTTCAAAATATGCATAACACATCACTAGCAGCTGGAAGCTACGTATGAAAAAACAATGTCAAAAAGAATGTTGCTTGATTGCTTTTAATCGAATTTTGTTCCATGTATACATATATTACATACATATACATATATATATATATATATATATATATATATATATATATATATATATATATACATATATATATATATATATATATATATATATATATATATATATATATATATATATATATATATTGAAATTTATTTGCTTTAATAAGTCGTGATGGAAGGTCACGTACTCGATACTGTTTTATTGATTCTTTGTCGGATGACAACACCCGAGTTTCGTGTATCGTCTGTGCTCTGAGAGAGTAGGCGGAAGACGGAGTTGTACCAATATTCGCTCCATACAATGGGATTGGTTGTTGACTAAATAAAATTAACATTGCGTTTACTTGTATATATGCGCGACATACGCCTTATTTGGCGTATGTCGCGCAAATTAGATAAACATTGGAGTATCAGAGAAACGATAATGTGCGGCGAGTACCTATTTAATATATATTGTCTTAAAGTATAAACATGGTATTATTTTACTGAAAAACAAAAGAAACTAAAGGTAAACTTAAATTAAAAATTGTCATGACCAAGTATATTAACCAGCAAAACTGAGCGCAGACTAAAACTTGTTTGCCGCAAGAAATCAAGATTCAAAAGCACCTAGTGCAAAGCATCTAATGAATTTTGAAGCGTCTCAGAAATACTCGTTTAAAAGTTATGTTAACAGGTAATTGGTGAAACTTTGGCAAGTCTCATGAAACCGCGCTCGAGATGCTTTGAAATTCACGCGATGTACGTCATATAATTGTACCACAAAATTCTCCCAAATATAGTTTGTTTTGTTTTATATTAAGTTGACAAGATAACTCATGTCACAATAAATTTGCTATTATGTCCGCACTTTTTAGTTGAATTTTTATAGAAAAAGTTTATGTGAAAACTTGGTTTACATATAAACTTTTAAAAATATTTTTTATAAATTCAAATGAAACTATCAAATAATCAATACGTTCAGTGATCAAATAGTCTAACGATAACCATTAGTTAAAAACGGAGTTAACTATCTGAAGACTGAAAATATCAAATTTGAAATATAAACTTGTAAACAAGAATATCAATTTGTAAATAACTATAGAGTGTATAGCAACATGTAGTCTACTTAATAGGAATTTTGACTATTTTTCTATAATTATAATCAAGGCGTGAGGCGTCCGGAATAAGTAAATATCTTACTTGATTTAACAATAGCACTTAGGCATTTTTTTATCTTTTTATTTTTTATCGATATAAATTTAGGAAAATAGCGAGTTGATTTCGTATTTATAAATAATTAAATTTGAATAAATTTTATAACTTATAAATGATGATCACGAATAGATACTAAACGTGACGTAAAATGGAACATTTTACGTCACATGAGTACCTATATATTCAAGAAATTTGTAATTAAAAATACGTTATAAAGTTTCTAAAGTGCGATTTATAAGACTAGAGTGTAATAAATATTTATATTGGATATCTAACACAAATATTTCGTTAACTTAATACAATGTTGTTCAAATATAATAAAAAAAACGGTGCATACCTGTAGCATATTACATGTATAAAAAGGTTGAAAAGCAAAAGGATAGAAAATATGAATTACGTTGGACAAGTTTGCGATGTTGATATTATGATTTCAAATAAACTTCGCTCTGAGATTTCGAATGACACAGTTTTGCTGAAAGTTTAATTGAATTTATTTCTTGGTTATTAGTTTGAACTTTTATCTCACAGTGCTAGTTGAAGATCATTTTTGTGTCGAAACGACTGATAGAGACAAATATATTTGGTAGTTCACAATTATACACCTATACGTGACCTTTCGTCTGTTGAACTATTAGATGTAGTAAATATTAATTTGTTATACTTTACTTTTATATTTCACAATATATTACCTGATGAAATGATATCTTTATTCATTGTTTATATTAATATAATTTTTTTTATTCAGTATTATTTTCTAATGGTGGGTCCATTAAGGAAATAGTGGTCAAAAACACAAAAACTCCTTCCTTCCTTTTCCTTATTTATTTTTTTTTTTCGGGAATAATTAGTTTTTGTTTAAAATTATTTCCTTTGGTTTATTTCTTTTGTCTAAAATTATTTTTTTATGATGTTGATGCTTAGATCATGATGAAGCCTGTCGTTTGTGATATATCACTATGCACTTGGCATTATTCTTAAGGTTTTGGACTGGAATCTTTGACATTTCTACGTTAGACATTGCCGCATTCCTCCCCAGTTGTAACCATATGTCTGTATAAGCTTGATAAAACATTTATAGAGTGGTAATTTTTTTCGTGCGATATATGCGAATTTTTTATTAAGTAGCCAGTACATTTTTCTCAGTTTTGACCCATGGCGCAGCGTTTTGTAAAAATATGTTTCGTCCAATTTTGTCAATCCGTCTCTTCAAATAAATTTCTAGGTACTTTGCGTTATTAACTTGCGTTAGTTAGACATAATTGAGGGAGACATATGGGCATGTAACTCTTCTAGTTGTGAAGCCGTTAGCATAGTAGTTGTAGTAGTCTAGTTGTGAAGCCAGGGTTAGTAGTGGGGTCCACTGAGAGGGTTGCAGTGTCATTAGCGAAAGTACCCGTAATGACTCCTTATGTAGTAGGAAGATCCCTCCTGTAGAAAAATTATAGCGTGGGACCCTTTATATTACCCTGGATGACTCCTGTATGGATTTTACGTTACGTAATGTAAATAACTTTTAGACTTCGAATTATAACTTCAATATTCGTAATTTTAACTTCTGCTTGCGACAATAAAGTTCTTAGTTTAACATTGTAATGCATTTGTACTTTAT
This sequence comes from Druceiella hillmani, assembly GCA_039881145.1. Taxonomy (NCBI): domain Eukaryota; kingdom Metazoa; phylum Arthropoda; class Insecta; order Lepidoptera; family Hepialidae; genus Druceiella; species Druceiella hillmani. The sequence goes on along the minus strand of JAYKKI010000007.1, from coordinate 38,786,039 downwards.
TGTATTATAAATATAAAAATAAGTAAAATGATGTCGCCTTTCCGTTTTAAACTAAGTTTGGCTTACTTTTTTTTACATTATTTTAAAGTTCTGTCTAACTACGCAATAACTTGTTTTTAAGACTTATAATCTGACTAAACTTTTAAGATATTGACGCTGAAAGATTAAAAATTTGACTGCTTTAATAGTGAAGATGCAACTTATTTGAAAGCAAAAATTCCTCTAATACAATGCTTTTAATGTTACATAATATCAGAAAAATGTAATACTTTCTGCATTTTCTTTACTGTAATTAGGCCACTGTTTAGGTTTTGGTAATGGCTTCATTTAGAAACTAAAAGTTTTCTTCTTAAATTTACCGTGTTTATTCTTTGCTTTATTAATATGCTTAAGAGCAGGAAGTACCATTGTCAGTTAAAGTTATTGTCAGTATTTGAAAAAAAATACTGACAATTTGATGTTTGGAAGTTTTAACAAGAGTTATATTTATTTGTATTATTTTTGAAAACCATAAGTATTATATGAACACCATGCACTAATATTTTTTTATTTTTTATTTTTAGATATAAAAAAAACAATATTTCGTATGTAAAATTCTAAAATAAAAAAAAATTATTGGGCCTCAATATGTAGTAAATATAAATATTTTATAATCATAAATTTTAAAAGAAAATAATAATGGTTTTGGGTCACAGAAATATTTACACTAAAAATGCGCAAATTGTGTACCATGTTAAGATTTAAACTTGTTAAACCAGGAAAACGATAGATGCTTAGTAGACACTATGTAAAGTTCAGACAGGGTGTACGGTATTATTTTTCAATGCATCCTACCAGAAATGCTTTCGTCAGAACATTTTTTCTTTGGTTTGTATGCATAGTAGCACATGGAAATGCTGCTGCTAAATTGTATCATAAAACCTATCCGTTCTTTCTTAAAATATCAATTGAAAGGTTGAGTGAGTCTCAAGTATCGTACAGTCAAAAAACGTATAAAGAACAATAATGCAAACCAGTAATGTGGAGAAATTCATATATTTACGAAATTTCCTGAATTATCAATATTATTTACATAAAAGACATCTTTATTAATAGAAATGAAATATTTTCTTTTAAAATGATAAATATTTTATCACTTCAAAAAATTGGGACAATGTTATACGTTTTCGTTCATATTGTTTTTCACAAATTGTCTTGAAAATGTGTTAAATGCATGCGAATGATAGGTATTATTTCGTGTAAGGTGATGAAATCTGTTTTATATTACTAACATATTCTTGAACTTGAAAATAAGAATAAATTAAAATCATGTAACATTACTTCTTTGTTTATATTTAATGTATGGAGAAATCCGATGTTATCTACTTTGCTGATAATTCATATCAATTCCATTAAAAGTAACATGAAATTAAATGGTCATGAAAAAAATCGTCTTTTAATCATTTAAAATTTTAAAGTTCTTTTTAATATATTGCTATTTCTTAAAATATACTCAATGCGCTGTTAGCAGCTGAAAGCTCTGTATAAAAAGCTAACTCACAAAAGAAACGTCACTTGATACGCATTCAATCGAGATTTGAGCAATATAAATAATCTTATAAATTTTATTTGTTTTAATCAATCGGAATGGAAAGTCGCATCCTGAATTCAGTTTTATTAGTTATTTTCCAGACGCACCCTCCGGGCTTCGTTTTTGTCTGCGTGTTCAGGCAATTTCCGGAAGAGAAGATATAACAGATATTAATTAAGTAAAATTTATATTATGTAAGTCTCTCTATATGTTTTTGGAACAACAGCGATACGACATAGTTTGAAGCATTTCCGGCGTGAAACAGTTGGGATATCGGTGAAATAATTATATGTGGCTTCTGTTGTGGATAAAAGAAATACGAAGTCCAACCGCCAACGGTTTACTTTTGTATATATAATCGTAAAGGACAAATATGGTATCTTATTGCAGGAAAAGAAAAAGGAAATAAAGGTTAATTTAAAGGAAAAATTAACATGACTTTATATATCAATAACAACAAAATTAAGGCGGGCCGTAAATCTTGCTTTCCGCAATATATGAGGATTTATATATCTCCCACAAATCGGTTAGAAAATTTTGTCACCAAGTTTGCAGGTAATTAATGAAATTTGCACAAGTCTCGTAAAACTTTACTAAAAATGCTTAATTAGTCACGCGATATACATAGTGTCATGTGGTTGTGGGAACAGATTATTGCAAATATCACTTGAGACGAAATGTAAAGCTAAAATCACTGTGTGAATTTCCGACTCTGTAATTTCTCGTAAGATAAAAATTCATTGCATTACACTTAGGAGTGAACATAATACGGTGTGACGTTGAGTACAAAAGATTTTGATGGAAATATTAAAATTAATTCTTTTCAAAATGTCTGTAAATTGACCTTATTAAAGATAAAATATTTTTAATCAAGTTGATGCAACTTTTAACTCGGAATCAATTTGCCATAATGGTTGCATTTTTAATTGGTTTTTATTTTAACTTTCGGTTTAAAGTAATAAAATCTATATTAAATTATTGATAAACTTACTATCCACTTTTCTTGATATTTGCTATCTCCTTTCATGTATTGATTTCTTTGGTCCGCGAGAAATGGTATGTTTTCTAATGTATATATTTTTTTAACATGCGACGATATTAATAAATTCATAGATATGGGAACATGTTATATTGTATGTCGCTAATAATTAATGTCATTTACTTGAAAAATAATATGAAATAACACAATTATGAGTAAACAATAGTTTCAACAAGGGTGGAAAAATTGGGGGAATTGATTTAAGTTAAAATATTCAATACTTAAATATTTTCTGCTATAGAGCGGTTTCTTAAAATATCCAAAATACAGCACTAACCGAATGAAGAATAAAAAGATAACCCATAAAAGAACATCGCTTGATACACATTCAATTGAGCTTTGGATAATACAAATAATCTAATAAAGTTTATTAGTTTTAATCAGTCGTGATGAGAGGGCGCGTACTGCGAGTAAATTCAGTTTTATTGATCTTTTGTCGGACGACGTCTACGGAGCGTTGTGTATCGTCTGCGCTCGCAGAAGATTACCGGGGGAGGACGTAGTATAGATATACACTCTTTTTTTTCTAGGCTTAGCCGTTAATTAGGCATAATTATGCCTGTATGTGTATGTATGACATCTTCAAGTGGGATATTAGCAAGATCTTTGCTAATATCCCACCTGAAGATGTTGTAATACAACGAAACCTAGGTCGTGGTAAAGAAATTAAAGAAAGTAGAAATAATACTACATCACGTAGTTTCATTTAATTGTGAATAATGAATTTCTACAAAATTAACGCCAAATATATTCAATAATAAATTTAAAATTATTGAGCACGGATTAATGGTATGATTAGAAAACGAATTTCTCATTATTGACAAGTTCTAATAAGAATAAGGCAAATATGTATAATATTATACTAGTATAGTTCATTTGGGCGCATAATTGTAAAGAAAAGCACATGAGGTTCATGGCTGAGTTTTTGTGATATTGAATGGGGGAAATTAGATTAGTTGAAGTAATTAAGTATATAAATTGTGACCAACTAAATGCATTACGTTTCTTTCAATAATCAACAATACTTTTTAATCTTCTTGTGTAAGATATTACTTTGTCTGAAAGCATTAAACCAGTCAGGCTCTGATGATAAGTTCTGTAAATGAATAATGAAACAGATCTTAATGGATATTAGTAAATCAACCGTGATTAAAAATATTTGCTACTAGTAATTGTTACTTTGCAAAATATCTAGACCGTCGACCAGATCGGGGTCTGATGATGAGTTCTGAAGATGAATGGATGGAATTAAATTGAAAGTGATTCAAGATATTTGCTACTGGTAGTTGTTACTTTGCAAAATAACTACACTATCGATCATGTCAGAGTCTGATGGTGCATTTTGGAGATGAACAACGAAACTCCTTATCGGATGGTGGTAAATCGATCGTGATTCAATATGTATGTTACTGATTAGTTGTTACTTTATTTATCACAATGTAAAATCTCATATTATATTATGATCACCTCATATTATATAAAGTTTTAAATTTACATTATAAATTCAATTAAATTACAAATTTGTTTAAGTTGGTCGACAGCTCTGGTACTAACTTCAAAAATAAGTAACATAGTTATTTATTGCAAATAAGCAGGTATCTATTTTGAGATAATAATTTTTTACTTTTTAGTACCTAACTTTTTTGAAATCGATTTTTTAAGAGATATTTTATGTTACATATCTTCTTACCAGTTTATACGTGTTCGTACCATTCTATAATTTTTTCTTGAAAATAATTCTGCGATTGGCAGTGAAAAACTTTTATTTAGTCCTAACAAAAAAAACCTAATGATTTAAAAAAAACCGTATTTTAAATTTTTGAAAATGTGGAAACAAATGTTAATAAAAGTTTTAACTACTGTTTGGAAGCTTGTATATCGGGCTCAAATTTTGTTAAGAGAAATAAGGAATATTGTCCAAATTTTTGGGAAAAATATATAAGTATTTTTTTTATTAAGCTTAAACAGCTTATAAAACTTTTGAATTTCTTAACGTTCATCACCATCAGTTAGCTCAGTTCATTTGAGGTTAGTAAACCACATTGTGTAAATTTAATCAACAACGTTTTGTGAATTCCAACTCACAAATTTATTATTGTTCTCAGTTGCAATCTATAAATACTTTCTTGGAACAAAGGCTTGTAAAACGTCGGCAGTGATGCTATTTCAAGAATAAAGTGTTTAATTGTAATATCTACGACTAACATTTCGTGATTTTTTTATAATAATGAACACAGCATTCTGCCTAACATGCTAATGTAATTCTCAGAAAAAATAGCATGGAATCGAATAGGGTTATTCATTATAGCTGTTGTTATTTTATAAATGCCATAGATGCAATAATGTGAATTCGGAAATAGAAACTGAATTTCATCTGATTTCGAGTTTATCTATTAAGTAACTCTGGTGTCGAATTAATTTATGTGACTGAAACAAACTTAAAGTATCCTAGTGAAAAATAAAAGTTTTTATTGTTATTTTTTTCCACTTCTTTTTAAAATTTACTTTTCTGAGTATGTAAGTAATTTCTGAAAAACAAATTTGTTACTTTCGCCTTATTTAACGCAATTCATTCTTAAGCATTTCCCAATATTTGAATGGATGATTCCATAAAAGTAAGAAGTGTAAATAGTTTCCTTTTTATAAATTTTCTGTATTGTTTAGTGGTTTTGCGCGCATATTTTTTATATTGTTAGGGGTATGTATAAATTAATAACAATACGGAAAACATATCTATTTCTTGGTTTTCTTAAATAAAATTTTGACAGGGCTAATTCTTTTCATTTTTTAAAATTTGAATTGTTTCTCGTGAACGTGCAAAAAAACCGAACTATTAATAAAATAATCTTTTTCAAAATTTAGGAATCAAAAGTTTGTACGGTGTTGTAATTTAAAACGAAAATGAAACCTTTGTGAGACCACTGGCGGGTTTATCTGTCCGTCTGTAACAAACGTTTGTTTCAGAAACCTCTAGATCTAGAAACTTAAAATTTAACATATTACTAAAGCATATCAATAGTTAATACTCAAAAATATTCGTATCGAAATATTAGGGGAAACATTTTATAATTCCATGTATTTTATTTATTAGCTCTTCACAGATATACTGAAAAATGAGCAAAAAAATATGTTCCCCCACCTCTCAATTACCTACACTACTAAAACTAAAATTTGGACACAAGCACAATTTTTTCACGCCTGAGAAAGACACGGTAAGCAAAATATTTGTTACAAAAAATTGATACTTTAAAAAGTTAAAAAAATACTATTTACTCTTAACTATTTGTATCTATGAAGTACGGAGCGCTTGTATTGTGAGTTCTTTTTGTACTGACAGGTTTTTTATCGTAACATCATTTCGATCTCTTTACTACATCAAATCATAATTTAAAATGTCATAGAATAATTGTTGTTTAAAGAGATGGGATTTTTCATGACGACCACACAATTACCCATGCTCTTATTACATTGACTACAATCTAACAAACATTTTTGAAAGTTAACTTTTAATAAAACGTTAAGGACTGTTGATGCAGGGGAATAAAATTAATTAAAAAAACCTCAAAACTCCTAAATAAATATAAGTAAAATATATTTTTCACAATTCAAGAATAAGCCCATATTCGAAAATTTGCTTGGTTTAATTTAGAACTATAGTGTTTAAATTCTAGAATACAACATAATATTCTGATACCAACAATTAGAAGGCAACAATTATCATAATTCTTTTCTTTTAACTATTAATTCACAATAATTTAATAGTTAACTCAATTTATTATATGTATAACTTCGGCAACTTTCGTAGAATTTTGCTCAAAATGGTCCATTGTTCGCGCAATACACCTGACTCGATTGTGAGACTCGACTATTGTAGGTATCGCTGGGTGGTAGGGACAACATTAAGTTTACGTTTAGTCCCAACGTTGTAATTTCCCACGGGATATAAATTCAGTAGCTCGGTATGAGTAGTCTATGTTGTCGGCAAAGTGTTATTAGAAAGGTACTAAAATAAACTCTTTGAAATAAAAACACTTAAAGACTTTAAGAAAGTATGTCGATTTCCGCAATCTTGCTAATTCTGTTAAAGTATTAGTATTACTTTTACACAATTAATATCTCCCAAATCCACTACTAGCTGCTCCAAAATCTGTCAATTCGCCAGACTTGAACTGCTCTCTCCACAAAGCAAGCTATTTTATTTTGTTTATAACTTTAGTTTGATAAATAGTACTATCGATTTATCAACCCCGTTAACTACAATTTATCAAAACTTTCTAATATTGAATATATATGGCGTTAATTTTGTAGAAATTCATTAATCACAATTAAATGAAACTACGTGATGTAGTATTATTTCTACTATCTTTAAGTTCTTTACCACGACCTAGGTTTCGTTGTATTACAACATCTTCAGGTGGGATATTAGCAAAGATTTATTCTTTCTTGCAAGAAAATCTTTGCTAATATTCCACCTGAAAATGTTGTAATACAACGAAACCTAAAAGAAAGTAGAAATAATACTATATCACGTAGCTTCATTTAATTGTGAAAACTTTCTAACTCAACAAAAATTAAATTTGTAACATAACTCTAGACGTGGAATGTATTTATCAAACCGTCAGTTTTATGAACGCGTTTTTGAATTTATTCTACCATCTATCGGCACACTGACGTGGTATCCTCCCAAAAATAGCTCTACATAAAGAGACGAAACTAAAATTTACCTAGTTTAATTCAATGTTAAGATGCAAGCTGTTTGTAATATTTCTTAATTATGATTAAATAAGTTTTCATTATTTATTAAATTTTGAGGTTACAAGGCGATAAAATGCGTGAAATTTCTTTCCTGACAAACGATTTTAAAAAAAATCAAGATAACTGATGTGATGTACATATAAAGGTGACGACATTTAAAAGATAGTACAAATAGAAGGTAGAAATTAAATGTTATAAAACAAACTGTCTGAAATTAAATGGCACTAAATGAACTATGTCGGTTAATGAGTTAACGTTAAAGTTAAAAATCTGTGTTCTAAGATGTGTTTAGGAAAACATGTCTTTAATCCTCAAACTATTTAATACTTAAATTCACAGTTCCCTGAGGTACGATTTTTACTAAAGGTTTTGATTTTGATCATATATTATGTAGACCATATTTCTGTTTCGTTAAAAAACATTATTTATTATAATCGAATATTAAATTTATGTTTATGCTCATAGTTGCATACCAAATATTTGCTGTTTTAATCTTAAAGAAATGTTTAAAAGCTTTTACTAATCAAATGGAAATAAAATGTCACATCATAATACTTAGTTTCAAATTATGTTGCCCTCTTAAATTGAGTTTTGCGCATTTTTATGGCTTTATTTCGGAATTCATCATGGCGGAATAATAAACTGCTTCTGAAACTTTTAATGTCGCATAGCTTTTAAGTCGTGCTGAAAGATTGCAAGGTTAGCTTTTAATTCGTTCTAAATGCAGCTGGCTCGAGGCGACGTCTTCAGCTATTAAGAAGAACATTTTAGAGGTTTTAAAGTTACTTATTATAGAATAATTGTGATACTGAAGTAAATAAAAGTTGCGTCTTCTTTCATGACAATATTATAAAAGCTTAGTAATTTTTTATGGATAACTCTTTACAGAAAGAAAACATTTTGTTTTTAATTTCGCACAATTAAGTTAGATATGCATAAAAGCAAGTTATTATCGTAGTTTAGTGATTATAAACTTAGAAGTCGATATAAACTAAAACCATCCTATACTTACATTTCGTCTGTGTATTTTAATTTCTTTGTCCTGTGAGACATGATATGCTTTCTCGCACATTTATATTTTTGCATGACATAACAATTACAAATTTATAGATGTAGGAACAGGACATTTTTTAAAATGGTTGATTTGCTGACACGTCTCGTGAAACCTCGCTCTAAATGCTCCATAATTTGTACGATTTACGCGATGTAACCGTAGGTGAGGTATGATTTGGGGTGAAAAATAAAGCAGAAATTAGTCGCGTGAACATCCGATGCTATAATTTTTCGTGGGAAAAAAATTCAGTGACTAAGCTCAATTATATGGAATGTTCCTGTCCAATATTAGCTACCAAGTGAAACAGTGGCATTCACTCTCCAAGTTTTCAATATTTTCATTCAACTTCGCTGTAGAAACTTCACTTCCTAAATATAGGATAGGTATTATGAAAATTATTATTCTATCGAATAAATGTATAACTTAAAAAAATTATTTTATAATTTTTTTTAACACGTTATCTTTTTTTATCATGGTTTTGATATACATATTACGATGGTCAAAATTGTACTAAAATAGAATTAAGTGAGATTAATGAAGCATGATAGGTAAAAGTTATATATTAATATTATTTGGACCAAATTTATTTTTACATTTTCATCAATAACAGAATAAAGAAATATTAAAATTTGCAGTTTTAATATTTTCATTTTATGTCCACCCACAATTTTTGAGTTCAAATATCAAATGTTTCCAATAAGTTGATTTGAAGTGAATGTAATTAAATATTGTGAAATTACCATATTAATTAGTAGTAGTAGGTTATTAATTAGTAGTTTTCGAGAAGGCGAACGAAATAGCAAAATGAAGTACTAAATGTACTTCATTAAAATATTGTACTAGTAGAAAAGCATTGTTCATTGTTAGTTATTATTGCGTATAGTAACCGCTGTTGTTATATATAACCCATTGCCAACCTGTAGGTAAAGCGTGGATTTCTTCTGTGGAAAAACTTTGGACCTCTGACTCAAAAAACTTTTGAGGAAATTAGACAACTCTGCCTTGTCATCAAATTTTCAATCTTGAATGGGAGGGGTAGTCAGGATATCTACATTCCTAATCTACACACCAATTGAGCTCTGCAGTCAGGCAAGGTGAGGTAAGCCGGGAATCTTATTCAATTCATTATTTTAAAAGTTCTATAGTAACTTCCACTAATCTAGAGCTACGGAGAAAATATTTTAAATCATAATTCCTATTTCTGAACCTCTGAAGCTAATATTTTGCAGTTGCATGAAGTCTCTGATGATCTTCATCTTCTGCATCTTCTGAAATATACGTAATATTTCAAGCAGTTATAGTTACTGAGTGATCTTAATGACGTATATGACGTTAATGATATATAAGTTATCTTGTCACTTCCATGTTTTACTCTAGTAGTTCTATTACTTGCACGTTGTTGCACTCTAGGTAGTTCGATCATTTTCAAGAAAAAAATGTAAACTTCAAAAAACGCTCATTACTTTCCTACCAACCAAATATATATCAACTTCGGCATAAGTCGGGCTCTTTGTAGACTAATGAACCTTATATTTAACTAGTTGGTCACTAAGTATTGAAGTGTTTTCATAAATTTAACACATCTGCAATAAAATTTTTTTAACTAAAAAATGTCCTTACTCCATATGATTGTTTCCCAATTAATTTCAATTAAATATTAAATTGAGAAACAATTATTCTTAGGCTGTAATTTTCATTTCAAAGTTTATGTTAGGTAAAAAATATAACTTTTAGTCTTCGATTTCTAAATTCAATAGACGTGTTATAAATACTTGTGGATTATATTTTTGCCAATATTTGTTATACTATTTTAAATTCAGCCTTGTAAATTTGCAAGTTTTTTTTAATCTCATAAAATTGCAAAGCTTTAAGTCGTGGCACTGAAAGAATTGAATGTTAGTTGGCTGTTCACTCTAGTCAAAAAATTAAAATTCAGTTTATTTCTAAGTGCAATTTTTTTTTAATGTCATAAAGTTGCAAAGCTTTAAGTCGTGGCACTGTAGAACAGAACGCTAGTTGGTAGTCTACTCAGGTAATACAAATTCAGATTATTTCAAAGCGATATATTCAATTATGGCATTTGTTTTAATGTCCCTTAATTTGGAAAAATAATAATGCAGAAATTGTTTTTTATGTGTTTTTCTGTAATACTATGAAAGTTTAGATAATTATTATTATCAAAATCATCCACTGATATTTTTTTTATTTCATATTTTTATAATTGGATCCCGGTATGCAACAGTTACACGTTTTATTGATTATTAATTGTAAGAGTAAATAATGTTAGTACGATCACTGGAAATATTTGTTTTAATAAGATAATGGGATAAGGTGCAATTAATACCACGATTTAGGTACAATCCCAGATTGAATTATGCATTCTGATAATAACAGACACCCTAGCTCTAGGTGAAGAATAGATAGAGTGTAAACCATATTGGTCTAATGTGGTTTACATAAAATGCTTCTATAACTTTAATTTTGTTCTTTTTTGGTGTTCACAAAAACCTAGATCAAAAAATGATGAAAGGCATTCACTTTAGGAAATGTTTCGTTTAAAATAATCAATAAGTTGTACTTTCATACTGAGGACAGGCTAAAGGTATTAAATATATTGATATTGCAGAATTTTGCATATTTTCAAAATTGTTCATGGTGGTCGATTGTTTTGTACCAAAAAACATCATTCTAAATGAAATTAAATTGGTTATATTAAAATTTTATAACTTTGTTATTTACTAACTGTGCTCCCCGGTTTCAGTTGCGTGAACTTCAAACTAGTACTGCTTCGAATGATCTATTTTGCAGTAAAAGTATTAAATATGTATTTAATGGATAAAGAAAATTTAAACATATAAATAAGAATAAATTTAAAAACCTTACATTTACAATACATCCGTAGGCATCGATTTTTTTTCCTGTTGGAAATAATATTTTTATTTCTATATTCATATAGGAATATGATATACTTTCATTAATTTTTGAAAGAAATAGTCATGAGTAAATTAGAGTTTGACCATAGTCAGAAAAAAAGAATATCGCAATTGAACTCACTATAAAATTTTCACCCACTTTCTACTATAAATTTATTTCTCAAAATATGCATAACGTAGGGCTACCGGTTGAAAGCTCCACATGAAAAGCTAACTCATAAATTCAATTGAGCTTTGAGCATTATAATTAATCTAATGAAGTTTATTAACTTTAATCAGACGGAATGAGTTTTTTTGATCCTTTACCGGTCGGCACCCTCCGAGCATAGCATGTCCATATTCACTGAATTACCAGAAATTGAGGTAATACAGATATTTGCTCTGTGATTAGATGTTAATTATGTAAATCTGACACTGTATATATGCTTTTATAGTAGCAGTGACACGGTGGTGTAATTTAGCGCATGCCCTGTGTCAATTGAAATACCGAGGAAAGGTTTACTTGCGGTCTATGTTGTGGATAAACGAAATGCGAAGTGATATTTTGTGGGTATTATTATTATGTAGATAGTTTTAAAGGATTATATGGTTTTCTATTGGAGAAAAAGAAGAAAAACAGTATATGTCAACAGGAAGAATAAATTGTTCAAGTGCAAGTTATACTTGCACAATTAGTGTTCGGTATCAAAAATATTAATAGTAATGCATCTGGACTTTGTGCCTAAAAAGATCTCATTTAACGTATTTACTGGCAACCGCACTAATGACATATCATGGGCGTTGCTGAGTGGAAAGCGTCTTGACTGTACCGAGTTGGGAATTTAGAAAAATGTGTAGGTACAAAATAATTTCCTTACATCGTAAGGAACATTTTTTGTTCAAGACTTTTTCTTTACAACTAATGGTTCCATAAACATATAGATATACACGATTAACTGGTTTATAAAAATCAAGCGCGATGGAATTTTTCATTCCTGATTATTTTTGTGAATCTATACTCAATTCGGATGTTCGTGATTTGTTTACATGTTTTCTGAGGGATTCTTCTGTCAAAACGGGTAGAAGCCAGCAATTTTCAAACGCTTTCTCAAATTATATTAAAAAAAATTATGAAATAATATACCAAATATACAAATGATATCATTCATATTTCAATTAGCTTTCATTTTACACCCTACACGATAATGTTGAGTAGGAGTTTTTTTTTTAATTTCCTAATTACCCTTTAAATTTACCTCCAGAAAAACTTCATCTTTTCATATATCACGTTTATACTTGTACTACCTTACTTTATCTCTATGCTAAATTTTTAAATTTGTATGTTGAACAGTTACTGAAAAAATCACCTGTGATGGACGGATGGACACCACAGTGTTTCCATCAATGTTCGTTTAGGCAATTTTTTCCTGAAACATTAAAAATTACCATGGCTCAACATAATAATACAAGTAAAATCAAAAGTGGACCCTAAATCTTGCTCATCGCATCAAATCATGATTTAGAACATAGCGTTCTCTAAATTTTAATTAAATCCAATTTTATTTTGAATTAATACTGATTCAAATATTATCTCTCAATGGGTGAAACTTTGTTCGAAATACTCCATTATTAGGCAGTCTACGTGACAAGCAGAGGTAGAGATTATTGCAAGTATGATTTAGAACGAAAAGTAAAGTTATAACTATTCGTGTAATGTTCCGAGGCTGTAATTTTTCTTGACACGAAACTCAATATCACCCAATGAGAAGTAGACGTATTAAATTGTGGCATTGAGTACATAATATTTTCAGGACAACATTATAAAAGTGATATTTTGAGGGTTTTATATAATGTAAATAATCTTCAAGGATAAATGTAATTTTATGTTAAAGAAATACAAAAAAAACTGAACATAAATATAAAAAAAAATTTATTAAATCTTAATGTAATAATATCTACAAAACTAAATCTGCTTGCCGCAACAAATCAGGTGGGTCGTATCTCGCATAAAGTGTTCATATAAAATGAATGTAGTTATAAATACAACTAATAGCATGTAATTATGATGGTTGATTAACTATAAGTGGTCGGAAGAACGGACGATATACAGAAATAAGGTGTAACTAATTAAATATTTCAATAAAATTTTATTTGATTATATTAATAACAAACAAAATTAATGGTCGAATTTATAATTGCTTGCCGTAATAAATCAGTATTAATACATCTCACACAAAGCGCTAAATAAATTTATACGAAGGAAGGAAAAAGTAAACTTTAATACATACCAATTTTAATAATTAAGAGTTAATTTAGTAGATAATTGTGGAAAATTTGGCAAGTTTTCTAATCCCTCGTTCGAAAAATTACATTGTTTGCGCGATCTAGATGAGATTATTGCAGGATGACTCTTTAGGACATATGGTAAAATTGAAATTACTCCTGTGAAGTCTCGAGGCTGTAATTTCTCGTAAGAGAAAAATTCAGTACCTTGCTATGATAAGTGGACATGATGTTTTGATTAAAATTTTTTTATAAAGTAAGACTTTTCTGAATGGGCTAGTGGTTGTTTAACTTCATGAAGATTAAATTAAAAATTGAAAGTCTTATTTTAGATCCATTTGATATGATACCCATTTAAAAAATAAATATTATTTTGTGGGCGTTTTTGGTAGTATTTTTATTGAAAAAGTGTAGATAAAAGCTTTGTTTACAAAGATTTATTGAAAATATTTTGGGCACAATCTATCTCGGCAACATCGACGTTATCATTTCAAATAAAGTTCGTTTTAGGATGTCACAAAATGTTATTAAAATTTTAATTGAATTTATTTAGTAAAAATAATTTTGAAATTTTATTTATAAGTTAACTTTTATGTGGAGTAATTATATATGAGTGTACAAATAAAATTAAATGAAAAAAAAATCAGAAAGAGTTGAGATTTCACAAAGCTTTGCATGCCTCTTCGACCCTTCGTAATTGTATATAATAATATATTTTATTTTCACAATATTTTCCTTTATGAAATAATAGCGAAGCGTTGATTGACTGAATATTAATTATTTTGATTTTTTTTATTTTTATTTGATATCGATGCACGACAGCAGTATTCGTATACAACACAATACGCCGAAAACTATTTTTATGGCCATCACCCTTCTTTCTGTTCCTAATTTACTTACTCTTTTTCACTTGAGCACACTTTAGTTCACCTGTGTGGACTAATTTACTCATCCTCTCTCGTGATTTTAGTATGAGCGTGTTGAATTTTGGATATCAGGTGAAATGATAGAATTCACTCTGCAAATGTTTGAATGGTTAATTCAACACCACTGAAAAAGCTTAATTTCGCAAATATGCAGAAGGAATCATCAAGACATTTATTTTACTGAGGACATTTTTTACTAAAAAAATAGTTATATCTTCTTGACAAATAAATGAAACTACGTGATGTAGTATTATTTCTACTTTCTTTAATTTCTTTACCACGACCTAGGTTTCGTTGTATTACAACATCTTCAGGTGGGATATTAGCAAAGATTAACTATTAGAAACAACCAACAGCATTTATATATTTCATACACAATAGCGGAAGCCTGGTTTGTGCTGATTTTTCCACTATGTTAATGAGTTTATTGCAGGGGCGCAGACTAGGTTTTATTATATTTCCGAGATTTATACAATATACCAGTATTTTAATGTCGATAATAAATTCAATTGTTGTTATTATGTGAGGTTATACAATGCAAACTTTACGGGGTATGTAATAAAATTAAATGGAAGTTATTATTGGTAATATATTTATACAAAAGCAAGGGTATTTGAAAGTAAGGACAAGGTAATACCCTAATTCTACATATCTCCGGTTTTGTTCATTCATATATTTATTTATTTTTTTTTTTTTTAATTATTAAATATATACTTATATTTATATATGTATTTGTGGTGTCTGTAAATTTATCTTCTTGTATAAGACTATTCCATGACTTAATATATATTACGATGATAAAAATGGCTCTGAAATAAATTTGTGAAATAACATGTTGCTTGATGAGGCAAGGCAGGTAAAGTTTATGCATTAATATTATTTTTACGAAACGTAATTTTAAGATTTTTAAGCGGTGTCAAAATGTATAAATGATAAAGTTTTCATTTTGTTGTTAAAAGGTTCATATAAAATTAATGAAATGGTAAATATAATTAATATGTAATTATGCTAGTTTATTAGTTATAAGTGTTCAGAAAGACGATATGTATTAATAAGGTGTAATTAATTAAATATTTCAATGAAATTTGATTCTAGTCAAGCTTTTTAATTTTTTTTATAACTTATAAATATTTTCCTAAATTTAGTAGGCAATTTTCTTACTTATGCAAGATAATAGTATATCATTTCAGACTTCGAATTTTATATTAGATGTTCATAACTGCACCTTCCACTCGCGATAAGAAAGTTTGACATTTGTAAGTAAAACGTTAATATCAAAATACTTTATTATTTTATAATTTTAATTATTTTTTTGTTAATTTTTATTAAAAACATTAAAATTCCGCCTTCTAAATGAATATATGGTTTCAAAAGCTTATAATATTTCAAAGCTTTTAAGGTATCAAGGTATGTTTTTGGTTCTATTTCTACTCTGTTATGATTTACGTGTACGTACACAGGTACACAAGAAAGTGCTGGCGCCAAATTGCATTAGGAAAAGTGTACCTTTTTTATACTGTGTTAATTGTAAGGTTTAATAGTAACAAAGTGTGATAATTTTAATAAAATCTGATATTATTTACATCTATAATTGAATCAAATAATCATAAGTAAATTATATATTGAATCTATTATTTATTGAATATAATATTACAAATAAATGAATTATATATTGAATATATATTGAATCAAATAATCATAAGTAAATTATGGTGTGAATACTGTGAGAAAAGGAAATGTGTTATTTGACTTAACATCATATTTTTTAATAATTACATACTTTCTACTGTGATGCATTTCCTCAAAATATACAAAACGCAGTGCAGCTGTAAGCTCTGTACGAAAAGCTAACTCACAAAAGAATGTCGCTCGATACGCATCCAATCGAGGCTTGACGATATAAACTAATAAAGTTTATTTCTTTTAATAAGTAGTGATGAGAGGTCGCGTACTAGATCCAATATTATTGGTCTTTTGTCGGATGGCACCCTCCGAGGATCGTTTATATTCTCTGGGAAAATTGCCCGAAGAGGAGGTACTGTGGATATTCCCTGTGTATGTATTATGGGATTGGATATTACTTAAGTAAAACTGACACTGTCTATATATACTTCTATACTGCGGTAATATTGTGGCTTAATTTAGGGCATGTCCTTTGTCAATTAAAAAGGCATTTGAAACACCGGGGATATTATTAGATATGGCAGGTTTTGTGGATAAAACATTCTCAAGTGCATGATTATTTTGATATAATTAATGTTAAATAAAAAATATAGTTTTCTATTATAAAAAAGATATAGTTCAATTTGGTAAAAAAAATGTCATAACTGAGTGTAGAAGTTACAGAAAAATCGAGGGCGAACCTTAAAACTTGCTTAGGCATGCAAGATTTAAGGTCAAAAATCAGGATTTACACATTTTACACTACAGAGTCTATTAAATTTTGACGCAGCAAGAAATTTTTATTAACACGTATTAAAATGTTTAGTCTAGCAGGTAATTATTAAAATTCAAGCAAATCTCATGGTACCTCGCTTAAACTACTTCATCGTAGGTCACACGAACAATGGACAAGATTATCGCAAGTATCATTTGGGACTAACAGTAAAGTTGAAATTAATTACACCTGTGTAAAGTCCTGATGTAATTTCTCGTGTCACAAAAATTCAGTACCTCGCAATTAGAAGTGGATATGATGCGACGTGGTGTTGATCACAAAATGTTTTTATGAAAATATTGAAATAAGACGTCTCAAAAACAGAAATTGCAACTGGAAGGCATGAAGGTCAAAATATCTTATATCAAGTTGGCATGACACCCCATTTAGAATCAAATGTGCATGGCAAACCACTGTGTGAGTTTTAGTTGCATTTTCTTTGTAAAGCTTTATTTACAAAGATTACTAGTTTTGTAAATAAAACTTTACTAAAAATACTTTGGGTAAACCTGTAAGAAATGAATGTAAAAATAATCGTTTTATTTTTTGATCAAATAGTCTAACGGTAAACGTATAAGTTTACAATACACGGAATTTACTATTTAAAGACTCCGTGTATCAATTTTTGTCTTATAAATAAGTATAGACTATATAAAATGTGGCTTGTGTACTTAGGATATTTTATTTTTGTTTATGAATACAATGAATGAGTATGCATCGAGAATACGTAAAGAATGATTGATATAAATAAAAAAAAATTTAAAGAACGACACGTTTGGTAAATTTATGAAATTTTTCATTAGTATATTTTAAGTGCATTATACAGTATATACAGCACGAGAGAAATAAGAAAACGGAAGATAATAACTGTTTATATTATAAGAATGTCAACACAAATAATTTATGCTTTAAATGTAACGTCACTTACAGTCATTTAATACCAAAAATAGCGAGTTATTATGAAATATTAAACTCATAATGAAGGTGAAAAAGTCAAAAGAAATGAAATTACCTTAGACAAGTTTAGCGCCATCGACATTATAATTTCAAATAAACTTTGAACTCACAAATGTCACACCGTCTAATTATAACTTTAATTCAATATATTTAGTACATATTGATTTAAACATTTATCCTACAAAATTAGTATAAATTAAGACATTTTCTATGTCGAGGTGAATGGTATCACTAAATAAAGATCATGAGTAGATTCGTACGGAGGCTGGCCTGTATATGTGTACTACCTCAATGAAAGCTGCTGTTACCCTGCCACGTGAAAGACCTCTCTTTAAGCTTTTTATTTTTACCACAAGGCCTAGTTCTTGAGATCCCGGAAAAGTGAGGTGTCATGAGGTGAGGTGCATTTACAGGTACTCTAAAAGTGCATTAATTTTTTATTAAATATATATTTAAGAACTAATAACATCGTAAAAAAGAATTCTGTTTGAACGGCTATTTAATAGTTAAATAAACTAAATATTTAATAGTTAAATAAACTAATAAAAATTTTAAAGTTAAGTAAACCATATAATTATACATATTATGCGAATACAATTAAAAGAAAATTTTATTTTAGAATCGGCATAAAAATGGGCATCTTAATTAATATTTTACGTTGAGTGCTAATTAACTTAATACGAACGAACCCAGTAATATTGATACATTTTTATGGTTTGTATTTAAGTAACAAGTGAATATTGGATATTTACTTTTTAGGTCAATAAATATGATATTACTTTAAACATTCATTGAAATCCATAACTAGTATAATAACCTACGAGAGGGTAGCGACAAGGCTAGTAATTTATCATATGATAAGAAATAGATGTCAATAGATAATAGTGAGTATTAATAGAACCAAAACCATATTAAAAATGCGTGTGAATTCATTTATTCCTCTGATTACCCTGAGGTTTTATGGATATATATGGACGTGATAATACACATACTAGCATCAAAAACCATCTGCATAATCATAGAATTTTTGTTTATAATTTATTTATTATTTTTTTAGGGTTGTTTTTCAGTTTTTAGGGTTAAAAAAAGGGATCTACAGGGTCACTTCGTTGTTTGTCTGCCTGTCTGTCTGCTAAGAGATTTTTCTCATGAATGCATGAAAGTATCGAGTTGAAATTAATGTCAAATATTAAGGTTAACGGTCCCTTGGAGTAGTGAAAAAATTAAGCTTCTAAGACAACACAATAAAAAACACATATAAATCAAAACTTATAGTGTACTTTCCGTTGACCTAGAATCATCAAATTTGGTAAGAAACAAGAGCTCACGTAATAGAAATATAAAGTGGGAAATATATTCATTCTAAAAATTTAAGGTTTTCAATAACTTAATGAGAATATTATATAGCAATAAATATCTACAAGTGCCTAAATGTGTACAGAACAGTCATAGTGCCAGGTACACTTGTACTTGATACGTTGTTTTTATATAACAAGTATGTATAGGTAACACAAATGCACCAGTAATACCATATACCGCAATTACTTTGTGAAATATAAGTGTATATTACTTTCATTATCTTCTTGCATGAATATATGAATCATTACAAACTAAGGACCATCTAACGCTACACTTCTCTGTTGTTGAAATATATTTTTTAGTTTATTGTATGATTGGTTTTTATTTGAATACAGTTATTCGTCAACAATATTATTTTCTAAATACGGTGCCGGTGGATAAAACGGGCGGTGTTGACCTACTGCGTCCTATATCATCGGAAGGGTATATGCACAGGTAATAAATATCTATCATTTTATTCGCAATCCCCCAGAAAGTGTGAACAATATACACGTGCCCTTTTGTGTCAAGATGTTATGTGACTGCGAAGCAACCAGACATGATTGAATGCAATCGAGCAATCGTTTATTATATTTTCAGGTAGTTTTTATTTGACCCTAGAGGTATTTAAAATTTTTAAAATTTTACATTTTATTTGAAATTAAAGAAATGACGTTTATAACTTTCCCACTTTTTAATATACGCGTACAATAAAAAATAATAAGTAATAATAATAGATAAAGGTTTGGTTTACATATATTTTGCAAGTCAATTTTGCCATGTTACTCTGATTACTTATAATTATATATATATATATATATATATATATATATATATATATACATATATATATATATATATATATATATATATATATACATATATATAATTATGTATATATATATATATATATATATATATATATATAACACACGGTCACACACACAGTTACACACACACACACGTACACTGTCACACGCACGCACACACACACACATACACACAACCACGCACAAACATGTATATATGTACCCATGAATGGACAAGTGACTCAACCCGGGTTCCAACTGGTAAACAAATATTTTTCAAGCATTAACGGATTCCGTGTTAAGCGTATAATTTTGCTTACTCAACCCGCCTTAAGTGTTAACACTTAATTCTGTGGGACGGTGTTCTTAGAAAAGAACGAACAATAGTAGTTGCATCATATAGCATTCCCGATCCCCGGATTTCCAATTCACGAGAGAAAATTATGGAGTTTTGTTGCGAAACTGGTCAGGACACCGGTGTCACCAAATATATAAGTAAAATAATATGTTTGAGTATTTTTTTCGAATTCTTGTAGGTTTATGTCCTTATTTATTTATTCACTTTTTTAGAAGCTTAACTGTAGCAGCTTTGTCATGGTATTTCTTTAAAAATAGAATTTATTTTCTTTTAAAATAAAATTTTTATTAAGAAAAGTTTATAAAAAATTCATTATTTTGCTTATGAAAAAGAACGTTGTCGTCTTTTAGCTCTCTCGCAAGAAGCCATGATATCTGATGGTGACGGATAAAAAAAATCACTTGAGATTGAATGTAAATAATTTCAAAGAAAAAGTTCAAACAAAAATATAGATATGAGGAGAATATGAGCGTCCTAGAACCGACTTTAGGAAACAACTCATATTTTTATTTGGAAACTGATAAACCTATGAAATATATTAAAGTACCTTCTCGCCAGTTTGTTCATACTTAATATTCCGATATTTTGACTCAGTTGCTAAGACCTAATATATAATCTCTAACACGAAGCTTCTTCTAGTAATTTAGAGATATTTCGTTTACGATTTTTACGTAGAATACCAATAAATACGTAGATTCTATGGCACATAAATACAAGAGAGAAATATGCGTGAAACATACAAATCTAAGACAGGAAAATGCTTGATTGATTTCTATTTAGTAGGTGGAAGGAAGAAAGCTAATCACATAAATATAGAAGAATTGTTTCGAAAGGATGGTGATTCGGTGATGTCTAGACAAAGACCTAAATTTCTTTTAAACCATTTGCGAGTTGATAATACTACAAGACAATAAAGAGAAGAATTGGTATTGGATGGAAACATGGTACGGAATTTCCGGGCTTGGTTGTCCTAAAGCTGGAAAATACCTATTTTTTATAAACACTATGCACAACAACGATAAAGGTGGTACAGATACAATGGTACTGAGGGCGGGGTTGATATCGTAGATCATTTGCGTGCGAATTACAATTGTACCAGATCGACGAGGCACTGGCCTGTAATGATCTTTTGCTAAATATTGGTACTATAAATAGTCAGGTGATATATATAGACAACTATGAAGACTGAAATCTTCCACGTCGTCATTTCATAAAAAAAATTGCTATAAAAACTAACGGAACCTCACTTAAGACAGTGACAGAATCAATTGTACTTGCCTCAAAAAGTGAGACCCCGATTGTCAGAGGTATTGAAGACTGATGAAACATTACATTCACTGCTAGTCCTTCATGAAAAGTTCGTTGCTTTGAATATGGATGGAAAAGAAAAAAAGAAAGTTCAAATATTATTGTCACAATTGCAAAATATATCTGTATCTTGATCGTGTAGTGATATCATACAAAGATCGTTTGGCTGTTGAGAAAGAGTGATTTTCAATTGGTATTTTATTGTTATTTGCTCTAAGCCTAATATTATTTAATTTTTTTCTAAAAGCTTCTAATTTGTGAGCACTACTCAAAGCTGATTTAGATACAAAACGTTACACTTGTTTTTTTTAAATTTTAAACTAGGCCCGTGATAAAACACATTTCCTTTTTAACCAACTTCAAAAAATAATGAGGTTCTCAATTGGTAGGAATCTTTTTTTATGTATGTTCAGCGATAATTCTTCACCAAATCAACCAATTTAGATGATTCTTGATGAGAGTATTTCAGGAGTAGTCTCATATAAATATGACGATGATTTGATGTTGACATTCGGAAATAAAAGATGGAACTCCTTAACGAATGGCATGCACTATGATGCAGGATATTTATTAACTATGATGCGGGTAGTTGTTGCTTTGCAAAATAACTACACCATCGACCATGTCAGAATCTAATGATGCGTTCTGGAGATGAAGAATGGCACTCTATAGTGAATGGTTGTATCAACGGTAATTCAACATATTTGCTACTGGTAGTCGTTAATTTGCAAAATAACTATACTGTCGACCAGATCAGGATCTGTTGATCAGATCTGGAGATGAAAATACAACTTCTTAACGGATAGTAGTAAATCAGTCGTGGTTCAACATGTTTGCTATTGGTTAGTTGTTACTCTAGTTATTACTTGGCAAAATCCAATTTTGGATTTTAAATATGGAGAACGGACCTCCTCAGGTGGCAGTTGTTACCCTACAAAATTTGATATTGAACTTCCGATATGGGGAACGAATCTTTTCAACAGCTAACAGCTAACCACTGGCAGCTGCTACTATCGCTTCTTTTCTGTGTTCTATTGATAACCAACTATAGACAAAGAAGGAAAATTTTCTATGTACTAGCTTTTGCCAGTGACTTTTAATAATTATGCGATATTCTAATTTTAGTTATAGTGTGATGAATAATATTATTAAAAATTATGAAATAAAATATCTTTTAAAAATTCGACTTCAAAAAAAATATGGACTAAAAAGTAAAAATAATTAACTAAGAATGAATACTTACTAAAATTGGCAATAAAGTTATTTATTTTTGCAGTCGGTGCCAGCACTGCCGATCAACTTAAACAAATGTGTAATTTTATGTTTTAAAAATACGCCCTTTAGGAATCTATTTCATATTGTGAATCTATTTCATATTACAAGTTATGGTTTTAAAGGTATATATAATTAAATGAAATTATAAATTTCTTTAAGTTGGTAGACAGTGCTGTCATCGACTTCAAAAATAAGTAATTTAGTTTTTTATTATGCATAACTAGGTATCTATTTCCAGTTAATTAATTTTTAGTTTTAGTACTTACTTTTTTGAAGTCGGTTTTTCGAAATATATTTTATTAGTGTCTAAATTAAAATTATCAATAAATATTATATGATATCAGATACGTCTATGTTTTATTATAAATAAACTGTATACTTTTTAAAATTAATTAAGCGTATTCACATAAATGGTATCTTATTTAAAAAAAATTAGCCTGAAAAAATTTGTCTTTTTGACCGGCGTTACAAACTATACGAGTATAAGATCTTTCAGGTCAAACTGGCGGGATAAACAT